>VYZT01003430.1:7839-68416 GCA_013400735.1 Pomatostomus ruficeps
TTTTTTTTTTTTTTGCATCATCTTAACCAAGGAACCTTACAGCCCCTTTAGGGTACCTTGAACACCTTCCCTGCTCCCCAGATGGTAAGTAAATCCATCTCTACCCATTTGGCAAAGCTCAGAGGGCATTAGATAAGTGTATTTTGAGCTTCTGCAACAGCAAGCAACATCCCAACTCCATAAGGCTGAGCCTTCTTGTAAGCACGAATTAGAAGGGTGCCACAACCTTTCCTCATCTATATTCACTTAAGTTCACCTCGTTCTGAAGAAAGACAGTAAGAGCAGAGAAGCAAAGCAAGAAGGTAGCTCACACTCTGTGCCTATTTCAGCCAGGCAGAGCGTGCAAACTGCTGCTAAAGGAACTGATAAAAAACCACAAACCTACAAAGACTGTGATCTCAAGGAGCTGCATTCAAATAACAAGGCCATCCCCATTTTTACCATAGTAGTGTAGGGCCATTATCTATGCCCTGGCACAACTCATTACCAACCTGCACTAGCTTAAAAATGGCTCTTACCCACTGCAGCCTAATTGGCTCTCCGCTTGCAGTATGTCCCCGTAAAAACACTTGATCAACCTAACCTGGATGTGTCTTTTCAGGTTCCCAAACTTCAGCACAACCATAATGGTGATTTATGCTCGAATACCTATTTTTAACATATTCAGGCCTCTGCACAACTTGGGCAGAGTTTCTATTCACAGTGCAGCAATAGCCGGCTGTGCCGACAAACCAGAATTTCAAGCAGCAACCTGAGCATCCAGGTTCACAGTCTTGATTCACACAGGGACACCGGGAAGCTGGGTTTAGATGCAAATCCCAGCTCCTACAGAAGCAGGCAGAGGGGTCACTATGCAGGCTGCATATAGAGAAGGGCCATAGCACTCCTCTTCAGGATTTAACCCATCCCTAGCAGGATGGGGAAGCAGGATGCATCCAGACACACAACCCACTGCTTCAGATGGGGCAAACAGAAAGGGATGACGGGTGCATATATGCAGCTGAAGGGGACATGAGAACAACCAGATACACGCACTGTCTGCAGGCCACGGACGTCTTAAAACACATGAAGCACTGGGAATTATTATGGCCATAAACTACAACACAGGAAGTTCCACTTCAAAATGAGGAAGAACTTTGTTACGCTGACCGTGGCAGAACACTGGAACAGGATGTCCAGGGAAGACGTGGAGTCTCCTTCCCTGGAGACATTGCAAACCCACCCGGACACGTTCCTGTGTCACCTGCTGCCGGTGACCCTGCCTTGGCAAGGGGTTTGAACTGGATGATCTCCAGAGGTCCCTCCCACAGTGTCACAGAATCGGTCAGGCAGGAAGGACCACAGTGGATCATCCGGTCCAACCTCTCTCCTTTAGGAGGTTCGTCCCAAAGCACCCGGCACAGGACTGTGTCCAGACATCCACTGACTGTCTCCAGTGAGGGCGACCCCACAACATCTCCGGGCAATCCAACCCTAAGCACCGTGTGATTCTGTGCACAGTTTGGCATGAGCCGTGCCGGGCTGCAGTGGGTGCGAGCCCGGGCAGGGAGCACCGCCCCGCTCCTGCAGCCGCGGCCGGGCCCGGGGAGCCCCGCACGGCAGCTCCGCCGCGGGCAGGAGCGGAGCGGGGACGGAAGGCGCGGGGAGGGGGCGGAAGCGGCCGAGGGGAGGAAGGCCTGGCCCCGTTCGGGCACGGCGGCGGCGNACCCCGCGGTCCGGACCCGGCCGCGCTCGGAGCCGCCCGGGCAGCGCAGCCCCGCAAGGCCCGCAGGAGCCAGGGCGGCCCCGGCCCCGCCGCCCGGCACAGGGAAGGGAGGGGAGAGGAGGGGCGGGGAGCCCCGCGGTACCTGCTGCGTGCTGAAATCCCAGCCCAGGTAGCACGGAGCGGCCATGGCACGACCCGGGGCAGGGAGCGGGAAGGGGGCGGCTCTGCTGGGCCGGCCTCCCCGGGCAGCAGCCGCCGGGCTGGCCCTGCGGAGCGGCAGCGCCGCGTTAATGAGTGCTCAGGGAGCGGGGAGAGGGCCGAGCGCTCCGTCCCGCGCACGGAGGGGCCGGGAGGGGCTGCGGGGTTGATGCGGTGCTGGAGTGAGGCCATGGAGGAGTGATGCGATGGTGGGATTGTCCCGAACGCGGGCCCGTTCCCCGCTGCGCAGCCCCAGTTCACACACCGGGGCGAGGGGATGCTGCCCTTCATTCCAGTTCGTGCAAAGCAGGGAGCTGAGTGGTAACCCACAAACGGCTGGCTCACAGGTCATCAAAACTTTACGCTGTTTATACATTTTAACAAACAAAGGCGTCAGCTTTCACTGGTTACAAATTACAGGACTTTTTCCGGCACTTGAGTCTGGGGGCCGTTCTGAGTAGGTGGTCCGTGGGTCGGTGGTCACGATCAGCCCTGACACAATCACGTTGCCCCCAGTTACTGCTCAGTTCTGCTGAATTCACTCTTGGTGGCTCTTGTCCAGACAGCCCATTCATCTTGGGACTGTCTTCCCTTTTCCTTAAAACAACAGATTAGCCAAGCATACGGAATTCACAATGCGGTTGCTTAATCATAACTGTCCAGCTACAGCTACTGATTGGCAGTTTAAAAAAAACCTGCAACGTTTGACACAAACCCTTGTTTAAATCATGAGGGGCTCAGTATCAGGGTGATGTGATGGCAGGTCACACCATACCAGGGCTGTGCATGGGGCTGCTGAGCACCCATAACCAGCACCCATACACGGGGGTCCCCAGCAGCAGCACCCAGGCCGGTGAGAGAACACCGGAGCTGCCCTGCAGGAACCACCCAGGAATCAGAATCAAATCAAAACAAGCAACCTCAAGCCACAGTCCCAAGGAATTAATTAAATTTTAATATCCCATTACTGGGATTAATATCCCACAGCCCTGTTGTGGTATCACACTCTAATCAACACAAACACGCACAGTATTCCATTAAAAAACACCGTATTGTTACTTCGGCTGAAGTATTGTTTTCTAGTTTGCCTTTTTTCACTTGGGAGGGTTGGGGAGGTTTTAGGGGTTTGCATTATCTGTCATTGCATGTGACAAGCAAGGCGCTATTCCTTAATCAAAAGAAGACTCATCTAAAATACGCTTCCATTCTGCAATCAAGGCAGTATCTCAGCAGAGCCTTAATGAAGTCAAATAGGTTTTGCATGCCCAGGATCTTAAGCTGTTTTTACAGTACAAACACTTAATTTGAGATAGCTCGGTTGGTCAGAGCATGGTGCTAATAATGCCAAGGTTGTGGCTTTGATCCCTGTATGGGCCATAAGAGTTGGACTTGATGATCCTTGTGGGTCTCTTCCAACTCAGAACATTCTGTGATTTTAATTATAAAATATTATGAAATTTTGCCATAGACTGGACATTTAAAAATATATCCAGTGATTTCTCAAAGCCCTAACACCCAAAGGTTTATACTTTTAATATTTCTAGTTATTATTGCAAAGAACAACCTTTAGAACAAACAATGGCCACCAGGTAGCGGTGGAATTTCCCTGCCCCTGAAGAGCTCATGCTGGATGAACCTGCCCTGAACAAAGGTCTCACTTCACCAGAGGCTGTGAAGGAAATAATATTTTTGAAATGTTACCAAGAACTGTTTCCTCGGTGTAATTTATACCAGAAAACAAAGGATCAAGTAACACATAGAGGCTGGGTTTTTTATTAATGCAGAATGTGACTGGTGAGCCAGTGAGGAGAGGCTTGCTCAGCCCTTTCACTGGCTGCACAGTCCCTGTAAACAATAACCGATTCAAAGGCTGAGGCTTGAAGTGCTGCAGTTTTCAAAAGTTTTGAAAAAATGAAAAGAAGCTGAAGTCTGTTCTGAAAAGAAACTTAAGAATGATGAATGACTTCAGAAAAAGAGAAATTAGTGGATTTTAATTTTTTTAAAGGAGGTATTGGCTAGTAGAAAGGCAACCAGAGTTTATAAGTAAATAAATAAAGCAATTTTGTGAGGATGTAAGGATCAGTTATATTCTTCAGCAACCAGGACAGAATAATTTCAAATAACAAATCATTTGACTTAAACAGCACAAAAAAGCTGGGGCTGGGATAACCACCCTTGTATTATCAAATCTCCTTAAGTTAGGAACAAGGGGGTGAGACAAGTCAGGAGGAGAATCACTGAAGAACACTGTGGGAATGTTGTTGTTGCTACTTTCACTGTTCATGATTCTCAAAAGAAAGTAAGGAAGTTTGGAGAATCAGTGCCTTACCCAGTCACTCTGTTGCCCATCTTTTCATCAAGGCAGCATTTTCTCAAATTTATTGTTTGTGTATGGACAATAGGCATTGCTGTTGTTTTTTCTGGACTCAAATTCATGCTTGAAGATACTGCCATAGCCTCCAAAAATGTTTCCTGAAAGCAAACAAGATTTAGGTGTGCATTTATCAGTGAAGCTGCATTCATATACTAGTGATGTTTTAGCACTGACAAATCCAGAATTTCCAGAGGGGATGGACAAAATGCCGTTTATAATTGAAATGTCACCACTGCAGATTAACAGCTTGAGGCAAAGCACAGATTAATCACTCAAGACACATGGAGCAGAGTAGAGGGAAAAGCAAGTTTATTCCCCTTTCCTATTAACTAGTTTCTGACCTGATGGAGAAGCAATACTTCCATGCTCTCCTAGGCCTTTGGCTGTTTAGATAAGTTACAACTAGGATGCCAATTAAAGCTATTATTTCTTCCCCTACTGTCAAGTTAACTGCAACTGCACATTTATTTCAATTCAGTGCAAAACATAAATTAACTGTATCCCACATTCCTACATACTGAGATTTTTCACTTTTTATTTTCACTTCCAGTATGAAAACCTGCCTCTGATCTCAGCTGCACCCTGATATGAACTTAGATTTAACTGCATAGGGGAACTCCTTCGAAAACAGTGATAGCTGAAATTCCAGGCTTCATTATCATCACACCATCTGAGACATGCCAAGCTAGAGAACAGATAGACCAGACCTTTGATATAAATTAGGATGACTGTATTGACAGCAGTCCAGCTAACCTGATTTATGCCAGCTACATAATTTAATGGGATGTGGAAGGACTCACACCTCCACGGGAAGCCCATGGGCAACTACAAAGCTACCAATCCTTCTGCCTCCAGCAGTATATTTTGGGCACCTAACTAGTTATTTTAAGCAGCAGGGCAGACAAGTGTTTCTAAGCCCCAAGCAGGTATTTCACGTTGGTGGAGCAGCACAGGTGGGCCCAGCAGAAGCAATGTGACAGGTAAGAGTCACTGCACATAGAGACTTAAGTTACGAACATGCAATAACCCACAGCAGCCCGGGTTAGTACAGGCATTGTTAAGCCTGCTGGCACAATTATCCTTTCTCCAGTAAGAAATCTTGTGGCTCTTTAATTAGCCTCAGAATCATGAAACATAGTAAGCTGGGTCAGATGCAAGCCAATCTTTTTGCCAAGTAACCTGACTCACGTGCACTGCTGCTAATGAGGTGGGAGATGTTTACAATGTTAAGCTCCAAGTAGTGGTTCAATAACATATTAACACATCACATTAAAAAAAAATTAAAAATCCCAGCCTGAGCACTAGACCTACCTGCTGGAACAATATCTGAACAACGGCAATGCTCTAAAGGTCATTCCCTTTCTGCTTAGCATTGCAAGTACTGTTATCACAAAATCTACAGCAATGTTTAACCAAGTACTGAGAATATAAAATACCACAGTACCATTAATTAAAAGATGAAGTTTCTGCTGTATTTATTGAGATGGCATTATAACACCAAAAGTGTTTTTCTTTCCCTAAATATGTGCTTATCTGTTGAAGTTATTTTTGCACATGATCTTGTGGCAGCCATTATGTTTGTCCATACCTCCAAATACAGGGGAAAGTCTCATTATTCGCTCTGTAAGAGTAAGAACTTGATGTTTAAAAGCAATGGATTGAGGTGGCTGATTTTTTTACTGACTGTACTGTGAACCCCTGAATATGAGATAGAACTTCTTTCCTGTGCAGTGAGCACACTGGAACAGGCTGCCCAGAGTGGTTGTGGAGCTGGGGAGTCTCCCTCACTGGAGACATTCCAGAACCCTCCGAACACAATTCTGTGCAATGTGCCCTAGGACAAGCCTTGAGCAGGGATGTTGGACCAGATGACCCACTGTGATCCCTTCCAACCTGCCCCACTCTGTGATTCTGTGGAGGCACGTACAAAGATCCAGCAAAATCCCTGTCAATGAGTTCCACAAGAGGAAGCCCAGAGCACCGTTGTTACATGGAGATTGAAAATGTAGATTATTTAAGTATAGTAATCATTCCACAAACTTACTGGCTGATTTCATTTTCTGACATGTGCATATTCAAAATGCCAGGTGTGGTACTGCATTAACCAGTTAAGGCCCTTTACAGAGAAGTCATGAAGAATTGGTGCAGGATTCCATATAAAAGCACACACAAGCACACAAGTAATGGGTACAACAAAAGAATTTAAATGATGGCTCAACTACACAATCTCAACTATACCATCAGTTTCATAGGTATTGGTCAATTTGCAACTTTTATTTAATCATGTACATAAAATCTTCCAATTTCACTTCTATTGAATTCAGCAGAAGATGCTTTGACTTCAGTGGGTACTGAATCAGGCGCTGTGGAATTGTATCTGGTTTTACATACTCTAGTTTTACAGATGTAATTTCCTTGAGTCAATTAGGCTACCAGTGATTATGAAGTGGAGTACAAATTCCTCGTGAGATTTCTGCATGGAAGCAAAATAAAGGATGCTTCTGAATAACAAATTATTTTTAGGATACTTTCCTCCTCTGCACAGACTTCGAGTCCATGTTCATTCTCACAACAGTAATAGTACTTAACCATCCTCTTTGGAGAACTATCCTAACTACAACCATTTGCAAGGCTTATTAAAATTAACTTATGCACCCAGCAGATTTTCTTGAAGATGAATACTGAGGTGGCTTGTGTTCTAATGCTCAAAAGCAAATATCTCAGAAGCAAGATGGTGTCATGCAGATAAAACTTTTCATTAACAACAGATTAACCAGCTCTTTCACACTGTACTTGATCCTTATCAAACTCCACTCACAGATAAGTACATCTTATTGATTAAAAGCAATCAAAGATAAACTCATTCCTACTCAAACAATGTCGGAATTGGAAACTAATAAGGGACAAACCTTGCACTTTTAAGCACCATCCTATAAGGGCCAAAAATCTTTTTGCAATCAAGAGTGAGTCAAAATCGTGGAGTTTTCAAGTGGAAAAATCAAGGCAGAAAAGTTATATAGCTTATACAATTTGTTTTAGACCGGGCTGGAAATTCCCACAGAATTCCTATATGCCTGTTATGTCTGTTAGGAGAATAAATAACCACAAGCTGTTACCACCTCCCAGAACTGAAAGCTTCATAACTGTATGGACAGGAAACAGTCAGACAAGTAGTTGGTACAGAATAGAAGGAGGCCAGGGAGACTGTGGGGGAAGATGTCAAAAGTTCATTTGTTTAAAATCTCTTATTGATAAATCAGTTCAGTTTCTTCTTAGACTTTCCTCTGCACATTGTCACTTCTTAAAGGGAATTTCAGAAGTTCTTGGTGAGCAAGGATAACAGAGCTGTGAAATGAACAACTCCTGACCCTCAGTTTTGGAGGCTGATTATTTGCACAGGAGAGATTCCAGTCCTGTCAATGAAACAACCAACAGAGGGAGCAGCCTTCTAACAAAGCAAATTTCAGCATTTTAGTTTACTTTTTGTAGCAACTAACACTCCAAAGGAATATTATTTAATCCCCAGCAAGTCAAGACAGAAGAACAGAGGTTTTTAAATGCTGCTTATGTCAGGCACGAAAAACGCCTACAGAACATCTGCTGCATTTAACTCCTCACAGGCAGCACAACTGAATTTGACCTACAGGAATCTGGCAACTTCTGTTGGACCACATTTACCATCCACCAAAAAAAAAAAAAAAAAAAAAAAAAAAAAAAAAAAAAAAAAAGGGTTTTCAAAAANGAAACTGGATCGCACTAAGCTCCCAACACCTGCACAGCCAGATAGGTGAGTACTAAATCACAGAAGGATCAGCTGGTCCTACCAGAATCACAGGATACCAGGCTGGAAGGGACCTCAAGGATCAGCTGGTCCTACCTTTCCTGGCAAAGGTAGGACCAGCATGTAAAGCACAAGATATTTGGTATGAAACCCTCAGTGCTAACTTGGTGTGCTTGCTCTAAGCCTTTAGAGACACCCAGGCAGAGTGCAGGATCAGAGATATTGGGTATATGCCTACCTACACACACTACCTAATTATATTTACATAAAGACACAAGGAACAAAAGGGATAATTAGAATCCTATAAAGGAAATGTGAACATGGACTACATAGAACCCAAGCTCTCCAAACCTTCAGAGGGTCCTGAAGGACAGCTGGTCCCTCCCCTTGACATACTTGAACCCTTTCGGTCTGAAAGCACATGAAGGGTCAGATCAGAGGAAACATCTCAAGATCATCTTAAAAACTTCCATCAGAGGATCCTTCACCCCATTAGCAAGGACATGCAGAAAGCACCAGAAATAATCTTGCACCATCAGAAAGTCCTGTGCTCTACTCACAACACTCTGTAACTGGGGCAAGCTTTAAGGTTGTGCTTTCAAACAATAGAAGTGTGTGTGCTCTTATCAAAAATCTCTCTAAAAAGTAAACAGTTGCTATTGATCCTACTAATATTGTCTGGAACCCAAATAATAGCAGCCACCTTGCTTCTATCTTTCTTTGTGTTATTATATTTCCTAAGAATAAAATAGTCACTTTCTTACATTTCAAGACTGCACTTAAATAAAAATTTAAAAAGCACTATAGAAAGTTAGAGAAAGGGGATTATCACAGTAACTTTGATTTTCCTTCTCAGTGCCAGTTAAAACCTACAGACATTTGTATTCTATCTTTTTAACCTCCATGAACAGTGCTGAACATGTCTATAATTCAGCACACGAATATCATGAATAATATACCTCTGGTCTCAGGTGTGCAGTAAAACCCAGTGTTACAGGAAGTGCATTCAGTCAGTTAACCATTATGAGCATTTTTAATTATCTTTAAATCAACAATTATTCCTAAAAGATCCTCCAAACAATTTTTAATAAAAAACTAATTTACTACACACAAATTAATTAGTATGAGATAAAATTAGTTGCATCTTTTTAAATGAGATTTTTGCAACCAAGGTCAAGGGCAGTAAACATCTACTTCAAGTTCTAAAAGCCACTGCTTTTGGACTGTGAAGTATTCTCAATTTTTTTTTGCCTCAAGGAACTGAAGAATTGGTTCCATTGTGATGGAAGAAAAGACTTGAGGGAAATAGGGCACTTCAGACTTCAGTGGATAATCACGCAAAAACCACTCAGATGATGTTTTGATCAGGAGTTTGTTCAATTAAAAAAGAACAAGTTTTGACACAAACCTAATCACGGCAATAAATTTTCATAACCTATAGTGCTGTTCAGAGATACGTGTGCCAGTGCTAGAAAACGGCTTGGCTGCTTCTGTTCCTCAGCAACCTACAGCAACCCAAAGGGAGACCTCTGACGCTTCCGTCGCAGGCACACACAGCCACGCCACTCCAATAGTGCCACCTGCTGCGTACCGGGAAAGAGCACAGGGAACTCGATTTAAACATTGATTGACTGATTCAAAAAGAAATCACACGTTGGTGTGCATGTTTGACAGTAGGATTTTATGTTTATTTATTAGTAATACCTAAACAGGCAATACCTAAAAGGAAGTTGTTCCACTATGATGTAAGAACAGAACCCATGGATAATCCGTTTTCAAGTTTATCCCAGTGGCATAATAAGGATTAGCTACATCAGCTCACTACACATCAAAGTCACAATTAACCTCATGTACTTTCTGATGTCATGCAGATTAGAACTGTAATTCATTTTATTAATCATATCCTGGTTGCAAATTATTCACAAAAAACACACCCATATATTTATGTGTATATATATACAGGCACACAGACGTGCCTTGATGGCAAAGTGTACCCGCACAAACACACCTACACACAAACCCATGCCCACCTCCAGAGACTGAATCAATCGCATCTAAAATCCTGTGTGCAGCCCTGGGCCTCTCATGACAAGAAAAACATTGCTAGAGAGTGTTCAAAGAGCAACAGAGCTGGGAATGGGCCTGGAGCACAACTCTGATGAGGAGCAGCTGAGGGAGCTGGGGGGCTCAGTCTGGAGAAAAAGAGGCTCAGGGGGGACCTTCTCACTCTCTACAACTTCCTGAAAGGAGGTCGTAGTGAGGTGGGGGTCAGTCTCTTCTGGGTAACAAGTGACAGGATGAGAGGAAACGGCCTCACATTGCACCAGGAGAGGTTCAGATTGAATATTAGGAAAAATTTTCGTGGAAAGGGTTATAAAGCATTGGAACAGGCTGCCCAGGGAAGTGGTGGACTCACCATTCCCAGAAGTATTCAAAAAACTCTTGGGGGATGGCACCTGAGAACATGGTTTAATGGTGAACATGGTGGTGCTGGGTTGACCTGATGGTCTTAAAGGTCTTTTCCAGTCTAAACAATTCTATGAAGACTCTCTGTTCACAAGTTTTTCCTGAAAAGGAAACAAACTGCAGTGGATATGGGATTGGCTGAGCTAATCCTGTTCCAGGTTCCACCGCTCTGCTCTGCCACCTGGACTCATTCCCCTCATTTCCCCGGGCATCTGGCTCCTTTATCCAGTTTGTGATTTTGTTGCTTACCTGTGCAACTGCTTGGGAAGGGACTGCCTTGTATAAACCACTCACGTAACTACATGTGATGGCTTTTCTGTGATCCCGAGAGAATGGTGGAGTACAAATAATTAATAATAATTTCTGATCGGATACAAACTCATTACACGTTAAATGCTCTCATAATGAGAAGTGCAGCACACATCTCTGAAGACAGAGCCTATGTTTCGGGTTCAAGGATGCTATCCCAGTAATTCCTCCTGCCACACACAGGCAGGCTGCACAAGGCACTTTCACAGGAGGTCACAGAGTCAAACAGTGTGACTGGAATTTTAAAAAGGTTGGGTAACTTTTATGACCATTAATAATGTTTGTATTGAATGCCAGCTCAAACTGTAATGAGGTTAATTAAATCTCCTGTCCCAATGTATAAACCAAATGCCTGAAGGTCCAAAGGCAGACTCCATGTGACAGCAACTCAGAACACTGGACAAACAAGGTAATTGAGGCACTGCTTGCTACAGAGCACCAGGTGTTTGTCACTGCTGAAGGCAGAACATCAGAGGAGGTCTAGCAAAGCCACGATACATCAGAACAACACAACATGGGCTTTTTCAAGGGTAGAGAGAAGTCAGCTTGAAGAGTATCCATGTGTCTGACAGAGTATTGTGTTTACAGTTCTCTCCCCGGCTAAGGCAGGAAAGGACTGCCGTTGAGGTAGGTAACACAACTGTAAGACACAAATATTGGGAAGGTGGGAGTAATTATTAACAAGTCAGCTACAGCAGACATGTGAGCCTGCTGAGCCTTCCCAGAACTCTGTGCACTGCAGAGCTGGAGTCTTGTCACCTGCAGACACAGAACTTCCAAGGGGATTCCCAAGATCTGCAGGATTTCAGCCTGATTCAGTCATTTACGATGCGACACCAGGAATACGAAGGAGCAAGTGAACTGTCTGAGCTCAGGCAGCTGGGAAGTTCAAGTGTTTTGAACGGTCTCAGTGAAGAGAATGACTGCGATATTTCAAGCTCCTGCCAAAAGCCTCCTCTGAAATCAGCCACTGCAGCACCTTGGGCACATCAGCAGATTTCTATACAAAATGCAAGCCAGCCTGCAACAAACTGAACTTCTACCTTTTTCCAAATAGGAAGGGGCCCCGAATTTCTGAAGCAGCAAGGAGGCTCGGGTTGTATGTCTTACAATAAGGACATTAAGTAACACCTAAAATTTGGTCAAAAACTTGACTAAAACTTAAAATAGCAAAGTAATCTTTCTCGTACACAGATCAACCTGCTGAGGGTCTACTGCTTGTATTAGCTATGGAAGATCCTTGCTATATAATCTTTAATATCTTTATAACTTTTAAAATCAATGAATACAGCCTCTGCTCATTTCTATTGTTGTTGTAATGGATCTCAGGAAATGGCATCTTTTCTTATATATAAATTTTATAATAACATATTGTTGCTTCCTGATGATCCCGTGTTTTGTTAGAAAACAAAACTTGGAATTAATTACTCAGTTCCCTGATACTGTCTAAAAATACACTTTCCTTACCAGAGTGTAACACATCTTCTGCTCTTAGCGTCTGTGCACAAAGGGAATGTAACCAGTTCAAGTACACAGATGTAACTGTAGGAGCATAATGGGCTTTTATAGAGGGTTTAACATCTTGCCTGGTGAAGAGAAGATTGTGTGGAGACCTCATTGTGACCTTCCAGTACGTGAAGGGAGCCTACAGGGAAGCTGGAGAGGGACTCTTCATCAGGATTTGTAGTGATGGAAAAGGAGTAATTGGTACAATTGAAAGAGGGGAAGTTTAGGCTGGATATTAGGAAGACATTCTTTATTATGAGGGTAGTGAGACACTGGAGCAGGCTGCCAGGGAGGTTGTGGATGCCCCAACCCTGGCAGTGTTCAAGGCCAGGCTGGACAATGCTTTGAGCAACCTGGTCTGGTGGGAAGAGTCCCAGCCCATGGCAGGGGTGTTGGGACAAGATGATCTTTAAGCTCCCTTTCAACCCTTAACATTCCATGATTCTGTGAACTTCTCTTGTGCCACAACTGCATCACAAACCTGTGCAAGTTTTCATGAGTGGTTATTGCCAGTCTACCAGCTGTGGTTTATGTCCTTCCAGATAAAAACTCTTCTCAGGCAGAAAAGTAAAACATCCCCTCACAAGGTATCTTGGAAATAGACCAATGGATAAAGAAAAGCCTATTGTCAAAGCGATAGGAGTGTTATCCATTTCTAAGAGAAACTACCATTTTCTTTGCACTCAAGGCAACTTCAAACCATTAATTTTCCCCAATTCCACTGACTTTAACTCAGTGGATTAGAGCATGGTACTAATAACACAAAGGTTGTGGATTAGATCCCTGTATGGACCATTCACTTCAGACTTGATGATCCCTGTGAGTCCCTTCCAACTCAGGATATTCTGTGATTCTGTGACTATAGTTGTGCTTGACGGAGGACACCACATCTGCAGATGTTTGCACAGATCTATCTGAGCCTACACCTCCAGCACAGGAGATTCACAGTTCTAAGTGTATCACAGGACTTCAAGCCCACAAAAATGGAGAAAACCTATCGTGGAATCCAGTGGAATTTCCTTGGGTCATACATCACATTGCCCATTGTGACAAGCACCCTCCCAGCTCCCGTCTTGGGCTCTTGATGGACCTATTTCAGGGACAAAAACTTGCAGTATGTAGTCCAGGAATAGCTTTATACTTTACCTGATATGATCAAAAGCCATACATTTTTCAAATTTTTGCCTCATTATTAGATAATACCATTAAAAGTTCATTAAGTTTTAAAATTTAGTTTACTGTGCATTTGAAGGGTTTGCTCAGCTCTCGGTAATAAATTATTATTTCTGTAGTTTATTCCATTCTATAGAAAAGGAGAAATCCTAAATGAGTCAGAGTAAGGCATTCCTGTCTCCAGCCTCCCAATTCAAAGTGTTGTTGGCCCATACTTTTTTGGCTCTGCACCCAGGCCTGAATACTTTTAACATATTCTTTAAAAGGGAGCAATAAGCACAAAAGCATGAAGGCATAATAAATCCTGCCCTCTCACCCCACTGCCCCAAGAAGCATCAGCAAGAATGTTACTGGGGGAAAGTTAAGGAAGGGAGAGTGGGGCAGAAAAGACACAAAATACAAGGGAAAAAAACAAAAAAATTTCGCAGGTGGAACTCCCGGCCCGGGGATGCCTCCACAACAGCATGCCTTTAAAAATTAGCATTGCTACATAAACCAGTATTGCCCAGCCTTTTCTGCCCTTGGCTGTGTTCAACGAGGGTTTGTGCTTCACTGTTTCTTTTGGCAAAAGTTCGTATTGTCACAACCCTAAGTAAACATTAAATCCAGTTACCCAGTCCTGATCGTGAGCTCTGTATGCAGGAGCTCCAGGCACACGGCACGAAAACAACTTGAGGGACAACCACAACTCCAGTGCGGACCGGGCAACTCCTGACAGTCCCGTGCTGGGAAGAAAGTGACTCCTCTATTTAGGAAGATTTCAGATGCTTCATACTTGATTTGCTTTTTTTTTTTGGCTAGCACAATGAAGGAAATATCCTGCTTCTGCATGACTTTTGCTTCCTTGTTGCAACAGATGGTGAAGGCTTACAAATACGTGACTGGTATTTTTTCAGTGACTCATAGCTCAGAGCCACAGGTTTCAGATGGTGATAGGAAGCTCACCAAGATGGATGTAAGCGTACTTGAAGAGCAGTATGACCATATAAAACAGAAGCAAAAACTGCAACCACACATTATTATATATAAAACAGGTACGCTTATATTTGTAGGAAAAAAATGCCTATGTAATGTAAAGATTATTTCTTTAAATTTTTAATAACTCCTGGTTTGTTCTTTTTGTGTTCAGCTTCAAGAGAGGTAAAAGTAAATTCCTTTTCTGTCATTTTGGGGTTTTATTCATCTTGCTGAAAGGTGGTTTTCTATTTATATCAATAAGCTCATGTCAGTGAAATATTAGTATGTATTTGAAACAGATGAACAGATTTGAGGTAAGGTTTTACAGGTTTTATATCAGTAAAATAAAGTTCTAAACATAAATAGTAACTCTTACAGGAACCATGTTCTTCATGTCGTGATAAGTGTATTTGTGCAATGTATTCTGTAATATTTCTGCTCTCTTGAATGCTTCCATCAGAACCAGCAATTCTGGGTCCTCTTTCTCTTTTTCCCTTCTCTATCTGTGTAAAGAAAGACTACAGGAAGCAACGGCAAATATCAAGTAGCAAGCACAAGCTGGGGTTTTGTTAAAAAATAACTTCAATTAAAAGTCATAGTGGGTAACTAAGATACAAGCTTTGAACAAAAGATCCTGTTTTGAAAGTGCCTCTTGCTTGGAAAGTGCATAAATAGAAAAACAAGTAAGAATATGCATCACTCATCTACCTGCCATGTCAAACAGATTTTATATAAGAAACTTGCAATTATTTTAAAGCTTTTAGTTAGACTACTGCTTACAATAATACACTGATATATTTTCAATAGCTTTCCAAGTTAACGTCATATTGAGAATACTAAGACAACTAATGAAGTTGTCTTCTGGATTTAATTGTAATATAAAATCCATGCTTCATTCACCTCTCATATTAGTATTTAGCTCAGTAAGTGCAGAACTTAGATTATTTCATTCTTTACATTTTCCTCTAAGTTTTTCAGCAGTTCTAGCATTTGGCTGTGTCCGACTTTATGATCAAAACATTTGGAAAAAACCACATAATTATGAACTATACAACAGATTTGCTTCTTCAATATTCTTTCATCCAAATGTCTTGAAATTCTCATGTTAAAAGAATTAAAATCTCTGTGAGGAAGTAAAAAAAAATATATATATAAGCTCATTTTATCAGGTATCAAAAGGCAGTTACCTTGAAGACAAAACAGCCCATCTAATCAGCTATAGCAAAAATATGTTAGTTAAAGAAAGGGGGCAGAAGCCTTTATTCAGATTAATTCAAATGAAGTTTCAGATATAATTAACGTAATCAGAGCAGATTTTTTGCAAGGCCATTTGAAGATTAAAATATGTAAGAAAGTAGGACTGCACAGTTTCTGGGGAGTTTAAAATTTAGTAGGGCTAAAAATCCACATAAAGATATTTTTATACACATGGGCATACCCTGAAACATTCACAAAACCACATAACCTGCTGCACCAAACTTCTATCTTCAAACAAGCTGTGTGCAAAGAATTCGTGTCACTGTTAGAAGCAGTCAGAATTTGGGCATTTTTAGTTATGCTGAGTCCTCAAGGTGCTAAAAGTTTATCTTATGCATTCCTGTGGAAGCTGGGAAAACCTATTCCATGGCTCTGCACTCTGCACCTGTTACATGCATCAGTTTTCAAGAATACGTGGAGCAGAAATGAACATTGCCATATCAGGACTGCCCCACACCATCCCGAAATTCCAGGTAGTTCCAAAAGGCAGTCCATGAATGTATCAGTGATTTGTACTGACAGCAAATTTTTTCCCTACTTAGAGGGCAAAATTATGGCTGTGCTAGGAAAGGGGTGACAGCAACAGCACCACCACAAATACACACCTCAAAGGCCAGACACAGAAACTCTCATGGAAGGAAAGCTCCTTTAGGCCCTCGTGTCTTAAAAATCCCTGCCAAAGGTCTTTGTTCTAACCAGTAAAACCCTGCTTCGCCTGGTGGAGCAGCTGTCCTTCCATGTAACCACAGGGATTTTGAGCCCTGTAGGTTTTTGCACCACAGTTGGAATGGCAATTCCAAGTTTTCTGGAGGACTTTTAGCTTTGTATGTCACTACCTATCTGCAGGAGTCCTGAAATCCTGGACCTTTAAATAGAACTTAAGACCCCATAACTTCTCCAGGTTTTTGACGGAGGGGTTAGTAACCAAGAAGTCACCTGAAAACAGCGTTGTTCTGTTTCTTCCCCAATACACACAGCCACATTCATGCCTCTGCCCACTCCTGATTATTTGAGAACAAAGACCATGACAAGGTTTGAAAGGCACCAGCTAGGGGATAATACAGCAGTGTATTCATTATTTATTGGCTAAGAAGCTGAAAAACAGTATTTACTTTAGGAATTAAATTGGAGTATTCAGCACATGCAGCCACAACAGAATAAATACTGGGGCTCTGATTGCAGAAATCTCTTCCAAGTATTTCCCAAGCTAACTTGAGATAAGATTAACTTTTTCCACTCCAGAACCTTAAGAGTTTCTATCGATGATGACAGCATATGGCCAGATGGTAAACAACTCTGCAAAAAGGCTATAACACACAATTTACAAGGGGAAAAAAAAGACAGAAAGACAGAAAGAAAGGTCTGTATAATTGCAGCTTTCTTAAGAAGTTTGGACAGTGCTGAAGGTGTGTTAATTCAACACCCAGTGGTTCAGGACTATCACATTTCTATTCAAGGTCATTGCTCAATTTTGCGTGCCGCACCTGTAGCCAAGCAAGGAATCAAATCAACCTTGAACTCAAAAGCAGTGCACACTATTAAAATTGGACTAGATTTGTCACTCTGAACTTTCTGATCAGCTCAAGAAAGATCATAATTCTTCTGATGTCCAGTTCATAAGGTTCTAGATGTTGCAACCTGATGTTGCCTATCAATGCCAGTTCAGCCAAGAGCACAGTTAACATCCACAAGAACATGCAAAGCTGCTTCACCTCGACTCTCAGTTCCCTTCTCTCTTGCTTTTTCTCTCACACACAGAGAACAAGCCCTGGTTTTCATAGTTTGGTATGATACTGTGCTGTTCTGCAGAACACACGGGGCTCTGTTTTGCACGCGGACCTTTTTGTAGCCAGCCAAGCTCAGCTTTATTCCTTGGATAAGGTCCAGTCATAACTTTGATTCTCACTGTTGCATGGTAGAGAACTGTGTGTTCTTATCTCTCTGAGTGGTGTCACGCTAAGAAATGCTGTTCACACACTTCACTGTACAGTGTGAATGTACAGACGGATGCACAAACACACCTGTATCTCACAGCTCTGAAAAGCTCTGTCTCCTTTCTCCCGATAACGCGGCATGAGAGCCACTGTGGGCTGACATGGTTCTCCCTCCCAGCCATGCTGCAGAACAGCTCTTATCAGATCAACCCTGCATGGCTAAGGAGCAGAAAAAGTTCTGGGATATTATGCTGGGGCTGTTGTTTCAGCAGTGGGAGCCAAAGGCAGCAGTGAAAGCTCTTGCTTAGCAAAATCCCTGTTGTACAGGTTCATTTACTGCCAGTAAATCAGCTGAGTCTGACATCTGCAAATACTTATTCCTAGAGATGACACAAAAGGCAGCTATAAAGCAGAGGTTGTTTGGGGTTTTGTGCAGGCAGCATCCTACTTTAACTAGCTTCATTTCAAATTCAGGGTTATAATCCTTTTAAAACAGCTGCTCAGAGACACTCAGAATACAATCAGCACTCTTCTATGTCTACTTTTCTCCCTTTAATCTGTTTCAGAACTTACACTGCGACAGACACAGTTCCTATAACTCAACCCTCTAAATAAGGCCAGCATTCTGCACAACCCCTACTTTAAACTATATTTATACCAGCTGAAGTATATTTCATTAGTGTCAACAAATTATCTTTAGTGTAACAGATCAGTTTCTGTTCATTTTCAAGACACAGAAAACCAGTCCTGTCCAGCAATTTGATGACTGCTACATCTAGTTAAAGTTGCATTAGCATTTCTATCCCTAATATCTTTAACATTTTTAACAGTAACTTTCATAGTACTTTAGAAATGAAGCTACAGGGGTAGAAGAATTTAAAAAAGGAGACCAGATTGTCTCCCACTGTTACAGCTATTCTATAACTTTCACAGAGAAGCAGGGTCCTCTAGGCGATCACTCAGGCAACACTAGTGTGATAAGCTATTTACACAATTTATACTGACTGGAATAGTAAAATTGCAGTAAAATATTAAAATACAAGCCTATAATGTTAATGATCCCTCATTAAGAAAAAGAAGACATTCACAACTTGTTTCATCTAGAAATAGTCACAATATTATTCTGTTGTGAATACAAACTTCAAACAGCATCAAACAGAACATTTTTTGTCTTTCAAATTGCAGCACTTGCCAACACACTGAGCAAGTCCCTACTCACCTTAAAAAGTTTTGCTTACAAGCAATTAATTACTGGAAGTCAATTCTCAATCTGTGCTGTTAATGAGTCTTAGAGTACCAGTTAGATCAATATTGTCTTGATAAATTTACATTTTCATTTGACTAAAACTAGGATACCATTTATGCCCTCAGAACTGCAAAAGCAAGCATGAAGTAGTTCTACTCCTTAAACACACATCAAAAGAACTTTCAGGCACTGAAAGAAAGAGCACAGATAAACTCATGGATTAAAGTTCTTCTGTTGAGTTTATGCTGCAGAAATCATACCCTTGATTTTTGCCACCATAGTAACATGCACAAATGCATTTCTCTTGCAGGTGGACAAGAATCTGTTCTCCCAGAATCAATGATCAATGCTGTTCTAATTAATAAGAAAGTCAAAAGATCAAAGTCATGTAGAGGAGACATTCCTGTCAGAAAGGTCACACTGGAGACAACCTATGGTGGTGACTCCGAAGATGGCTTGCTATGGCACATCCACCTGGGAACTCACCGCCTGCGGCAGGGCCCCAGACAAGGAGATTCCTGGGATCTTCCCCACTGCAACAGCACACCGTGGAGTTTTGACAACCAGAGACTGATTTCAAAGGGAAATGACACGCTGCAGACCAAGGAGTACAAAGCAGCAAGTGAACTGTCTGAGCTCAGGCAGCTGGGAAGTTCAAGCGCGTTGAACAGTCTCAGTGAAGAGAATGACTGCGACATTTCAAGCTCCTGCCAAACGCCTCCTCTGAAATCAGCCACTGCAGCACTTTGGGCACATCAGCAGATTTCTGCTACAAAATGCATGCCAGCCTGCAACAAACTGAACTTTTACCCTTTCCCCAATAGGAAGGGGCCCCGAATTTCTGAAGCAGCAAGGAGGCTTGGATTATACGTCTCACAATAAGGACATTCAGTAATACCTAAAACTTAGTCAAAAACTTAACTAAAACTTAAAATAGTGAAGTAGTCTTCCTAGTTATACAGATCAACCTGATGAGGGTCTGCTAATTTTATTAGCCACGGAAGATTCTGACTATATAATCATTAATATTTTTAGAATTTTTAACATATGATTTCATCATTCACTTTCAAGATATTTGAGATAATTTCTGATGTATTTTTTGAATCAATTAATAAAACCTCTGCTCACTTCTATTGTTGTAATGAGACTTAGTAAATATAATTTCTTTCTGATATATAATTTTTATTATAATATATTGTTGGTTCCCATCTATCCCCAGTGTTTCATTAGAAAATTAATGAGGTCTCCCCTTCTGCAAGATCTTTAGAGGGAGGAGACCCTCTCTTGCAGGTGCTTTTCAATGACACAAACAGGAGCTGTGTATCACCTACTTCTGACTGCAAGTGTTCAGACAGGTCTCTTTTTCAAATACAGGCTTCACAAAAATTGGAGATGGGAAATATCTCCCCATTTCATAATGGGTAGGCATGGGACATCACAGTAACTGGGTTTTTTTCTTCATAGTATTTAAAGAATGATTAGGAAGGGAAAAAAAAAAAGGATAAAGCATAGATATACCTAATAAGTATAACAAGAAAAATACTAGATAACAATTAGTCCACATGAAACAAGAAATTACCTGGAAGGAAATACTTCAAAACTTCATTGTCCTTTGATTGAATTAGTTATCTTAATTAAACATGGAGCTTGAAAACCTTGGTTTTAAAGTCAGTGCAGGTTTATGCATGGACTAACTCCTTTGTAAACTCTCATACAAACACTTTGTCCTTTCCTCAGGCTTCTCTAGCATATTGCTGTGTTTTGTACGGACTGGAACTAATTTAGAAAAGGCATTTTGCCTCTGGAGAATCTTTCAATTTAATTTCCAAGGACATTAGGAAAGAGCATTTTCAGTAAGTTTTCATTTGTTAGTGGAGTAGTTTCAGTTATGAGAAAAGTTGCTATACTAACATTTCAAGAGACTGGAATATTACACACACACAATTGTCTAATGAGAAAATGACGGGTTTTTTTCCTTAAGCAGCTGTAGTGAAAATGAAACAGGAAAATGAGAAAAAACCTAAAACTTCAAATGCTAGAAAGTCCCACTTTTCAAGGGCACCTGATCTGCAAAACCTTTCCTGTTAAGTTCTTCATGTTTGGCCATCATGGGCAGGAGCTTTTCATCACTGTTACCACAGATGTGGCCAAGTTTCAAGCACTGAACTCAAGACTGCCTTAAAGTAAGTTTATTCTGAGTTTATCAGTAGGCAAGCCTGACTGATTTATGCACGTGGGGGAACCTGGAATCCTGAAATTCCAGTTCAGTGTTTTGTTCACAAGCCCATGACCCCTGTGAGATTCCCATTTCCAAAGCTGGAAACAGGACCCTCATGTAGTTTGCCTGACTTCCTAAGGAAAATGTTAGGACAGTCCTGCAGGTCCCTCCATTCTAGAATGAATAACACTGTAATGTGCAATGATTTCAGTCACACATAAATAAAATAGAATAAAATAGAATAAAATCCCTTTGCTGCTGGGACAGCATGCTGGTCATATGAAAGAATTAGCCCACATGCGTTACTTCTAACTGGTGTTACCCATTAAAAGAAAAGCTTATGCTTTTACAGGCACCAAAACCATTCCAGGAACAAACCCCAACCCTCTGAGGGCCTCAAAGACAAAATACAGTATTGAGCAGCCCATATTGTACAGCCAAATCCCTGAAGCCTCACACCCTGCTCCCATTCCAGGCCATTTTGGGGACTAGAAGTGACACTGGAGCACTGCCTCAGCCTGAGGTGGTGTTTAGCACCAGGTTTTCCGTACCCCTTGTGTACTCTTCCAGCCCAGTCTCTGAACCCAGGTTAACTTTTGACAGCCCCACAACCAGGCAAGACCCTGCCCACCCTGCTGATGGGGAAATACAAACTCCCTCACTAAATCTCACCCTCAACACTGCTGCCTTCAAAAAATACAGGAAAACCCCCCCAACCGGCACACTTGTGCCTCACACACAGAGAGGTGGCAGATGAGGGGTGGCTGCAAAACACTCAGCCCCAATCCAGCCCCAGCCTCCCCTGGAGGGACAGTCCCTCAGGCAGCCTTGGGGACACCACCACGTCCCAGGGATGCCCCATCAGATACTCTGGAGCCAGAAGCTCCTGCTGTTGTCACAGAATTGGATTCACTACTTGGTGTGCAACAAGCCAATAATTACACACTTGAGAGAGACATTATTTATTTCAGAGTTGTGCAAGTCTGGGTGCTGGTGGTATTCCACAAATCATGCACGCCAACTATCAAAACTTTTTACTATTTATACATTTTAGCAAACAAAGGCATTAATGTTCATTTGCTACAAGGTAGATAGTTCTTTTCTTAATTAGTATTCTTTCTTCTGTTGGTTATGATTCTCTCGCTTCCTATGCTAATTATTCTGCATGCTCAGTCTCTCTTCTTTTGAGTCTGTGGGGTTTCTTTGGTCAGTGGTTGTGATGTGTCCCTGCTGGAATTGCCTTTTACCCAGTTGGAGCTTATTTAAGCACAGTGACTGAGTTGGTTTTATTTGTTTCTTCCTTATCTTCAGAGTTCCGCCAAATGTCCTTGTGGCCTGTAAATTCTGCATTCTTTGTGTCCACTATCAGATCCTTCTTCCCAAGCTTTGTTAACCTTCCCCAAGGTCTGAATCATTTGAAACATGTCAAGCCCTAAACTTTAGCAACACAGTTCTACCAACAAGTAATTTATTTTTCTAACACCTGGACATCACTTAGAACTTGTAAGTTGCTGTTTCATGGGTTATATCTCACTGAACTACAGAATGGGTCAGGTTGGAAGGGGCTACAGCGGTCATCTGGTCCCACCTGCCTGCTCCAGCAGGGTCATCCCGGAGCACACGGCACAGGATTGTGTCCAGATGGTTCTGGAATATCTCCAGTGAGGGAGACTCCATACCCTCTCTGGGCAATCTGTTCCAGTGTTTGGTCACTGCTCAGGGAAGTTTTTCCTCATGTTCAGATGGAATTTCCTGTGCATCAGTTTCTGCCTGTTGGCTCTTGTCCTGTTGCTGGGCACCATCAAGAAGAGCCTGGTCCATGCCCTTGGCACCCCTCTTTAGGCACTTACACACATTGATGGAGTAAATCTCCTCAGGGACAGGACAAGAGGACATGGCCTTAAGCTGTGCCACGGGAGCTTTTGGTTGGACATTTGGAGGAATTTCTACACGGAAAGGAGGATTAGCCACTGGAATAGGCTGCTCGGCAAGGAGGATTAGCCACTGGAATGGGCTGCTCGGCAGGCGGTGCAGTCACCATCCCTGGAGGTGTTCAAGGAAAGACGGCACATGTCGCTCAGCGCCATGGTCTGGTTGACGTGGTGGTGTGCCGCCATATGCCAGCCTCGATGGCCTCAGAGCTCTTTTCCAGCCTAACTGACTCCCTGATTCGATGATTCTTTTCTTTTTCACTAGACGTGAAATCCTGCATACACCGAGCACCACCGCAGCCCGGAGCGAAGGGAGCCCTGACCCCCGCGCGTTGGCAGTGGGCACGGCCCGGCGCCGGAGAGTGAGGGCAGGGCGCGGCCATGGCGGGCGGTTTGCGGCTTCACTCACGTCACGCCCGGCTCCCCCGGCCTTCCGGGCTGCCGTAGGAGCCGCTCCCGATCCTTCCCCTCAGGGACAGCGGCCCTCGCCTCCCTCCCTCCCGGGAAGCAGCTCAGCTCAGGCAGCAATTGCGTCGGCCCCCGAGCTTCCCCCGGCGGTGGCGGCGGTGCCCAGCCCGCGGGGCGCAGGTGGGTGCCCGGGCCGGGGCCGTGCTGGCACCGCCGCGGTGACAGCGGGGGACTTGCGGTGCCCTGGCTCGGGAGGCTCTGGATGTGCTGCTGGGGAGGGATGGGGATGCCCCGGCACCCCGGGCCCGCAGGGATGGGGCTGCCGTCCCTCTGGGTTTGCTCCTGGCGCTGCTTCGGTGCTTCCCCTCCCTCAGCCTCGGGAAAATGTGTCAGAGCTGCGCTTTCCTCCTTTTCAGGGAAAATTGTTGTGTCCTGCTTTATTATACAACCATTCTGACAATTCCCTCTTCTTTCCATCAACAATCTGCCTTTTAAACCTAGTTACTGCATCTTACGTCATGCATCTAGTTTCTCCACTTATTTTATTTCACGTATAAGGCAAACTGGCCTTAGAGGATGACATTTTTTTCACAAAAGCTCAGCCTTGCGTTCAGAGTGCTTCTGGGGAAATACCCCCGGATGTTTACTCAGATGAGTTTTGGGAAAGTCCCTTTAAACTCATACCGAAACTGTGTCATGAGCACTTGTGGCGTTTCATGGCTGATGGAAAAGTCACAAATGTTTTTGCCATGGAGTCTCGTGCAATTTAGTGATGGTGTGATGGAATTTATTATAAGTCTTAGAAATGTTACATATAAAATCATAGGGTGTGTGTTTGTGAAAGCAAAATTTATTTTTTTTAGTAGAGGGTTTGTAAGAATAAGTTTAATTGGAGACTGCAGGGGTGTTTCCTGTTTCGATAGCATAGTTAGAAATCACAAACTTACCAAGCTATAGTATTGATAAACAGGTGAATGACCAGTTTATAAATGTCACCTGTATTTACAATTCTTAGTCTTAAGCATAGATTGCAATTTCAGATTTTATCTGGGTGACCCAAAGCCATGGGTAACTTCTTTTGTTAATGTTAAGTAGAATTACGGCTAAAAAATGGGTCTTCAGCATAACCTTAAAGTGGGAAAATTATGGTTACAGGCTGTTCATGACAATTCCCTGGCATGTTTTGGGAAAGGGGGGAATCTGCCTTAATAACTACAGTGCAATGTTTTGAAAATTGAGTGTTTGTGTCACTTTTTAGCTTTGTAAATGCCATTGTTTGCCTTGGCTCTAAGATAACAGCAGCAGCATCCCAGCAGGCAAAAGAATGTGTGGTTGTCTCTGCTAGTTTTGACAGACACAGTGCAAATCACAGCAATCCAGCTGGAAGGATTGTTAAACCACCCACTTGCCCAGTTCATCCCTCTGACTCCTGTTTAGAGGAGACTGTTGTCAGTGCAGCTTCCAGGGAATTCTTTGTAGCTCAATAAAGCTGGGCTTGAGGTAAGGCTGACCATTCAACTTACTGTATATTGGATATTTGGCTACATTTTTTTCCTTACAAATAGTGTTTTTCTGAGCTGGGAGCAGTTTTTGAAACTGGGAGAAATCTTCCCTTTTCTCGTGAGAGCTGTGTGCCAATAAACATGAATGAAAGATGGAAACCAGTCTGAAAGAAAAGTGAAACTGATGAATCAGATTCAATGCCAACCTTAGGGCATGTATGCCAACATTTTAAATGCTTTTTGTATGAATTAAAGACATTTTCCATATGATTCCCAGGGTCCAAGAGCCACAAGTGCTTTATCATGCACCTAGAGTTTATTTTTTTCCTGTTGACTTCACTGCACCCGCCTTTCCTTGCTCCCTGGGTGCTTCCCTACTTTTTGGGGTGTTTGTTTTTTGTTTTTTTGTTTTTTTCCTGGGGAGTTGCTGATTAACTCAGAGTTTGCTGCTTTCTCAGAGCTGAATCAGAAGTGGTGGATTGAGCAGCTCCATCCAGAGCAGGGCAGAACAACTGAATTGTCCGTTTTGATGTATTGACACTCTCTGCAATCCCAGTTCACATGAGGGGATAGGAAGAGGTTTAATTTTTCTTGAAATGGCAGGGGCCTTCTAAATTATACCTACTCCAATTCAAATCTCATCCTCTTTTCCATTATTTTTTCCCCATTTTTTCTCATAGTTTGGCCTCAGGTTCCCCTCCCCACCAAAATGGATGGAATGGGTTTAATACTCATCTTTTATTGCAGAATTCCCAGATGTCACTTGTTGAAAAGCAGAATATCTTTCTACAGGAAGCTATATTAAAGGATTGTTTATTTTTCTTTCTTTTCCCTCCCAACTGTGCTTTTATTTTAAAAGAATGGCGCAAAAGAAGTATTTGATAGCAAAACTGACAAGCTGCTTAAGAGAGGACAAAATTCAGCTATGGAAACCACCATATACAAATGAAAAAAAAGAAGCTGGTAAAGAGATGAAGGTAAATATTTTCTCTGAGTTGATGTCATACGTCTTCCATGCCATACTGCTGGTGCATTTTCCCACTTTTTATTGTTGTTTCCTTAGGAGCTTGTACAAAAATACTCATCCAAGCTGAATATCAATGAGAATGATACAGAGAATATGCTTGAGGAAATACGGTGTAAAGCGATTGAGCGTGGGACAGGAAATGAGAATTTTAAAGTGACTGGGATTGCAAGGCTGGATATATATCTGCCTCGTAGAAAAGTGAGTAACGCTGCAGAAAAGTGCTTTCAGCTTTTGAGTTCTAGATCTGTGTCTATGCAGATATTTTCACTTCAACTTTTTCGGGTGTTTTGTATGAGTGATCTGTGTCAGGTATATAAAAAATAGGGAGGAGGGAATTACATATTTTAGTTTCCCAGGTATATGGGAGTATCATGGCAAAGGAATATAATATTGAGGAGATGAGTTATTTTTCCCTTTAGGATTTAATGACAAATAATCTTTCAATTAAGAAAAGTGAGGTAGATTTGTGTCTATTTCCATTTGATTCCTTCTGATGTAACTGCTTGTAGTAGCAGTAAAGAACAGGGGTGTTTTTTCAGCTGTAGAATACCTAAAGTTGAGTCAGCCTATTAATGTCACTTGAACTTGGAAATGAGAAGCAGGATTTTCTGTAGCAATGGCACTCACCTGTTCCCTTCATAGATTCATAGAATTACAGAGCCACAGAATCTTTAAGGTTGGAAAAGATCTCCAAGATCATCGAGTCCCTCCCTTACCAGCCACCACCTTGTCAGCTGAACCATGGCACTCACTGCCTCTTCCAGCTGTTTCTTGAACACTCCCTGGGCAGCCCAATCCAAAGCTCAGCCTTCTGGAGCAGGCTCCTAAAACCTTCTCCAACAGAGAACTGAATTAAGTTTTGCCCTTTGAAAGTCAGGTTTCAGCTTCTAGTTTCACGCATAAAATACTCCTGTAGTGAAAAATAATTACCTGGGCTAAAGGGTAAAGAGTTTTAAGTGATTGCCATGCAGTTAAAACAACCAAATCGTTTCATAATTCTACTTCATAATGCTGCTGGGCAAATAGGGGAATGAATTAATTTAAAATTCCAGTTTATCTAATCTGGGGCCAGAGACACTAATAGGAATTAATCATAACTTAGCCAGTCACAGGTGAGTGGCATAATTGCAAAGCACAGTTAAGATTGGAAGTGCATAATTAAATTAATTTAAATTGTTTGGTTCTGAATTTAGATTTATTTAATTCTGAATGTTCTGCTGTTATAATGCTTATTTTTAGCACTGCATAGCAAGTACAGGACTGGAAATTACTATTATGTGTGTCCAGCCATAAACCTCTAAACATGATTGTTATTTGAAAAAGAAATGTTATTGTAAAAGAGTTAACTAAGGAAATGTCCAAAGTGTCTTTGTCATGCTTTTCCTTCCCTCTTTCTTTTCCCCACTCAATATAATTACTACAGAGCAGGAAAATCCCACTGGAAACCAGTCTGTTCATCACAGGCAAGGAGCTCAGATCCCAGTAAGTGCAATCACCCTTCATGCTTCTCTCATGAGACACCACCCTGTCATACAGCATTTTAAAAAAAAGCAAACAAATGCACTTTTTGTTTGATTTAGGCTTTTTCTGAGCATGTATTCTCTGAACAGGATGTCCAGTGTCTCTGTAGGGCCATGGGAACAGCTGTGGTTTAACAGATGGAAAACAGGAAAAAGACAGTTCTGTGTAAATCCCCAGCAAGTACCTGAGAAGGCACCAGTGATCAGTGTTCCAAATCTGTTACCAGGCAGATCTTCTGAACAGTGAACATTACCTTCTCTTTCTTTTGTGTTTTTAAGCCTAAAAAAATCAGATTCTTTTCTGTCTGTTTTGCTTTTTCCCTTTTTGCATCCCATATTTTCCCTGTATGGTACCCAAAGCTCTCTGATGATGTTATTTTACTTCTAGCAGCCTTTTGTAGCAAAAATTTTAAGCCATTTATAAGCACTAACCTTTAGGTTTTATTGCTATTGTAGCAGCAATGTTGTATGGCCTTACGAATTTATGCTCATGGATGAAATTATTTATTTCACAGGATAGCACAGGAATATGCGTTACAAGAAAATGCTGTCAAAATAATCATAAATAAGAAGCAGCTTGATCTGGGTATGTATTCTAGTTAAGAATACTTTTATGCTTATTTTCTAGTTTTCTGATTCTCAGAAGAAAAATTGCCTTGCAACTCTATTAATTTCACAAATTTCCAAGAAACAGCAGTTATATTTGTCAGGTTCTGCATTACAGGAGACGTGGTAAATTATAATGACCAGGATTCTTAAATAGAATTAGATCAATTAAAGGAATCCTGTAATAAATGTTGAAAATCCCCTTTTCTATTGTTGAAACACTGAAAACGCACATTTAAGAGAAACTCTAAATTTCTTCAAAAACCTTATTGTATAATAGCACTTTCAAAGACTTTTTGTAATGCTCTGCCCATGTTCAGCCTGTCACACATGAGGGAAGTGATAATACAGCTTTTTTTTTGCTGATGGCCCTGGAATATATCAGAATTAGAACCATGGACCTGACAGAAGGAACTTGGATTCAGTTCCCAGTTCCTCTGTCCTGTATTCTCATGGTGCAGGAGCCTGGACATGTTCTTATTCCAGTTTTTACCTGAAGATCAATTAACTGAAATAGAAATAAAAGTATTTTTGAATACTTTGAAAAAAACAAAGAAAGAAGCATACCAGTCACTTCAAAAGCACTTTCAAGATGCAAGTCTGATTCTAAATTTTGCTGACTGTGTCAGTATTTTTCAGGGCTTTTGACTGAGTTCTCGAGTTTTGCAATTCCAGTAGTGCCAGTACTTGAATTGTATTAATCACACTCTATTTTGCAGGTAAAACCCTTGAAGACCAGGGTGTCACACACAATGCAAAAGTGATGGTGCTTCAACTGGAACAGAGTGATGAGGAAACCAAAAGAAAAGTTCAGGAGGAAGAGCTTCAGTGCAAGAAAGAAAAAGAAATAAATGACAAGATGCAAAGAACTAAGAAGGGCTTGGAAATTCTAGCAGAGAGAGGTAAATGGGCTTTGTTGGGTTGGGAGGCAGGTGGGTGTTTATTGATTCTTCTTGTGCCTTTAAAATTGTCTTCTCTGTGTGCTTTCAACATGTAAGAGTGCCTATACCATGGCTGAATTTCAGTTCATACTTTGCTAGGTTTCTACCTACTTGAAAACTGGATTTTAAGTTGGCTAAAACTTTATTTTCTACCCTTTCTACACAACTAGAATGCTACAAAAAACTGGCACTTTGAGAAGGATATAATGTGAATCAATTATTTAATTGGCACTTGGCAGTTAAGGGAGTGATGACTTGTGAGAAGCTTTAGCATTATTGTAGACATAAGCACAGTGACATAATATGTTCTAAGTCATTAAACACTTTTTTTGTAGTTCAGCTGTGGCTGTGTGTAGCCATGGTTTCATTGTGCAGAGCACCTCATTTGTCACTGTCATCTGAAACATGGCTCTTGTGTTCTCATTCCCTCGATGTTGATTCCTGGCAACTGTGGAATAAGTTAAAGGGATGTAGTTCATTTAACAGTAATAATTTCTCAAAATGAGGTGGTGTTTGTGAACGGCAGTGCTTGATGGTGAGTTTCAATCACTTCTCTATTCCGGTGTTTCAAAAATCCACAAGCAAGGAGCTGTGGAGCTGAGCAGGTAACGGATCCCTGCCAAATGCAGGAATACCTGAACAAAGCTTCAGAGTGGGTGACTGCTGGTTTCTTACCATAATACCAGATTTTGAACTCATGGCAGAAGTGTTTGCTTTGCTTTTTTGGACTTAAGGGGTGGTTTAGACCCCAGATTTTGAATGCTGAATAAGAGCTCTTTAAGGTTTTTGCCACTGACGGTTACAGCCAATGCCAGGGTACAGAGCAGAGTGTGCAATGGGCTCCCAGGCTGAAGGTTCTGTGTGGAGTGTGGTAAGGGCTCAACAACCCTTTTGTTTCACCTGAGAGAAACCACAGGGCAGAAGACTTTAATCTCAACAAACTCTTCCTTAATTGCCTTTTTTTTACAAGAAAATCATCTTTTCATTGTAAATCAAATGGAAGTGAAAATAAAATTGATAGTTCGATTATAAACATTAAAGATGTGGGGAAGGAAAATACTGAGCTGTATTTTTTTTAGCTTTCTCAGCTGTGCTCAGTTGTATTTTTTTAAGTATTCTATGCTTTAGTTGATAGATCATTTCAAATGCTATGTTGTGTTAAATGTAGGTGTTGTGTCTTCTGCAAAAAAAACTTCTTTATAATTCGTGTAACTTTTAATATTGTGTCTGAATTTCTGCATGCACAAGGCCGTTTCCATAGTGACCTTTCTAGAAGTTCCTCGTGTTTACCTGGCCAGAGCCACTCTTCGTTGGTATGTCCAGAAAAACACACATGCAGTCTTTATATGTAATTCTGTTTTTTTTGTTGTTGTTTGCTGTTTTGTTTAACAACATACTTACTAACATAATCTTATGGCAGCAGAGTTGCTCTGTTGAAGGTGGTGTTTAAAACTCAAATTTTTTTATGTCTTTCAGAGGAGTACTTGGATCCGGACTCTGTTCCATACCTAGATATAGCTAACCAAACTGGAAGGTCAATTCAGATTCCTCCTCGAGCTAAAAAAGTAGGTGAAAGCATCTTACAGTGCTGCTGAGATGGCTCTTTAAAGCTTGATTTGTGAAACATTTAAACTATAGGATTGAAATACAGTCAGACTTCCTGGGGATGTAACCCTGGGCCCACTAGGTGTTTGTTTAGTACAAATAATTTTGAAATAAAATTGAAGTAGAACTCTATAGTGGGGAATATTTCAGTCACCTGGAGACAACCTCTGATTGCTGATCCCATTGCAGGTCTAACCTTGCACTGACCCCTGTGTGGTCTGTATCTTACTTTTGTAGTGTAAGATGGGCTTCAATTTTGTTGTATCCTAGTGCCTATTGTAAATTTTAGGTGTCCTAGAAAGGCATGAAAGTAACTTGTTTCTTAGGCCTTATTTCCATTTGGAAACCTGATGAGTCTCTCTAAATTGGAGTCTGTCAAAATAGTTTTTAGGTCTTTTTCACTGTGTCCCCTTCCAAACTTAAATCTGTTCATCATTCAAGAAAGTTCCACATTCTCAACTGAAAATAGCTTTGGTTGGGTGCAAGTATTGAGTTACAGAAGGAGAGATGTGGCTGATGTTGGCCACTGAAACAGAAGAATAGTGATAGGTGCTGCCTTTCAAGACTACTGGATTTTATGAAGATTAACAAAATTTTTACAAATACTTGGAATTACACTCAGTTACAAAAATGCGAAGAAATGAGCGAGGGTGTGCCAGCTGCTGCTCCGGCCTCTCCTGAGGCCTGCTGTGATTTCTGCATCACCTGGAGTCTCTGGGTAGAGGGGATGACACTGTCCACTCTCACAGTGTTCTGATGAACTGCTGAAAATAATAATTCACCTGAAGAGTTAAAACATCCAGTGTTCAAGTGAATGAGATTTCATCAGTATTGATCAAGGGTAAGAAGAAATATTGCATGCTGTTTCTATCCAGAATTATTATTACATTTCCATTTGTTACACCACAGGAGTGTTCTCCTGACACATTTAAAATTTAATTTTCAGTTCTGAGGTTTTTCAGGAGGTGAATTTTTAGGTTTTGCAAGATAATTGTGATAGCAAAGCAGAACGGATTTGGCGCTGTTACGAAATGTAGCACCCAGAAAAATGCTGAGCTTTGTATCACTCACAGCTGAAAATCTCTCCAGGGTTGCATACTTAAAGTAAGCTTGGTGCAGCATTTCAGGTGCCAGTAACATCCACTGGTTGTTACTAGACAATATCTGACATTATCAGATGGGAGAAAAGTGTGAAGCAGTGTGAAATAGCACTGCTCTTACAGAACTGATTCAGTGGTGTGTTTGTGGGAAGAGCAAGGACTCTGATGGATTACCTGCATATTTCCTTTTAGCTCTTGGAGTTGGGGAGGTGCAGTCAGATGTCTCAATCTGTTTTTCCAGGCGCTCGTGCTGGCAATGGGTTACCATGAGAAGGGCAGAGCATTAATGAAGAAGAAAGAATATGAAATAGCACTGCCGTATTTGTTGGATGCTGATAAGCACTTCTGGTAAGAACCTTTCTGAGTCCTTGTGTCTCTTTACTGTCAGCCCATAAAGGAGCAGCACAACCTCTACCTGTGCATGTAAATCAGGGCCAGTTTTGCCTGGAGTTGCTTCACACCCCCTCTTGCAGATGGGAAACAGCAGATAAAGCTCTGACTTGCAGTGACAGGTGGCTTCATGTAGAACAGCTGAAACAGATACCGCCACTGGGCAAGTTAATCTTTCATAACAACATAAACAGAAACTGTCAATATTCGTGTACTAGGTTATAAATTGCATTAGCTTGAGAGACAGTCATGGATATTCATTTTCAGTTGCTCCTGTGAAGTAATAATTTCTTGTAAATGGTGGAGCAGATAGCTGAGGTCAGTAACCATACCAGGGCTTCTGCAAGTAAATTAGTTTCCTATCAGCTGTCAGAGCCCTATATTGCTCTTTTGAGGTCCCAAAAGTAACGCTGTCCCTGTCTGTTTCTCCTCTGTGTGTTTGTGCAAGGAGGCTGGCACAGTACTCAGCATGTTCATGTGCACCGAGGCAGTTTCTCAGTCCTCCCAAATATTACACAGGGTTTCATTCCATTGTGCTTTTAGAGCTGCCATCTTAACAAATGAGCCACAGCTCATTTGTTACTGTATTGCTTTAAGATGCAGTGTTGGCATCTGTCCTATGTGTCAGTGAATGGGATGGGGGATCAGCACTTGATTCCCGTTCCCCTGGCATCAGTTTGGTGCCTCAGATATGAAGAGTGTGCTTTCTCCAACGTGAGCATGCACACTTCTAGCATGTTGTCCTAAGAGTGTTAAAAAGTTTGTGTGTGAGGAAGAAATAAACAACCCTCTCCCAGAAAAAAATGAATTGTTTTATTTTCCAGTGAGTGTAGCACGGAGCTGCTGAACACGGTTGATAATTACGCAGTGCTGCAGCTGGATATAGTGTGGTGCTACTTCCGTCTGGAGCAGCTGGACTGCCTGGATGATGCAGAGAAGAAGCTGTCCACAGCACAGAGATGCTTCCAGAGGTGCTATGGGGAGAACCACGAAAGGCTTATTGACATCAAAGTATGCTGGGTTTGATTTAATCAGGGTGGGATTTTTTTCTACATGTATTCAGTTACTGTTCAAGTATTGCAAGACTGGCTTTTAGAAGTTTAAAGTTTTCCAGTGTATCATTAGCCTGTCATCTGGTTCTGTAATAGTCAGCAGAGAGAAAACATTGGACCTGGCAAAAAGTCATAGCAAATGAGTGTTGATATGCACAGACATCAGCAGGGGCTTAGGTGTGATGCTTTCTCTGCACGCTGAGTGTCACAAAGCCCTGACTGTGTCTTCTTTAAATGTGTAGAGTGTTCTGTTGATAATGAACTGGTGTTCTACCACATGCTTCAATCTACATGGTCCCCTCATTCTTTAAACAATTCCTTAGGGAAGCTATGGTCGTGAGAAAGTTTTATTTCTACGGCTTTACCTCCTGCAAGGGATCGGGCACTACCACAGTGGCAGAGAAAAGGAGGCTGCGGAGTACATTCAGAAGGTAAGACTCCTTTGGGTAAAACTCTGGAGTCCTTCACTCCAGCCCCTCAGTTTAGGTTCCATCTTGCCCCTGTTCCTTGCTTACTCAGGGAAACAGGGAAGCATTTTTTGTTTGTACGTTAACAGTATAAGTGTTACACTGGCGTCATTTTGTTCTTTCCATATCCAGGCATCTTCTTTATACGGAGAGCTGTCCATAGATCCCGATAAAGTGGATCGCCTGTCACTCCTGGGATTCTCGGAACAGGAAGCTCGCCTTGCCCTGCGAGCATGCCACGGGAATGTGGAGCATGCTGCCAATCTGATCACCAACAGGAGAGAGGTAGGGGCAGTGAAAGCATTCAGTCATGGATCACCTGAGTTGGGGTGTCCGTGGGACGTGTGCTGTGAGGCCAGAGCAGCGTGGTGCTAAATTAAGGACTTGGATTATCCCGCTTCAGCACTGTTGGTGTAGCTGACAGCTTGACATGTTGGCACAAGTTTGAAACCAAAACTTAATGCATTAACAAGGAAGCTCTGTCTCAAAACAGACAGGATGAGAGCGCCAAAGACCTGTGGTTATACCACAGAGGCACACGGGAAGGCTTTGCACCAGTGTTTGCTACTCAGCAGTGCTCCGTATGGGAATAAACCACCAGGACCAAGCTGTCACTCCCAGGCTTGGCTGCCCCCTGTTGTGGCTTTGTACTTGGAAGATCCAGGAGGGAAAAGGGATTTTTTTATGCTAGAGTGAAGACAGTGCTGTCCAGATCTGAAGTGATGTTTGGTAAGCTGAGCAGGCACTTGTAGACTTGAGACAGTGAAGTGTGGACAGAAAAGCCAACTGGCTGAGGGAAGGCTGAGCAGAACTCCTTGGCTCCCTGCCTGGTTCTGACTGTCTGTCCTTGGCAAGTCTTGTCTGTAGGCCCATCTGCCAAACGGGTTTGTCACTTACCACACAGGGCCTGGAATAGCTGCGATGGCACCAGATCCGATCTGCAGAGCGGAAGTGTGGCGACAGGGCTGGCTCATGGAAATGCAGCTTTATTTAGGAACGAGTGTCTGGCAGCACAGTCTGTATTTACAAAAAAAAAAAAAAAAAAATAAAGTCTTTTCCTCAAGAGATTCAAACTTGAAGGAAAAAAATCCAAGAAGCCCTACATGCACAGGCTATGTGTTAAAGCATTCCCATGCACAGTGAGCTTTGCAGTGTCTGTGTTCTTGCAGGAAAAGGCACAGATCAGGAGGGAGGAGAGAGCTAAAAGGCGCCAGCGACTGGAAGACATCAATACCCTGAAAAGTATGGGCTACTCAGAGAGAGCTGCCCAGGTAGCTCTTCAAAATACACATGGAAACCTGGACCAAGCCTTTAAGGTAAATGATTTTTCAGTAGTAGTAATAGTAGTGTTGTACAAAAGAAACTTGGTCGGGCTTTTTTTTATTGTTTAGGAGATTCTTATTTTCTGTAGTCTATATTTTTTAGTTCATAGCTACCTTTTATGAACTGTAATGACTGCACTTGCACTTCCTGACCCAATAAATCAGATATCTGAGGTTTGCTTATATCAACCATTGGGCTGCATACACAGCCGTGTCGAGGACTGTTGTAGCTCTGTTGGTCTATTCTGATCTCTCTGTTTCATTGCAGTTTATTCTTGACAATCCTGAGTTACTTTTGGAAGATGATGATGATGATTCTGTGGCCATGGACCAGTTTCAGGTTTCCCAAGAAAGTATTGAGCAAGTAAGCTAGACCACTTGCATTCTTGTGAGTTGGCTGTCTTGTTTCTGAATTATGCTTGCAAAGACAGCAGATTCTCCTTAAGCAAAGCTGTACAAATACTCTTTAACCCATGTCACTCAGGCTGTCACACTTCCAGGGTCTGGCATCCACTCTTCATGGTGAAGTCACTCGGGCTAACATGTAATTTGTGTGTTCTTCCTGCCCGGTGCACCAACCTGCCATGTGTGGATGTGGAGGGGAAGTATGTCCAGAATAATCTCAATCCCAAAAAAGACAGCAAATGAGAAATTCATTCAAGTCTCTAAACTCTGCAGTGCACAAGGGAAAGAGCTGGAAAGTGTATTTCTTGTGACAGGCTGTCTGACAGGCTCGTCAGTCATTAGTGGGGCTGTGTAATTGATGTCAGGCAAGAAAACTGTAATGCCTAGGAAAAGTAAATAGCACGTGCACCCCCCTGATACACTGGAGTGCTTTGAAGTTTCCTTTTGAAAACAGAAGGAGAATTGGTCTGGTACTAGACAAGAGGCTCTTGATCCTGCTCAACATCCCCATGCCTTTAATAGGTCAGTGCCCTGTTGTTAACTGTTCCAGTAAACCAGAGTCAGTGTCCTGGAATTCCTGGCATGCAGCGCTTTTCTCTGTGGGAGAGAATGACTGTCAGTGCAGAGTCCGATTCCTGTCAGACCCTGGGGTTGGATGAGCTTGGATTACCCCAGATTTCCTTTATTGTTACCTTTTCCCCCTCCTGCAGCTGATGTACATGGGTTTCAGCCGTGAGTCAGCAGAGCAAGCATTAAAGGTCTTCAAAGGGAACATCCACGTGGCTTCCCAAACCCTTGCTCATTACGGGGGAGTCCTTCCCCCCTCACTGCTGCTGTCCTCAGAAGGGTCCAGTCCCTCAGAGGAATCTGCTTCTTCCAAGGACCTGCTCACGGAGTCTGCAGGTGAGAATGTTGCATCCAGCAGGGGGGAAGGGAAGGCAAGGCTGTTCTTCTGGCTTTTGTAGGAAATAGTTAAACAATTTCTGCTGAAATGGTGGTACAGGAGCTCCAGTAATGCCCTGGGCTGCTTTTATCGGGAACAGCTGCAGGAAGGCAGCTGTTGTGCCAGCTGAGCTGCAGTCCCTGCAGTGACAGCCACATGGGGACCAGAGGGGACAGGTACCAGCTGCAGGCAGGTGCAGCCCAGAAGAAAAGGTGACCCTCAGGCTGCCCTGGGCAGGGCTGAGAAGTTTATTCCAGGTCTGTGCTCTGCAGGTGGCTGACTTGCCTCCATACTCCTTCCTAGGGTCCCTTGTGGAATAGAACCGTAATCAATACTTTCCATTTAACGAAAAAGAAACCCACGCATAGTTTTTTCCCTCTCATTATTTGTCAGAGCTGTAGTGATCCCTGCTGTGTAACCAAAGGCTTTCCTACACCACGTTTAAATAATAAGGAAAAATGGCCATCCTGCCCCATCCTTTGCAGAATAATTGTAAGAGGTGGTTGTGCAGGAAGGTGCTGGCAGAGCAGCCCCGCAGGTGGAACAGGGAGAGCACCAACTGCTTTCAGAGGCGAATTCACTGCTGCTGCTTTTTATTGGAAGGTTCCTCTAGTTCACCAACAGATGAAGACATGGAGACTGATGCAGTCAATGAAATCCTAGAGGATATTCCTGAACATGAAGAGGATTATCTGGATTTAACACTCGAGGAAGAAGAACAGATAATTCATGAATACTTATCCTATATACAAGTACCGCAGCACTAAATCCCATTAAATCTACTTCAGTTATATGTATTTACCTTGTCAAATTGAGTTTGGATTATAAATGCACCTTCAGCTTATCTCTTACTAAGGGCCTTGAATTCAGTTAAACTATAGTTGGAATACTTAATTCCTGCTTATTTGTAACTCTGCTTAAAGCCCACATTTGTGATACATTGTAATTTATTGTCATAGAAAGATAGAAACATTTATTTTCAGAAGAAAATTTAATAGAACTAAACTATATTTTTATTGTGAAGTAAGTTAACTCAGTAAAGAAGCATTTCTATACCATTTTAAAATACCAGCTTTAAAAGAAAAACATGAGTTTGTAAATGAGAAACCTTAGCTCATGAAGCTGTAGAGGTATATCAGCTTTCCAACTTTTCTTCTGAAAGATTTCTAAGAGACATTAATGTATCTGTTGTGCATGGGTTTATACTGTGTTCTGCTTGTCCCTTCCTGCAGGTGTTACACAGGCAATAAAGGTAACTCTGTGCTGCTTCTGCCTTCCGTGAGAGACCTCTGCTTTGTTTAAAACGTGGGAACTGCCTGGCAGGGCCCTGTCCTGGGACTGGGGGAGTGATGTGCTGGCATTTCCTTTTATAACTGAATAACCACTTTCCCCGAGCAGCTCCATTTAACCTCTGCAGGTGTGTGGCTTAAGGTTGGTGGATTTCCTGGGGGTTGCAGGATTTTCTGCAGTCAGCTGTTGAACAGAGCTTGGTTCAGGCGCTGTCTCGGTAGCTGTGTCCAGCTCCAGCGTTCTGAAGAAGCATTTGGGGGTTTCTGTGGTTTTGTAACATCCCGTTTCCTGCCGTGTAAGCACTCCTCTGCGCCGGGAACAGAAATTCCTCTGCCTGGCAGCTTTGTTGGATGGGTTTATTCGCTTTCCATGACTCGTTGCTCTCGGTAGAGGGAGCCCGGGCCCCGTGTGCCGGTGGGAGCAGGGAAGCGGCCGCGCTCTCCACGCACAGCCAGAACATCAGCCCTCGGTGCGGTGCGAGCGGCTCCTTCCTTCCGCGGCGCCCACCGGCCGGGAGATGAGGGCTGGAGCTGTTGGGCACTGCGGGGAGCAGGGCTTGGGCCCGCGGAATGACTGCTCAGCTCCAGCCCGCTGACTGAACGGGCTGCAGCACTGGAGTGGGTTTTGTACGGCTTCCTCAGCCAGGCACAGCAAAGAGCAGGCAGTGATTACACTGTTAAGGAATTATTTGTATTTCATTCTTCTGTACCAAGGCAAGTGCTATAAAAATTGAGTGGCTTTGTATCTCTGCCCTGAAGGCTGAACGATTTCCAAAGCCAGCAGTGTGAGCTTCTGAGGGAAAACCAGCCCTAACAGCCATTATATCCTGTTCCTTTACAGGCCAGCACTGAGGAACCCCTGGACAAAATGCAGAGCAAAAACAGAATATAGAAAAGAATTTAAAGTTGAAAACATACAAGTTACGCATGTAGTTTCCACCAACAAGAAGTAGGTGGAAACGCACAAATTTACTCCTTCCTTCCTAAACCTCCTGGCACCGTGGCATTGCTTGCCAGCCCCTGGGCAAGCACTGAAGGCAGCGCTGGGCCGCACAGGCAGCAGTTCTCCTCTTTGTAGTGGCTTGCACAGCAAACTGGCAGCGACAACTTCAGAAAGGAAGGTTTGTCCTTGGGGAATTTAAAATTAGCATCATAACATGCAGTGCTTGTCAGAGCAGCCATTCATCAATGATGTAACCCTGCCAGCACAGTTGTGAGTGATCAGCAGGGCAGGAGGCATTGGCTGAAAGCTGTAAGTTAATTCTGACCATGCATTCGGAGGCACTGTGGTATGTTTAGCAACAGGCAGAAGTGGTAATGACTCATTAATTCCACTCTTTGAGGTCTCTCTCTGCTGATTGCATCTGCAGCTGCTGTATGCCCAGATAGGCTCTTGTGTCCCCTGTACTGCGTGTGGAATTTCAAACAGAAAATACAGCCCAGGTGGGCTGGGGAGCTCTGTCCATCTCCTAAAGGCCTCCAATGTAGTGTTGTCCTCAGAAGCAAAATATAAACAGTCAGCTGCATGGCAGGCCATCACCAGCTCATAAACATGTGCCACTGAGCCACAATGACCAGCCTGAGAGGTTGACAGTGGAGTTAAGTCTGCACGATGCAAATGACCTCCCAAATTAGTCTCTTGGTCAGCATTTCACATAATTTAAATGCTGTTTCCTACTAAATGTGGAAACGTGCCAGGTTAGTAGTACCAAAGCTGCTCAGCAGGAGAGGAAAGCAGGGTCTGTGATAGGCCTGGCCCCCTGACCCAATGTTAAGGTGTCAGAACAGGGGTCTTTGGTGCCACCAGGGCAGTGCTGAGTCAGGGCTGGTGGCTCTTTGTCACCCCTGCTTTCCCTTAAGTCCGTGCTTTTGTGTCTGGTCACTCCTTCCCCTGATGGAGGAACTGAGCTCGGGCAGTCTGGTGCCTGGTGGGAAGCAGGAGAGCTCCACACACACCCAACTCCAACCCCAGCAGTGAGGGAAAGGCAGGAAATGCTTCCAAAAGTATATGTGGAAGCATATACTTTTCCCTTTATATATTTTTCCCTTTATTCCATCCATTCATAACTGCTGTGCTTCTGCAGCCAGACCACCCTCCCCATACATGAGACAAAAAAACCCCAACTAGATAGTCTGTTGTCTGTAGATGCCACATGTTTATTAATCCATCTAAAAAAGGATTACAGCATTTTTATCTTGCTGTAGTACAGAATAAATAAAGCCATAAAAATAAAAACATGTGGTTAGGTATTTTGTACTGGTTCTACAAAGAGCTATATCTGCAAATAGAAAAATATGAGAACCCTTGTTAATTCCTGGCTCAGTGGTTATCAGAGAAGGATGAACCTGGAAAAAGACTGGGAAAACTCTTGAGTTTGCTTATCCAATGCTACTGGCAACCTAGCAAGACACAGCTTTGGGAGGAGGAAAGGTGTCACAAAGTCAGCAAACAGCTGACCTTGGCACAAAAGGGCTGAGGTTTAGCTTGTTCTGTGGCTTATGTTTTGTTAAAAAAAAATTAAGTTAATTTCTGTCCCACTACTCCCAGCTTCCCAGAGAGGTGTCCAGTCTGCTTTAAAATCCTGGTGCAGAGTCAAACCCTCCAGCATTGGCCTCATCAGCTAATGACTGACCTGAAGGCCGGCTGTGAAGATGGAATTCAAGGCCACCTTTCACTGCCATACTGGGCTGAACAGGGGTCATGGGAGTGGGCGGCAGGAACACAAACACATCTCATTAGACTCTGGGCAGTCGGAGGTGAAACACCTCTGTGCCCGAGGGAATTGGCACCAGCAGTCGTAAGGAAAGTTCCTCATGGCACACACACAGTGGTACAACCACGCTGCCTCCCCTCCCGAGCCCAAAGCTGCTCAGCTGAGTCACCTGCAGTCACAGGATCTGACCTGGGTCCATCTGGCAGCCACAGAGAATCCTGGCTCCTCTCACAGAGGTTCAGCAAAGCCGCTTCCCATCCCTTTCCAAGTTCTGGTTTACATGGACACAGTGGTGCAGAAAACAAAAGGTTCAGCTTTGGTCACTGACATCAAGCCTGCTCTGGACATCACATCAGTTCAACAGCCTCGTGCTCCCCATTCTCCTGCTGTACCATACAGCCAACCTTATTGTTGAAGAGACGAGACAGACTCCCCTTCTGGGAGCTCCTGCCCTGCACAGACCTCTCCTTCTTCAAGCGCCGCTTATTTCTCTTGCATATTCCCCGGATGTCCCAAATCCGTAGTGTGCCATCGTGGGAAGCCGTGTAGAGCAGCTCATTGTGGATCTGGAACAACAGGGTCACACTTTAATATCGAGCCCTACGGCTCAGAATCTGCACAATCAAACTGTCAAAAATCAGAGCAAACACAGCTTGATCCCAACACTTAAGGCCTGAGCTCGTTACAAGAGTCAGTATAAATTATCACAAAAGCTGCTGAAGTGGGATGAGCCATTACCAAGTCAGGACTCATTTCTCAGCCACTTCCCAGAGCCATAAACAGCAGGAGTTATTTATAACCCAGACCCTCTAGAAAAGCAATGGGGAACTAAACTCGATGTCAGAGCAGGCCGTGGCTGGGAATTTCTGTGCTGTTTTCAGACTGCTGGTTTTGATATGGAGCTTAAGGAGGCACCAAAATCATCATCAGTGGGCAGTGGGGGGTTCAGGAACGCTTCCCTTCTCACTTCCCTTCTTCCTTTGCAGTAAATTATAGGTACAATTCCTTCTTCAAACTGCTTTGTTTTTCCAAACCTGCAGTAATTTAACCTGGATTCACCGTTGTGGTTTCATTTCCTTAATGAACTATTTGCTGCTATTGGTAGTGTTGCCAATTTTCCTCATCCTGCCCTGAAAACCAGACATCAGCCTTGATGATCTTCCTGTTCCTGCATCAGTCAGTCCACCCCGTGGGTGCCCTGTGCCAGTGAGCGTTCCCCTGTGGCATCCACCCTGTGACAGTGAGCATCCCCCTGGCTAACGTGTAGCACCACACCCCTCATCCAGCCCTCGTTAATATACTTAAAATCATATTAAGATTGCCACTTCTCAGTCCTCTCTCTTCCCAAGTTTTTTTGCCCCCACACAGTTGGAAATCAAGTTACAAAGAATACAAAGCCAAGCTTTGGTCTTGTCAATTGTTGGGGCTGCCCAGGGTGATTCTATCAGGTCCCCCCCCAGACACATCCAGGTGCTCGCCTGCTACACGACTGCCCAGTACCAGGAGTTTGCAGTTTAAGACCAACCAGCCACTTGCTAAGTCAGAAGAATATATAAGAGAAAACTGTATTTACAACTTTATGTGCTTGGGATCAACTCCAAAAGGAATTTTATCTCCTCTCTTTTTCTTTGGAGTCTCAGCCTGCCAGAATTACCAACAATGTCTCACACTGTTAATGAAAATCCTCATCCTGCACACAGCTTATGCTGAGATCCCAATGCAGGGAGATGCAGATTCCCAGGGGTGGCTGCCCCATCTCTGGAAGTGTTCAAGGCCAGGTTGGAAGGGGCATTGAGCAACGTGGTCTCGTGGAAAGGGTCCCTGCCCATGGCAGGGGGGTTGGAAAGAGGTCCCTTCCAATGCAAACCCCTCTATGATTCCAGGGCCACCAAAGTTCCTAATCCTCCTGTTTTAACTATTAAATGCCAGTCTCACTTGTGCCTAGAAAATATGCAAACTACATTCCCTTTCAGTTTTAAGCCAATGGCAGAAACTCCTCCATTAGCCTGGCAGGATGTGGGTCAGCTATCACTACTGAGCTGCTTCAGAGTGTTTAGGGATGCCGTGCCCCAGGGTGGTTTGGGGATGGTGCTATAATTATTCTGCCTGCAAAGGCAGGAACTTCTTTTCCCCTTAGAGCACTGCAAACACTTATCATTAGTGTCCTGTAATGGAAAGGGCCTCATGAGGCTGGAGTCCATCCCATGCCCCACACAGCATCAGTTCATCTGTCTCAGTTCTCGTGGCTGCTTGTCCAACCTGACCTGAAAAAGCCCTGATCCCAGACACGGGGCTGTCCCCAAGGGCTCATTCCGTGATTTCACTTATCCTTATTAACAGGCTTTTCTAAAATTACAGACAGAATATTCAGGTCTTACCCTACAACAACATCCAATCCAAGACACACAGAACAGTCAGCCACACCAGTTCCCACAAAACAAATGAGGGAGCAACCAAAAGGAAGAAACCCCACCAAGAAACCCCTTCCTGACCTGGATACAGTTGATGATGAACTTGTGTCCTCGGAAGATCTTCTGCAGGACTCCACTCCTGGAATTGAAAGCTCTTGCACAGGCATCACCACTTCCTGTGAACACTGACAGACAACCACACAGCACAGCCAGATGTGAGCAGCCATGTGAGGTCAGTTCAAACAAGTTCAAAAATGTACCTAAAACCAGCTCACAAGGGAGCATGACGTATCATTTTGATCCTCTCCTCAGACAAAGTCGATCATTTTCCTTTTGCTGACCCCAGCCCGCTTGTTTTCAGTTTTATTTTTCAAAACACTGAACTGACTAAAGCCTGGAGTTCCTACAAACACCAGAATTCCACTCCACACATACTTCAAGTATCTATTTCTGCTCTTCTCCTCCACAGATATTTCCCTGCCTGAACGAGCCTCAATAATTCTAAGCAGGAAATTTATCTCAAGTCTGGTTTTAAGGATTTCCACTCAACCTTTCATCTGTTTTACCAGAGTTATTTACAGCTTTCCATTCAGTACTCCACTGTCTCCAGCACTTCTGCTGCTGCAAGAGGGGCAGGGCTCGGGTAACTAAATTGAGCATGACCAGGAATTTTGGCTGTTCGTCAGGTTTCCTTAGAGTACCTTACATGCTCAAAGAACAGCACTTCAGGTTCTTCACATCAGATCCCAAGAATTGCTGTCTCCAGAAACTGTAAGGCAGTGTTAATATGTAGAATTTGTATCCCATTTTTGTGCTTTAAAGGTTAAAAACTCTCTTCATAAACACTCACTTTCCTTCAGTTAACCCAAACGCCACAAGTTTATCTAGAGAGAAGTATTTCAGAGCTGCAAAAAGCAATATATTCACTGCTTCTTGCATTTCATGTCTTTGTAAGAGCCACTAGCGTGGAAAGATTTTTACAAAACTGGAGTGCCTGAAGCCAACAGACTGCTTATCTTTTGGGAGAAGTCAGGGACTGAATCTCTAAAGAGAGGTGAAAAAATTGTCATGATTGTAAATTCAGGACCACAATAACAGATGAGAGAACAGACTATGTACTGCCATGAGCTTTTTAAATTCAAATGAAACAGCAGGGAGCTGGGCACCTCCTGGGTGCACCTCCAAGGAACATCTGGATGTGGAAAATCAATGTCACTTTATATGGGCCACTATAATTCAATTTCCAGCAGAGTCCTGCAAAAGCATCGTGTCCCACTCTGCAAACGAGTAACAACAAAGTAAAGCAGGGAACAGGTTCTGATTTTTTCCCAGTGAATGGAAATCACTTAATTCTGTTACAGACATGCAGCGAGTAGGAACCAATTAAGAGCTGTTTTCAGTATGCAGCTGCCAGTTTACTTCAGCTATTGCTATCAGGACTTTGCTTTTGACAGACACCCTTTACATCTTTTGAACTGTCGCTCTGGATTTGGGACGTCTCTCTGCACCTCTGAGTTTCAAAGAAGAGCTGTTGATCTAGCCCAGATTTAGCATTTAAATATATACTTATATACACCACCTGTGAAATAAACAACAACAACAAAATAAAATTAATTTTAATTTTTTACTTAAATTTCACAGACCCTTGGGAGAACAGTTTTGAAACATTCCCCTGGAGCTTTTGCAACATGAAAAAAATGTAAACCACATTAAATTTTAAACGATTGTGCACACACTTTAAGAGACAAATAATCAACATATCATTAAAGAAATTAGATTGAGAACCAGCTGTAATATTCCCCATGCTATTAATTACACCAGCAGACTGAGAAAAGCCATTGGATACACATTCTGAGGATTTAATTCTTAGTTTTCACATCTGTCTGGACTCCCTGGATACTATAAAGTGATTTTGGAAACAGACATGTATTTTTCCTCTTTCTTCTACTCTATTTTCTTATTTAGACCACAAACTCTTTGGGGCAATGAGCCTTTGGGCATGGATCAGAGAGAAAGCAGCAGAATTAAGATCTTCTAACAGAAAATTACCACTTGGCTGAGATGTTTTTCATGCACTGTTGCAAATGTGACATAAACCATAACAAACATAATTTATATTGAAGCATTTTCTCCACATTTCTGAAAGACATTTCTGATTCATCCCAGGTGAAGAGACAGAATTTTAAGCTACACTAGTTCCAGCGCTGGTATCCTGTAAACATCTCTTTATAATTCTAATTCTAAAAAAAATTATTAGATACTGTAGAAATAAGTGATTAATGCACCACAATAATGCAAGCAATCATAGTACATAAATTAATTCTTAAGGGGAAATTTCCTCTTTCATTAATTAAAATGCATACAATGCATACAAACAAGTCCCTAATATTTTTCCAGAACTTTTTTCCCACCCTTCAAGTAGAACAATTTGATACTCCCTGTTTGACACCTTTAGTATTTTTGCATTTGATTTAAAATGACATGTTAAATAACTCTGTGAACTCTCCTCTCACACTACCAGGATGTTCTTCACAGGTCTGACTAAATGCAGCAATACTGTCTGCATTTTAATTTTTAAAAAAGAGTGGAAAATTAATTATTTGTGGAAAAATAATGTAAGTGTATGGCAGGGACAGGGTGGTAGAATGAGGGGGAAGAGAGAGAAATTGCAGGGCTGATGGGGGTGGCATCCAATAATTAAACTTTTGTTTGAGGTAAAAGTTTCTTTTCTTTAAAGTCTGATCAAGTCTCGACTGGTTGGATGAAGAGTAGGATCAACACTGAAAAAATGCAGCTCTGGAGGTCTCGTTAATGAAGGAGACAGACTCCATCTCCCACCCAGAAATGGATGCTCCTCACAGCGTCAGGCAAACAACTTAGCACAGGTACCTCACTTTTGGCCAGTCTTGATAATTCAAGATTTGATCTGTGTATTTATAATTAAAAGGGGGGAAACACACACACACAAAATCATCAGTATTTTGTCCACCAGTGATCATCCTGGATTACAATTTCTGGTTCATTTCCCTTGCTCTACCTGCCTGCATCTTGGAGCAATAATAATTTCAGGGTGCAGTGTAGGTTCGGACCCTTTCCTCTTCCCTTTCAGCCTTCTAGTCAGCTGCAGAAGCTGAAATCAGCAGAAATTACAACCTGCAGGTAGGGGAGAATGGGGTGATTCTGCCATGTAAGTGAGGAGAGCTGAAATAACCATAAATTACAAATAAATATTTTACTGGAGAAAAGCAGCAATGTGAGACTCATGCTAAAAGGAAGACCAGAAAAGGGTTTTCTGATTAAAATAAATACCTGATAAATTTCCTGATAAAAAATAATACCTCTGGGCCTGGTTACATGCTAAGTTTCCAAACATAATTACGAAATCAGTTCAGTTACTGGGTTATAAATGTAGTCAGGCAAGCATAGTGCCAGACAACTGCCACTGAACTGTGCAGGTACAAATCTCTGCTAACGTGCACCATCTTGCATCTCTCAGCCATTTATCACCATCACACTGAGGAGCTGCCAAAAGAGAGATCGAGGCCCAGATAGCAACCATTCGTTTAGTGTCATGTGTTCACTCCACAGCTGAAGTGCAGAAATCAAAATCAGGAAAGTGTTCTGAATGTCTAGGCTACTTTAAGACAGCCATGGCCATCTCCTTCAGGGTAAGAGAAGAGGGAAGGAGAAAAGTTCCTTTTTAGAAAGCAAGTGAAGGTACAGCAGGTCTAACACCAGAGGCAGGATGACACAGAGAGAGGTTCACTGATATAAACAGAGGTGTTGTCTTGCAACCCAAATCCAGACATGCAGAAGGAAAGCAAGCACAGAGGGGGGTTTAAAGAGGGAGGTTTGGTGGTCAGAACATACTGTTATGTCAGCAATAGACACTGATGTACGGAAATCACTGTAAACACGAGGACTGAAAGTAGGAGAGCTGAGTCCTGAGCACTGGTAAGGCAAACACTGCTTGGCTACTGGAGAAAGTTGGTTTGGGGAACAAATCCATGAATGGGGTAGATAATGGGAAAAGAACTTGTGGAAAATGAGATGGTCAGAGCCTGAACAGGAAGCCTAACAGTCAGAAAGGAGCAGTGAGCATCTGAGGTGTGATTCTAGTTTAGGACAGGGTGTGACACAGAGCCTACAAGGTAGCAGAGGCAGGCACAGGGCTGTGTGTCCAGAGCAGCACTTGCTGTCCCCAGCACGCAGCAGAAGCAGGTGGCAGACACCAGACTAGTGAGGTTAAACCACAGCTACACGAACAACCCCCAGACAGCTCAGGATTTAAGCCACTTCCCTTGGTAACAGAAACAAAACAACTGCCTCTTCATTTGTGAGAAGAGGGAGGTGGAAAATGGAGGGAAGGTCCAAGCCTCCCACATGGAGTGGTGCAGCAGTTTGGTACTGAATGTAAACATGCTGGAGCTGAAAAAGTGACAATTTCACAAGTGTTTAAAATCATTCTCCTTTAACAGCCTTCAGTCAAAGACAAACATTGAAAAGGAGACAGGGGGCTGGAGAACACAGGAAAGGCAACTTACAGATCCCAGCGTGGTATTTCAAAGTGCTAACGCTGTGCTTGTGAGCCTTGTACGTCTGGATCCGCTCCCCAGTGTCTACAAACCAGCACTTCACCGTCCTGTCCGCGCTCCCCGAGTACAGGTGCCGATTCACCAGCTGAGGGGAGGGAAAAACACATCAGCAATGGCCTCTCAGGCACCTTTGTGAGAGAACTGCACTACAGGGACTCATCCCAAGCCACAGCGTCCAACTCAGCAAAGAGCTGCACTTTGAAACAGAGGGGTGGTGGGCAAACCAACCTTGAGTTCTCCACAGTCGCATCTCCCATTGACTTCTGGGTCTTAAACGCAGCTCCCAGCTTTCAGAACATAAAAGCTTAGCCCATCTGCTGGTGCCAGCAGGCAGGATTCCAGGCAGCCTAACAATGCTAACCCTACATCCATAATCAGTTACATTACTGTAGCTTCAAAAAACCCCAGCAGTGCTGTTTCTGCAAAGCATATTCGACAAGAGCTCTTACCAGATTGTAAGTTTCAATTACAAAAAAACTATTCAGAACAATTCTGAGTAACAAACATTTAAAAAAGGGTTAATTAAAATTAAAATCCTACACACCATAAACCAGGGTTTATGTTTACTATGATCATTGTATACAAGGTTGCTATTTAGAAACACTAACTCTTCCTTGAAACTGTTCTGTATCTGCATTTCCACAGTCTTTTTAGATTGTTATTGAATGATTAAATAATTAACCATCCTGACATGAGTTTTTAAACATTTTCAAGCATATTGTCTTCTGCTGTGTGCTACCCCTCATTACACCAGCCATCCTACACATTGTGAGAACTCACTGGTGGGGAGGATGGGGTTTGTTCCACACAGGCCAGAGAATGATGAAAGGAAGGATTGCAGCTGGGGGACAGAGAAAGAGAGAAAATACCTGACCTGTGCAAGACTGAAAAACCAACCAGTGCACAGTAAACAAACTTCCACAAAGCCTGGAAGCTCAGCAAGGAGAAACTCCATGGTGCATAGAAATTCTGGTATTCTCTGTCTGTGTAAAGAAATCCAACTGAAGGTTTTCACAGCCATTGTTATGCAGAGCCCAACTGCTGTCACCTGAAGGCAGCCAGTCACTGCAACACCCAGCTGTGGTTCAAGGTAAGCTTCATGGCAGCAACCTGTGTATCAAAGGGATGCAGAGACAGGAGGGAGAATCCTGACCCTCACCAAGGAGTGAAATTTGTCCAAGGAGTAATGAATGGTCTTGTCTGTCCCCCAACACACACATCAGAAGGTTCAAATGACCACAAACTCCTGATGCTTCTCTGGTATCTCCAGGAAACCAGCAAAACACAAACCAACTTGTTATGGCCTTGCTTGTCGGGCACTTTTAAGGGTTGGTTCTTTTGCCACCTTAGATTATTATAACCTTTGGTCCCCACTCTTTGCACACTCTGTATCTGTAAGGTTGGAATGTTGTTCACACTCTTCCATCTCCACTCCCAATCCAAAAAGGAATGACCCCATTCCCAAAAGGCACCGAAAGTGGGCTTTGTACAAAGCAACACTGCACAGTGTTACAACATGAAACAAAAGGTATTTTAAAATACGAAGCACTACAGTGATGGGACTGTGATAACCCCCACGAGAAATGTGTGCAGGCAGCCCAAGAGGCCCCCTGGCCACAGCTCCCACCAGCCCAGCTGGAGCAGGACATGCCACACTTCCTACCAGCAAAACCTGGCCCATGGGAGAGATTTCATAGCTGAACGCCAGGAGCTTGTAAAGCACAAACCACTGTAAAAAGCCAGCAGTACTTTGAAATGTCACTTCCTATTACTTTTAAGCTGTTTTAGCAACAGCATTAATGCTGCATCTCCATGAGGAGAGAGAATGAATGGCCAGCAGCATTAACAAAACCAAGAGCCACAAGTTAGCCTGAGGAAGGACTTTTAAACTCCAGGCTCTCCCTGAATGGGCATGAAGAGCATTGTCATGTGCACCTGCTGAATGGAAGAAGATGCTTTGAGTTGAGATCCTGCTGCGTGGTTTGTGGCCAAGTTGTTGCATTTCTTTTTTTGACATCTTGCTAGCAGCATCAACCCGCCCACTGAGCAAGGAAAAACACTAAATTATAACCTCCTGCAGGTAAACGCCACTCTGCATTAATGGTACATTAGGTTATGCTGCTTCATTTCTACATTTCAGTGGGTGTATCAATGCCAAAGTGAAACAAGAGAGCTCCAGCTTGCCTAGATTTGCTAATTTGTTAGATATAAAAATGTATTAAATTATGTGGGCTTACTCAGGTAATTTACAGCATCGGGATTGTAAGAGCCTTAGAATCATAAAATGGTTTGGGTTGGAAGGGATCTTAAAGATCATCTCATTCCAAACCCCTGCCATGGGCAGGGACACTTTCCACTATCCCAGGTTACTCCAAGCCTGATCCAGCCTGGCCTTGAACACTTCCAGGGACAGGGCAGCCATGGCTGCTCTGGGCACCCTGTGCCAGGGCCTCACCACCCTTACAGCAAAGAATTTCTTCCTGATATCTAATCTAAATCTACCCTCTTTTAGTTTAAAGCCATTCCCCCTTTTCCTATCACTCCATGCACTTGTCCAAAGTCCCTTTCCAGCTCTCCTGGAGACCCCTTAGGCACTGGAAGAGGTCTAAGGTCTCCCCAGAGCCTTCTCCAGGCTGCACAACCCCAACTCTCTGTACTTGTTTCCATAGCAGAGGTGCTCCATCCCTCTTCAGCATCTTCGCCACCTCCTCTGGACACACTCCAACAAATCCATGTCTCTCCTGTGCTGAAGCCTCCAGAGCTGGATGCAGCACTGCAGGTGGGGTCTCCTGAGAGCAGAGCAGAGAAGGAGAATCACCTCCCCTGACCTGCTGCCCACACTGGTCTCGCTGCAGGTCTGGACAAGGTTGGCTTTCCGCTGTCTGAGATCTGGTGAGATGGTCGGCACACCAACCATCCCCATTAAATTCAAAGCCTCTGTGCTGCCCCATGAAACACTTCCAAGCACCTTCCTCCCCCTCACCAATTCAAGCAGGCAAGCACAGTAGCAAAGGGTTCTCAGCCTTGCATGGAAAAGGAAATATTAACAGGTGTAACAATCTACCACACACCACAGCCTGAGCCTGCAGCAGAGCCAACAGCAAAACCCAGGGCAGGCTCTGGCTGTCACACAGCCCCTCATTCCCACGGCATTTATAAAACAGCATGAAATGGCTGTTAGTGAAGAGCCATCAAGGGCTCTCAGCTCAGGCTGAAGTTGCAAATCAGATCTGCCTTTAGTGATATGATAGGCATAATCTCATCTAAATTGGTTCACATCTCCACAGCTAAGACAGTCCCTGTACAGTCACTGTGGTCTAGGGCACAATTCCTCTCATCCTGAGGACACATCTGAAACAGATGATGCCTTAAAACTCTTAAAACTTGCTATTTCTCCTCCCCAACAAGGACAACCTTCTCAGCTGTAGCCAGATCAATTCAGGCGAGACCACTCCTCCTTCACTTGACTAAAGACAGGTCTAGTTTACAACTCCAGCCTAAGCTACAACCCTTCAGATATCTGCGTTTAATCTGTATTTAAAATAATCACCAACATTTACTGTTCCCCCAGCCAAAGCACCTTACAAGCTGGCTCCACACTCTGTGGTTTCAAAATGTTTAGTAGACCCAGTTACATATTCCAATCTGTGACTGCCTGGAGAAGAGGTGGTTATTTCCAAAGCTCTATTTTCCTTGGCTGGCTTTTGAGCACTTGGCTCACTTTGGCCAACTGCCCAACACAGCTCCTGACACAGGAAACCACGGCGAGGCAAGGACACCTGTGGCAGAGTGCACAACACAGAACAGATTTGCAGCTCAGATACCAATGGGTTCAGTGGACATTTCAAACCCGCGTAGCTTCAAAAGAATTAAAAACCTGACAACAGTTTGATGCCCAGTTCTAAAGCCTCAGCTAGACAACAGAAAAAAAATTACTGCATTGATCTTTACAGTTCTGGATTGTTAATTTTTCTCGGCTCTGTGCAATTTTGCTTTGAACCAGATGAAACACTGACACATGTGAATGGAGCAAATTTGTCTTAATCCTTAGGCCGAAGTACTGGAGATGTAACTATTCCATGAAAAAGTTCAGTCAGACTGCTTATGAGTTGTAGAGTAAAACCAGTAGCAAAATACAAGTTGTAAAGGCTTGAGTAGTTAGAGGTCTCATTAATAAGAAAAAACCTTGGTTGTAGCTCCCAAACACACCAGAATTTTAATAAAAAACCAAATTATCACATCCAGGGTTGATTTCTCAAGACAATCACAACCCTATTGTTTCACAAGCTTGGCTGAACTGAATCGATGCAGAAGCTTAAGATAATTTCTACCTGTCAGAATGCCAAAAATATCTGCAAAAGAGCTATTTAGCAGGTATTTCAACCTTATAGGAATGGACTTTGTCCTCCCAATTAACCTTTGCTATAAGAAACAATTTTTGGAGAGCAAAGAAGAGGCAATTTGCTCTCCAAAGAGATTTGAACACATTTTTTTCTGAGGGTCATTGCACTCAGACTGGCTTTCATGAACTTCAGGATGAGTTCACATCAGCGACCACATCACCAGTTTATTCTTCTCATGGGGGTCAGTGTTCCTGCAATCTGGAATTTGGGTCTTCTGTTCACAGCCACTTCTAAGTCAAAAATCACCAAGCTGGACCAATCTCTAGTTACAACTATGTAAGCCTTGGGCCGAGTTAAGAGTTTCAGGATCCCATTCAAACCACATCCATTTTAACAAGCTAACAAACTCCCTGTGGGTAAGAAATTGTGGGGGTTTATTTCCTGAGAATCCATCTAGAATGAGTTCTCTGGGCTGGCTGTTTAAGAGAATGTTTTCCAACTTTTTTACCGCAGTGCAAAGTGATGGCTCCAGAAACATGTTTCGTTCTTACAGGTGTTGTACACCTTCACATTCCTCTCATTCACATCTTCATCTTCTGATGCAACAAATACAAACACAAATAACAAAAAATACATGCACTTAATTTAACTGGCATGGCAAGAAAACATTTTTGTCCCCATGATCACAACAGTTAAGCACATAAACAGAGTGCAGGCAGTGGCTTTGTTCAAAGCATTCTTTTCTTCTAGTCAGCTTTAAAAGGCAACTGAAGGGAATGGTCCAAACAAAGGATCTTATGCAGGAAAACCAGAAGCAAGTCCTTGCCCACTCATGTTCATGTTCTTCAAAAGGGAGTTTTCTTGCAAGAATGTTTGCTGTAGGATCCAAGCTAAATTCCAAGCTGGATCGTTTCTCTCTGCCAGCTTTTGGCAGCACAATTTTGATAAATAGTCGGAGGCAGAACAATCAGCAAAGGACAAAGCAATCCTTGCGAACAGTTTGCAAAGCTTCTTAGGCAAGACATTTAGAAAAACATACACAAGTAAATATTTAAATCAGGGTTATTCAGCCTATTGCAAGCAGTCACATTAATGAAAATGCATGTTTGATTATTAATTGCAAATATTGGTCTTTAGCCAGGCCTGAAATTTTTAAGTGGAAGAAGGAGCATGAGCTATGTGACTACACTCAGCCCACCCTTGCTTTTTCCCATCCCTTCCTATAAAATCTCATTATTGGCTCTTATATGAAGAGGGAGCTCCCAAAACAGCTGCTGTACTTTTTCTGCCAAGCCATCAACACACTGCAGGAGAAGGAGAGTGAAGAGTTCTGGCCGCTCCACTGTGAGTTACCTTGCCTGACTGGGAAAGTCAGGTAATCAACGCCGCCGAAGCACCTAACATGGATGCAATTCCCACTACAGACAGACCCAGCAGAACCTCTCTCAGTCCAAGTTCAATGGTGGAAGGAAGACAAAAGTGGCATTAGAACAAGCTGCAGAACTCCTTTGGCAGCAGAGCACACGCAGTGGGTTCAGCTGGTCACCTTCACCAGACTGACCCCTGGCCAGCAGGACGAATATGAACAGCTCATCCTCTTCACTGCCCTGTCCAGGACCACCAGAGACAGGGGACAAGGGAGACCCCAAAGCTCACCAACACTTCCTGTTCTGCCATGCGAGATGAGAGTTGTTTCCAGGCTCCTCTAACTTACCCTACCTGGCAACAGCACCTTAAAGGATCTTAAGAGCAACAGGGGAACATTCAAAATCTGAAAGTGTCTGTGGCACGGCCCCTCTGCTTTCCACACACCAGCAGAAAGCAGGGTGGAAAACAGGGGTGTACTTTATTGCTATCTACCCAGAAAACTCCTTCAAGAAGCTCCAGGAATTTCCATTCACTGCTACAGCAACACTATTGGTGTTTACTGGAAAGTAATGGGAGATGACTGGAACAGGCCAGACCTAATTTGCAGCAGTTCAGAACATCCCAGGGCATTCCCATTAGTAACAGCTTTTTAAAGTTGGGGAAAATATGGTCTCAATATCCAGATTTTTCCTGATCTGTGTCCAGGACGAGAAATCACACCGAGCATTTCTCAAACTTTTTGAAAGGTCACCCTCCCTTAGGGATCTTTATTTGAATAAATAAAATGAAAAGAAGTCTTTATTTTTCTTTCCCTTTTTTTCTTCCCACACAAGCATTGTACCACCCAGAGAACAGGTAACTGTCTTCAATTGCTGGTACCAGCTCAGCTCCTCCAGGACAGCAGAGGGAAAATCTGATGCAATTAGCAGCTCCCTGCTGCACTGAAGAAAATGAATTACTGTCAACAATTAAAACTGCTGGCTACTGTGAGCAACTCACAACTACCTCCAAGTCCTTCCTGACCTAGGGTTTGAAAAATACCATCCTAGCTCACTGCCACAGATTGCAACACTGTCACTAAGAAGCCTGAGGCAAAAAAGGCCCCAAGAGCTTTTTGAGAACAAAACAAAAATACTAATAAAAAAAACACCTCTATTCAGGAAGTTTCCTTTCTGTTGAAACATCTTTGTATGGATTCTGGTGATTGACCCCTTTCTGAAAGAATGAAAATACCATGTGGGCCGTGCTGAGTGGCAGCCAAGTGGAACAGAAGGGATAGTGTTGAACCCAGAAAGGCAGAGGGAGGAATTAGGAAAGATCGACAGCCTAAAGCTATTCAACAGCAGTGACTGCTTAAGCTGGGATAAGCCTGAGAGGCCTAGACACTAAATGCTCTCTGTGGGGGCTGCTTGTGCCTCAGCTGGACCCTCCCAGCCCCAAACATTAACTGGTGATGAGAGAAGAGAGGGGCTACCAGTCACTCAAGGAGATTTGGCCAGGACTGCTGCCAACACAGTCTTGGCAGCAGCAGTAGTCTTGTGTACTCTGAATTGTTCAGGTTTTCCAAATAGATGTATTGGTTTTGCTTTTCTTCTCCCCTACAAGAAGTTCTGTTTGTTTAAAGCCATTGTTTAACTCCGTGCTCATGAGCATTGCTCATTCCTGAGCATTCAAAGAGCGTAATTGAATTTCCCAGGCTTCTGGGAGAGGGTCAAGCCAGTTTTGTGTAACAATTTTAGCAAGAACCCAAGTAAATTAAAGCAAGCTCTGTTGTTGCCAATCTGTGCCTTGGAGAAGGGTTACAATTAAACAACAAAACATAGCGTGACACTAAGGACAGCAAGAGATTTACTTCAGCATCCTCAGAGTGCATTACCACAATATCATAAAAAGGAGATTTAACACTGAGAATTTACCCAAGCAAGATAAACATTACTTCAGGGCAATATGATTTTGTGTGGGTTTGGGGGTTTTTTTCCCTTTCTAAAACTGAAGGAAAACAGAATTCCTTCAGTACTCTCAGGTTTTTAGTCTGCTAGTGTCAGCTGTGACTACCTTATTTAGAAACAAAGGCAAATTTTATTAAACAGCTATTAAGGATACATCCTGTAGCCTCTGTAAGGGAAAAACACTTATGGACAACAAACACAAACTGGCAGAGCAGCGAGAAAAACTACTGTCATTAACTTCAGTCAGGCACATACATCCATAAACATCTATGCTGACCTGAAACTGAGTTACAGACCAGCGTGTTCTCTCTTTAAATAGACTATTAGCATTTTCTGCTGGATACTGAGTGTACAGGGTAAGTGCTTGTGCCAGAGTTCCCCTCTTGCTTCATCTGCCTGACCTCCTCCTCTCCCCTGCAACATTAACAAAGCTGGCAGCATTCAACAGAAAAATACTGCAAACAGAAAAACAGAGTATAGTTTTTCAGACCACGTTACATATTTTCCCCTCTCTTCTCCATCATTTCCTGATTTGTCTCCCCCAAGCTCTGCTTCTCTTTTCCATTTTCCTTGCCCGTTTTCTTGTCTTGGCCATCTGTTTCTCCCTTTCTTTTCTCAAATCATGTCTGTGTGGTCTTTATTGCAGGATTTCTTTCAGCCTTATGTTATCTTTTGCCCACAGTTTTGGGTTGGGCTTTGGGTTGGGTTTTTTGAAGTTATCTAGTCACTCTGAGTTTTTCCCCCTCCCCTTTTTAAGTTACCTGACCCTGTGCTGGTTTACTTACTCAGGTTATTTTCTTCCAAGTCTGGTGAGCCTGACTAGACAATCCCACAGCGCTCTCAGAACACCTACTCATGAGTTCCAAGACCAGTGGGACTTACATAGATACTGAACTAGGAGTTAGACCACAGCAGCCACTAGAAGCTAAGAGGAGATCAGAAAGTGTTTTAGAGATAGAGGGTTTGTCTCAAGACCAGAGAGCACTATTATTTTGTTATTACATGAATATTTAAGCTCACCATTTATAACCTGTCTCAGAGGAGCTTCTTTATGAATGAGAAGACAACTGAGACCCACGTGAGTTAAGACACAGACACCCAAAAGCTCTTGAGGAAGCCTCTGCCCTTACCTCTAGGCAAATTACTGATCCTTGGTGCTCTTTGAAGACTTTCAGCTGCTCTCCAGTGACAATGTTCCAGGTCCTGATGGTGTAATCCGTGCTGCCGGAGAACAGCTCCCTGTTTGGTGCATCAAGTATAAGGCATAAGACGGCCCCAGTGTGTCCCAGCAGGGTCTGGTAGCAGCGCCCACTGGACACCCACCAGACCTTCACAGTGCAGTCCGTGCTCCCTGTCACCAGCAGGTCCCTGCTCACTTTCTCCTCCTCCTCCTCTTCCTCCTCCTCTTCTTCAAGCACATCCCTGGAGGAATAGTGAGCTAGAGTCAGGACACAGTTCCGATGGCCCCGGAATTCCTGGATTTGTTTCTCCTTGTCCACGCTCCAGCAGCGGGCTGTCCTGTCATAGGAACCACTGAAGAGATAGTCTTTGGCAACCAGGATTCTGCAAAAAATAAAGTTTGTGCATATGAACAGTATTGTTCTTTCCACATAATCATCTTTTGTCATGATTTCAGTGCCAAGTACCCCAGAGTATGAAACAGCAGCAAGAACATAACATCTCTGGCATTTTTAAAAATCAAACGCTTCCCTGTGTCTACTTTTAAAATCGAAATCCCTCATTCAGGTACATTGACGCAGGTATTTTTACACTACAGCATTGTAACTTTGTGCATTTTGCTTTGCTAAAATTTCTCCCAGCAGGGATTATGAACTTTCATAAGTTATATATAATAGCTGGAAGTTTGTTGTGTTGTTTGGTTTGGGTTTCATGGTTTGTTTGGTTTTTTTAATTAACTAATTCTTGGTGATTATTCATTAATATTTATTTATTAAAAATTATTTTAAAACAGACTCATGACAATAACTTGAAATTAAAACAACAACAAAGCAATGAAACAACATTCCAGGAATGTGAACTGTAACTGACAGTGTGCATAAATAACCATCTTTCCATCATCAAATAAGGAGAGTGCAAGAAAAAAAAATACACCTGATTTCACTTAGCTCAGGATCTCAAAAAAGGTAAAGCAAGAGCACCCCACTTATTACATAACTGAAGAGCAAACCAAAGATTACATCTCAGGAATTCAACTTCCTGGGCTTTCAAAATCATGAGTTGTAGCTGCACAAATATACAATAACAGAAGAGTCTCTACAGTTCATATTTCCAAACCAGAGACAGGGAACATCCATAACCTGCCTTCTTTGTCAGCTGAGTTGGGTCCTCTGGAACCTTTCAAACAGGCAACAAAGTCATATGAATGGGGAACACATTTCCCATTTGCTGATTCAAGCAAAAATCAGACCAGTGCCAAAACACAGAGCCAGCCTTCCTAACTATTTACAGAATCTCACTACACATCAGATGTGTTTTGAGTTTAGAAAAGAACTAAAAAGCCTACACACCCACTAGAAAAGAAATGTTAAAAAAATACCAATCTTTGACTGCTCTATTTGCCATTAATTAAATCCAGCCCAACTATTAACAGGCACCTTAAATGGACAGGCCAATCAGCCACACACAGTAAGTTTATTATTAAACTTCACTTGCCCAAACAGGAATAATAATTACAGAAAAATCCCTGACTTTATCCCTCTTGCTGACACAAAAGCTTGACACGATGTTTTTAAGCCTATTTATCAGAAGCATCTGTTATCAATTGGGTAATTTCTTCTGGAATTTCATTCCTAGCCCTGGATTCCACTCCCCTGCTGTGTGCCTTTCATTTCTCTCCTATCTGTGTCAGCAGTGTTGCTCAAAAAACTAATCATTGCAGCACAGAACACAAACTCAGAGGTTTACAGCCCCTTTTATGGGTGTAGAAGTGGGGAACTGCAGTGAAATGACAAAGTGAGTGATAACAGATGACAGGGACACGAGGGGAGGACCCCACCTGTTGACAATTGAGGTGTGGCCTCGGTAAATGGCCAAGCACTGCCCGGTCACCACGTCCCACTTCCGAATGGTGTGGTCAGCGCTGCACGTGAAGGCAGCCTCGTTCTCCAAGTGGCAAAAGGTGATGTAGCTTTCATGTCCTGGGAGTAACACAGGAAATCAGTCACTGTGCATGCAGGAAGGACAGACTAGTCCAGCTCTTCACCTTAACTAAAAGAAAAATACCAAAACCCCAGTTTTAAATGCACCACCATGCTCTTCACCTTTAAGGATCTGTGTAAAACACAACCATTTCAGGTCACAGCAGAAAAGTTCACTGATATCAGGATTAAGTGAAAGAGTAAAACAGTACAGTTTCACCAATCAGGTAAATCAAACAGTATTATAAAAACGCAATGAGCTAAACTAATATCAATATAATAAAGCTCAGGCTAATGAAGTTTGAAACTAGTAAAAAACTAGCTTATTTTTTAATTAAAAAATGCTTTTGCTTCATTCTTCTGAAATCAGGGAGAAAAAGGCTGCATTTCAACCCAGCCTATTGATTGTCAGGACACAAACAGTCATAAATCAAAGTATGAAACTCTGAAAAAACTACCTCAGACTTACCAGCAAGTTTAATTTCATTCTCCAGGCAGAATGAAAAGCAAACAAAAAAAAGTATCAGGTAAACAGTCAGCCAATACTTTTCCCCACCATGACTAAGAACATGAATAAACCCCACAATTTTCTAAATATCAGTGTACCTTCACGGAAATGACACAGAAAGAAAAAGAGCACAATTGTTTATACAATGTTCAGAGTACAGCGGGATTCTACGGTTACAATAAAAACAGACACAACCACTGCTCTAAAAATGCCACACTGACAAACAAGGCAATGCCAGAGAAGAGGAATCAATAATATCACCTCAAGCTTTTGTTGTTGCTTAGCAAGATGTGTCATTTTTCCATTGTAACAATAAATGCACCACACTTAAAAATCACCTTAGGATTCAAGTCCCAGCTTCACCCAAGACCTCTTGTGTGAAATTGCTGTCACCTATCTAATCACTGGACTTCTGTTACCTTGCACTCTTCTGTTTTAACATTTAGACTGTAAGATTTCAGTAGCAGAGCTGTTTCCTCTTATCTCACTATCACAATAGTGACAGTTATGGCTGAAGTTGGTGGGCCCTACTGTGACTTAAATACTATCCTTTGAGGAAAAAAAGAAAAAATATCAAAGAACAACAATTGTGATTAAGGAGAGACAGATGGACAAAGGTATTAGAAAAACAGAATCATGTTGTAAAATAAAAGAGATGGTAAAAAAACTGAGGGAAAGCAGACTGCCCAGTAAAACACTGTTTCACTGACTGCAAAAACCAGATTTCACTACAAGTCCTGTAGCCCAAAAGCAAACCAGAATCCATGTTACAAACATATGGCTTCTTTCCTCTAAAGCAAATTCATCAGGTGCCAAAAATTAAACAGATGACCAGGGCTATAAGCAAAACTACACTCATTCCTCCATGTTTGTGAAACTTTCTGCAAAGCAGCCTGAATGGATCAGGTTTCAATCACTGGGATTTTTCTCACAGCATCATGTAATCCAGCTCTGAGATCAAAATAGCATCTTGGTTGCTGCAGCAAAGTCTGCCAGTCAGATTTTAACCATCACTAATACTCGACCCACACAGAGGGTGCCAAAACCCCCTGTGGCAGACAAGGTCTGGTGCTGCTCTGGCCAAAAGCAGCCACCACAAAAGTCTGCTGGTTGTGCTGTGGTGGAGCTTGAGACTGCATTATAGATACAGGTTTATCAGTAATTATAGCTTGTAAAATTAAAATTGACACAACAACTGCATGTGTGCATAAGTATAAAATACATACAATTATCTGATTCAACTGACAGTTCACAAACCATCCGGCCAACCTTCAGTTTACCCCAAGCACTGGCACTACTGGCAGATTCCATAATAATGAATGCTATCCAATACATTTCTCTTTCTAGTTAAAAGTTCATTAGTGGTTTAAAGGGATTTCTAAGCCTAAAGCAAATGCAGCGAGTTTTCCAGAGGCTAGAACCATGGCAGGATGTGGGGAAAAAAGACAATACTCCATAGTGAAAAACAAGCAAGCAAACAAACGAACAACAAGGAAATCATAGCAATGCAATTTCTTCTCTGGAAGAAAAATAAAATTAGAAATTCCAAATTTAACAGCTTTATGTTTTCCTGTATGAAAAGAACATGAGTGGAAATACAAATATCTTTAGTCCATATCTAGACTCTTGCATGACCGCACTGTCTACAGAGGTTTTTTCCTTTTCAATTACTGACATGCTAGTCTAAGAATAATACTAAAAATAATAAACTTTTTTTAAGATGTAAAATTAATTTAAATTGAAAAAGCCCAGAAATTAACATTTCTGTGCGTCAGATGAGGAGGGAAGACAAAAGCAACCTATTTAGCAAGGTTCCTTTCCAGACCTCTGGGACAAGAGGTTCTAAATAAAGACCACCTGGAAATGCGATGATTAAAAGAATCACAAAAAAAAAAAAAA
>VYZT01003430.1:68435-139472 GCA_013400735.1 Pomatostomus ruficeps
AAAAAAAAAGAGAGAATAACAAAAAGTCAGTATTTTTTTCACAGTGTAAAACAGGGCTTCCAGAAAGTGACATAAGTTAAACAACTTCGCACACCCTGAGATGAAAGGATCCGGGCATTCAACAGTGCTGGTAACCTGTCTGGGGTTGAAACAGCTCCTGCTTAACGCTGCTGTAATAAACACCGAAACAAAACAAGCACGAATTTGGCTGCCCGGCAGGGAGTGAAAGAGACCAGAGCACGCTGTGTGGCCCGTGCCCTGCTCCAGCCCCAGACCCCTGGAAAGGCGGCTGCCGTACCTTGGAAGTGCCCGTGGCACTGGCTGTCGGCGGTGCTCCAGAGCCGCGCCGTGCCGTCCTCGCTGCCCGTCAGCAGCCGCTGCCCGTCGGGGCTCAGGCTCAGCCAGTTGATGCCCCCCTGGTGATCCGTGCAGACCTTCACGGCCGAGCCGCTGTTCCCCATCCCGCCGCAGATCACGGGCGCTCTGCAGCCCCCACACCGTGCTCCGGACCTCGGGCCGTGCCCCACAGACCGGCTTCTGCCATCACCTCAACTCGCAAACTTCGGCAGGGCAGTCCAGGCTCCTTCACAGGGACACAAAGGGGGAACGGGAGGGCGCGTTAAATCCTTTCATCTCCCTGTGGATGCATCGCTCTCTCAGCCCGCGTGTGCTGGAGCCATCGAGCGCCCGTTTCCCCCGGGATCCGGAGCCCCACGGCGGCAGACGGGCGCACACGCTGCCCGCTGTGCCCTCTCCATGGGCACCGGGCACGTCCAGCCCCTTGGGGGGACTCAGCCCGGGCCACCTGGTGCCCTCGCCGAGGCTGCTACTCCCTAAGCAATCTTAGGGCTGACTTGGGGCACGCCGAGGAGGAGACGCCCCCGAGAGGGGAGCCCGGGCTCAGGCGGCCCCCAACGCCCCGGGCTGCCGCCATCCCTCCCGCACGGCCCCCCGGCATCTCGGCACTCACCGCCCCGGGCACGGCTCCGGCGGAGATCCTGCACTCGCCCTACGGGCAGGGGGAACCTCCTCCCTCCGGGGCACCGGAGCCACGGCCGGGCCGAGCGCAGGGACCCCCGCCGCCGCCTCCGCCCTGCGGGGAGGCGGGAAGGGCTCCCGCCGTGCCCCCTCAGNGCCGCTCCCCCGGTGCTGCCGCTCCGCGCCTCGTCCCCCGCTCCGGAGGTGCCCGGCAGCGCTGCCGCTCCGGAACGGCGTCCCCCCGCAGCAACCCCCCCTTCCCGGGCAGCGGCATCCCCGCCTCCCCGGGGCTGCAGCCGCCCCTACAGCGGTTCAGTCTCCCGGCGGGGCGGGATGGTCTGTCCCGGCCGGGGTCCCGTTAACAGCCGCACTGCCGCCGGAGCAGCCCCGCATCCCCGGCGGAGCCCCCGGGCTCGTCCCGGGGAAGGCAGCGCTTCCTGCGGCTCGCTCGCCCCTCAGGCTCCGGCCCCGCTGCCTCAGGACGCCCGGGGGCAGCGGCCCCGCCGCGGGGTCCCGGCCGGCAGCGGCCTTTCCTCCCTGGCTTCTCCGGTGCCCCCGGAGGGACGCTGAGGCTTGTGCTGGGAGCTGGGTTGAGGGAAGCCATCGCCTTTTGTTCCTGCTCTCGCCCCTCTCCCTGGGCGAGCTCTCGCCACGTTTCTCCATAGGATCCCCCCACAGGAGCCCCAAAGCCGCTCTCTCGCTCTGCCCCGACCCGAAGTTTTTGGGGGTTTTCTTTGCAACCCCTTGCCCATCCACCCCCTGCAGCCCGTGGGCACGGCTGTTGCGGCAGAGAGCCCCAGCTTTGTGCTGCCCCAAACCACCTGGCCGAGGGCTCTGACAACGTGGGCTGAAGGGTTCTGTCCCACCATGGTGTAATTAAATGTAGGAAGGATAAATCCCCTGGGCAAAATGATGTGGAGAGGCCCAGAGCTCCCTGCGAGGCAGCAGCAGGGTCCGACGTGGATCCCCCCTCAGGAAAAGGGAGCTGCAGCTCATTTGCAGCTAAAACCATGCTGGCAGGGGTAGGATAGATCACAAACCTCCTTCTCCTAGCTTCCACTCAATTTGATCAGAAAAGCAGCCTTTTGTGTCAAATCCCCAGCCCTCCGGCTCCATTAGAGGTATTGGGGTTCAGCAGGCACACACTGAAGGCACCAGCCCTGCTCTGGCACGAGGTGCCCCAGCATGTGGGATGGACAGAAATGTGTGCGTTAAATGGATAATTCCCGGGATGTGTTATTTTGCACAGTGTGTTCTGGCAGAAGCCAAACAGGACTAATATGTCACACCCAATGCAAACACGGGGTGATCCCGATTCAGCTGCCAGTTGTAGCCATGCAGCCATGGAGAAACTTGTCAGACGGAGCAATCAGGCTGCAAATTTGGGTTTTGTGAGGGTCAGGTCGAGCCCCGTGGCTTACGGTCCCCAGCCAGCTCTTTTCTGAAGACAAGCGTTTCCACACAACCCTTGTGCATTCAAGAAACGACCGAGAAGTTCTGGTGTGAGACGTGAGTACTGTATTTCTTCCCTCTGAAAATCGCATTATCCGTGAAAAGATATTTTTTTGGACATGGAGGCCTGGGAATGGGCTGCTCTCAGGGAGGGTCCCTCACCATCTGCTCATACATCTGTCAAATCCACTCACAAACCCCTGCCCAGAGTCCTTGCTCGGGAAACTGTAGGATAGATTAACACTCCTTTTTATTTTCCTGTGCTGCTATGGTGTGAATAAAAGGAAAAACTCAGATGGAAGGGACATTTTGTTAGGTTTGAGGCAGGTCTGCACATTTTAAACCCACACAGTTTAAGTCTCAAGGGGAGGCTGAACTAGAGGGGAAACCCTTGGCCACAGCTCAGCCATGCATCAGCTGTGGGAACAGAGGGTGTGCTGTTCCTCCCCTTGCTCATTTTAAAACCTTTTCAAGGTTTTTTTATTATTATTTCAAATTAATATTTCCCTCCTGTGGTGACTAATGAAAACATCTGAGCTTTTAAATATTTTCATGAATATTTATCCATTTTCTTGAGGGATTTTTAAAATCTTTTTTCTGTTGGTATTATCTGCCTGTATTTTAGGTAAGTTTTTTTTATTGCACTTGTGTTCTTGTGGCAGGTAGGACAATGAAGAAAGTAAAAGAAAGTTACCTGGTGCTTGATTTTTCCCCTCAGGGCCCAAATCCTGCAGTGATCCCTCCTTCATCCAGACAGGTGTGTACATGCACAGATGCATGAGCTGCTCCTATAACATACAGGTAATTATAAAACCTTAGAAGGTTTATAGATGTTTATGGCTGGATTCGTGATACACGATTTGCAGGATCCAGTGGCTGTTTGGAGCCAAGTTTAGACTCTTTAGGCAGTCATCAGAAGTAAAGGAAGGATTTAGAGTTTAGATCAGCTACACTGTCTTTTATAGTGGGAGAGGGATGCCTCTGCCCTTCACCATGGACTATGACAGGGGTCCAACATCAGGGGGTTCCAAATCCTGTGCAATTAAGTAGAACAAATTGAGACCGTTATCTTTAAAACATGCCTTCATTCCACCAAAAGATCAACCTGTTCTCACATCTCTGATCCAGAGACAACACAGCACAGGGAGACTTGTTAATTCCCCCCACACAAGACAGTAATGATCAGGTGCAAAATCCTCTGTGATCAACCTCATCGCAAATTATCTGTGCTTAGACTCACTTGCCAGACCTTCAGAAACACAACGTGGGCTCCCAGGCCTTAATCACTAAGTCAGTGTTTACATCACTCTCTGCACTGATACAAATGCTGAAGAACATGTGTCTTGAAAATATTTCAATAACCCTGCAAATGCTTCCAATAATTTTATTGCTGTTGTTTGTGGAGGAAGGAACACAGGCAGCTCCTCCATGTCCACCTCCCCCTCCTGGGGCCTTGGGTATCTGGATGGGTTGCAATGGTCTTTGATGGACAACAAAGGCTCTTTGTTCCGTCAAAGAAGCAGAGCCAATAACGCCCCAAAGAAGTCAGCACAGAGAGCTGACCAAAAACAAAAGAATAAAGTGTGCAGCAATGCAAATTATCTTTCTTAGAGAATTAACCCCTTCCATCATCCCAGCCCCTCCTCATTCCCTAAAGAAGGGCCTTTCCAGCTGCCAGCGTCTTTTCTCTTTCATCTACTGCTCTGCTTCAGGCATCAACCTCAATCACTTTCAAAATTGCTGATAATTAAGTATTACCTCTTTCTTCAGCTCAGAAAATTGCGAAAGCCAACTAACTCTCTTAAAACTACTGTCAGGGTCCTGAAAGATTGATAGTGGCACATCCTGCATGGACATCCAGCCTTGGTTGGTTTATTTGATTCAACCACATCATTATAGTCAGTAGGAACTATAAACAGAAGCAGGTTACATGGTGTCTCCAGGGGCAAGGTCCCTCACTGAGCAAACTACCCTACAATAAGAAAATTTCCCTGGTAAGGTTAAATTTGATTTGAAAATCCATCCAGTTACACTGGTACAATGTAAATAAAATTTAACCTTAAATAGATTTAAATGTAGCTTCTACTGGTTTGATTTAATCCAAAATATTGTCAACATCTAAGTGGCTTCACTTTGCAGCAAGAGGTTACATCGGTGAAGGCAAATTAAGTTTACATGGGTTTAATTATCACCATGGAGCAGGTGTAGCCTTGCTCTGAACTAATGATTGAGGGGCAGACTGCAGACCCAGGATGCACGGCTGAACTCAGCATTGCAGCTCCTTCTGACCCCTCTGCAACTGGCCTCTTTTACAGGCAACACCGTTCTTTCCTTCTCTCGTCTGAGTGTGAATTCTTTGCAATTTAAAATGCCTCAGGGTGCTCAGAAGTCTAGTTTCGGTATAAACATTTAGCAAATTCCCCTACAAGACAAAAGATGTTTGAAAACTCTCACTTACACTAGATTCTCCTGTAACATTCTTTTGGTCTTTAACCAGATCTGAAGCAGTATTTCCAAAACATTTATTTCTGAAAACACTTGGTTTTATGAGTTTCCTAACAAGAACACCTATCTGCAAAATTCATGTGCATCCCTGCTCCCCACTGCTGCTTCACCTGGGTGAATGGACTGCCCCTAATCAGTGCCAGGAGTCTGGATGCCTGGGATCTGGAAAATCAGCTGGTATCCAATAACCTAATGAATCGTTAGGTGAGGGTAATGTTGCACAAATGGGCTCTTAGTAGCTGACCCCAATGTCAGGCCCTGGTAGCAATGGGAATTTGGCTGTGAACTTGGAGTAGGCAGAGAGAGGATTGCATTAACTTTCTGCTATGATGAAGCAATGGCTTAAAAGCACTGCCGCAAAGGCATCTTATCTCCCTGGCTAAGAAAGCAGATGCAATTTCCTAGAAATTTTTAAGCTGTGACATGCCAGGAAGTGTAAGATCTCATGGCAGCTGTTTCAAAGATCACTGTAAATAGGTTTCTCCCCACAGAGTCTATAGATGACAAGGCCCTTCCATCATGTCACGGCATAGCGGGAACTTTACTGAATAATTCAAAATCACAAATATTTACAAAATTACAAAATAATAGTCAAAAGCTCATTTTACCCTGTTCCCTCCTTCGATGGGAGCCCTGCTGTTTCGTCCAGACGGTAAGTTGGCCCCTTGCCCAGACCATATATCTCTTATGACAGGCTCCTTAAGGACCAAATCTAAATGGAAGCCAAAAGAAATACATCTTACTAAGTGACACAAGGGTAACTTTCTGAGTCTGATTCTGAGCCCATTTTAACTGCTTTTGCATGGATACAACACTGCTGGCTTTAACTGCATTAATCCAGATTTGTACTGATGCAAGCAGAGAGCCCCAGTGCCTTTGACTTTGGTACAAAAACAAATTTCCAAAAATGCTGAAGTTGCAGCCAGTGACCCAGGCAGTATTTTAACAATTGCATTCACATCTGGCCTCTGGAAGATTTCTCAGTTGTTTGTCTGCCTCGTTGTTAGCAGAGCCAAACCTTGGGTAAGGGAGGAGCAGTCACAATCTCTTACACCTCGTTGTTGCTAAGAAAGTTAAAGGAACAACTGATACCAAACCCTCTGACCACAGAATAATCTTCTCCAGCCTTGACTGAGCTTTGTACGAGGCTTTCAGGGCCAGACTGCCCCTGTTCCTGACACAGCTGCCACAAGAAGGGCACACCTCTTCCAGGAGTCTGAGAAAGGCAGGGAGGGTCTTAGATGGTTGTAGTTGGTGGTGGGAGTAAATAGCACCATTCCAAGGGATGTCAAAGCTTCTGCCCTGCTCTGTGTCTCTGCCAGAGCATGTTTAGGGCCAATGCTGTTCTTCATTTTCTCCACCAAATACCACAGTGATCCTTGGTAAAGAGAAGGACACCAGGGTGAACATTCAGCCCACCATGAGGTTTACAAGCACCTCCAAAGCTTGAACTGCTCAGCTGTAATATCTCAAGTTGGATTCATAGAGAAAATATTCTCATGATGCACCTATTCTTTTTTGGCACTTCATGTTCTTTATAAGGAGCATTTCTCACCTTACAAGGTGCACCTCACAAGATACGTGACTGCCTTCTCAAATACTCTCACCCTTAGGACTGGATTTTACTTGTGCCTGATACAACACATCAGGTTTGCTCAGGGAAACTGTGCTGTAACACCTCCACCTCTGTTTGTGTGAGTTTGGGCTCACCAGTGGGCACAGTCTGTCTCTCGCGTTCCTGTTGGGCTGAACAGAACTGGGACAGCAGCAGCATCACTGGGCCCACAGTGCCAGTGCCTGGCAAAATCCTGTGGAAATCAATGGCACAATCCAAGTCCAAACACAGACAGCGACTGATGTTGTGTTGAGGAGGGCAAAAAGGAAGCCTGATGCCGTGCACTGACACTGGCATTGCAAATCAGGTGTCAGGATGTCACCTCACTCCCCGACCATACCCCACAGTTTGTCTGGTGAATAAATCTTTCCCTGTCTCTGGTCTTTTTACCTCCCCCATGAGTTCCCAGTAGTGCTCATCCCACTCTTGTTTTGGGACGGCACCCTAACTGGAGTCCTTTCCTGCTGAGAGGAGAGATTGCAATTTAGCTGGTCTGTAACCGTCTGTTTCCATTCATTCCTGAGGTTTTCCAGCTGCCCATGAAAACAATGCACTGATACACTCTGTGCAGACTTGAACCACGTCCAGAACAAAGGGTGAGGTGGGGCTGGGAGATTTGGGGAGTGTTCTTTGTCCTGGAAAATCCAGTGGATACTGGCATGACATAGAAAGATGATGGTGAAGGAGCAGTCTGCTGATACCCCAACCACCACATGGCCCACACACCAGACTTTGGGCTCAGGCATCCAGCTCCTCGCTGAGAAAGTGTCAGGAGTACCAAACTCAGGCATCTAAACATTGGGAAGAAAAACAAACTGAATTCCAAAGGGAGCTGATGCTGCACTTTCACGGATGTAGAGTAGACAGATTTCATCAGGAAGGTTGTAATATTTAATTTTTCAGTTAAACTCTCTCCCTCTCCTTTTATCTTCCCTTCCTTTTCACAAAGAGGCATAAAGTGAGTAATAAAAATTGCTAACAGCAAAACTTCGTGATTTATACCACCAGATCTCAGGCAGAACTCCCTGTTGAGTTTGAGGGAATGGCCTGATTAAACATTGATGCCACAATATGGTCTGTCTTAGCAACAACACTCTCAAGTGAAATTCATCTAGGATATAAACCGTGACATTTAAAATGCCTGTTGGGTTAAACTTGACCAAAACAAAAAAATACTTAGTGTGCGTGACTCTGGAAAATAAAGGCAATTGCCGTGCCACTTTGTGGAATATTGTGTGTGAATCACTGAGGCTATTAAGTCCTCTGCTGCCTTTTTCCTGGCCTCAAGAGGTTAACTTCTTCCCAGAGCCATTCACTGGGGGGGAAATAAGAACCACGTGCGTGTGCCACAGAGCTGCGTCTGGTGTGGGGACGCGGGCGAGCCGGATTTCGTGTTGTTTGCCTGAGAGACCCACTGGAGAGAATAATGAAGGGGTTCAAAAGAGGAATATTCTTCCTGCCAGAAGTGGTCATTTAACTAGGCCTTCACTTATTTGGTGGGGGAGATTACTCACAGGGTCACCTGGCAAAAATGACTGGAAGTTAGGAAAGAAAGGGCCTCCTGCCAACTATTTAAGAGAAAGAGAGAAATGGAGAAGAAACAAGAGAAAGAGCAGTGTTGGCTGCAGGGAAAGGGACATTTTGTGATTCAGAGAAGAAGCCAAGAACTAAGGCTGTAAAGGGAGAGAGTGAGGGCCCTGGGCTCCTTAGAAGGCTTGGTGCTATATTCTGGTGGCATTCAAGAATAAATTGGCACAGAGAAAAGGCACAGACACTTACACAGGGCTTGTGCAGCCCTTGCAGCAGAGGTGGAGCTCTAGGAAAGGGTGAGCAAAAAGCACCAGAGTGCTCTGGGGCTCAGCCCTGGTTCTGGAGGTGTAGGGCAGCTGGGATCCCCCATCCCACATCCAAAGAAGGACCAAGAGAGCCTGTGCTAGGAGACCAAGACCAGCAGGCTCAGCTGAGTCACTCACAGGTTGTAAGTTGTTCATGGAGCCCAAAGGGGTGCTTTGGGAAGCTGCTTCTGAGATACCCCCATAAATCTCAGCCTGGACTGTCACACCAATAGGGACCTTCTGGGGCCAAGGCAGGGTGGACTCACACAGAATTTGGCCTTGGTTGTGCCAACAAAGGAAGCTGTCGCAAGGCAGCAGCGATGCCCCCACTGATATCCAAGGACAAAGGAAATACACAGACCCAGCACAGTTCCCTGCCACTTGCACCACTTCAACAAAACATCTGCTCACCCGGAATAAAATCCCTCCCCTGTTCTAAGCAGATCAGTTCCCCCTGAAATAGCAACAGGAGCTGCTGCATCTGCTCACACCATGGCCAGGCTTCAGCCCCAGGAGGATGAGGCCTTGGTTAAATCAGGCTGAGCTGCCTGCTTTATCTTACACTCTCCTGTGAGTAACTTTTCTTATTACACCTCTTCACACAAACGCCAAACCCCAAGCAGGCAGAAAAGCCGTCCAAAATGCAGAAGAATTATGACCGAGGCTCCAACACCACGGGGTTTTGGAAAGGTTATTCATTTAGTGAAGACGTAACTGTGCAAATCGAACTCTCTGGCAGCATTTGTGTGATGATAATCCTGCTGATTAAGTGTTCGAGCCTCGGGATACGCTGGGAAAGGCACTAGGACCTAAGAAATAACCACCCCATGCTTTTGGAAGACAGCTGAGGGCTCTTCCTGTTCTGCTCTGTGAGTGATCCATCTCCTCTCACAGATCTGTTCATTTTGGATGCAATTGCTCAAAAATATGCATTACTTATGGTCCTACAGATATATACAAAGGGGACCAGCAGTTGTGCTGTTAACCCTTGGGTTCCCTGTTAGGCCGAGCCATGCAATGAGGAAAAGATTCAGAGCCCAGTTGTACAACTGACTTCAATTAAGTCAAATCAGTTGCATTAGCTAAAGTTATTAACTTAGGGAATATACTTTTCCTCTCTCCTTTTTAAATTTTCTTTCGTCTCCTTTACCCTTCATTCATGAGGAAGGTGCTTTCTACTCTCATTTCTGTGTTGGTGAAGAAAAAGAGGAGCTGATTAGACAAATGGCCTTGAATCACTTCCAGCCTTAAATCTGACATGCTGTTTTCATCTAACCAGCACTCTACAAGGGTGTCAGCGAATATCTGCTGTTTAAGGCATGGAGATACATTCTCAGGGAGTTACAATGGCACAGAAGTGACAGAAGAAAAGAATTAGGACAGAGGAAATGCTATTTACCTCAGCTGGCTGTTCTGGGACTTGCCCCCACCCCTCCTCCAAGCATGAATTTCACAACTAAACCACTGAAAAGATAAAAACAATAGCTACTTTCCAGAGGCACTACTGAAATATGCAGCCTTGGAGCTCTTGAACAGGAAGGGAAATGTGAAGAGTGACTTTTAACCATCTAGGAACATGTGCACGCTGTGGGCCAGCTATTCAGCTGCGGTAAATTGGTGCAGTCATGCTAAATAAATGTGATTGAACTATCTGGCTTGCTTGATGAGCCAGTTCTGCACCAGGCTCCTAAGGCAGCCGGTGTCCCTCTGGGACAGGCTGCAGGAGCCAAGGCACAGCTCTGGGCCTGCCCCAATTTGCACTAATTGCACAGACTGCCTTCAGTGCTGGGTAATCACCCTGAGCTGCTGGGAAATCAGAGCGTCCCCGTCACTGCTGCACCCAGCAGAAGGCAAGAACACCAAAGGACTGAGACTGACAACTCCTGACACAGTTTTGGGTCTTTTCCATACAAGCTAAAATGCTCTGCTGCATCTTTCAAGAGGTGATTTGGACCTAAATGGAAAAATCACTGATTTGAATGTTTTTATTATTGTTGTTATTACTATTATTCATACTATTGTTATTCTGTCTTGCTTGGGAGGTGCTGGGAAAGGAACAACTTCTGCAATAAATCAGTGCAAGCTTTGAGAAGCTGGTAACCTGTGTCCTCCCCTGGACCTTCCATCATCTTGACAGCAAGTTCGTGCTGAGGAGTCAAATACCAAATTAAAAGAAAAAGAAAAAGAAAAAAAATAAACAAAGAACTAGAACAAGGGGAACTCTGTCTGGTACTTCTTTCCAGCCAAAGAACCCTTTAATAGCAAACTGTTAGACAAATCCCAGGCCTGGGGGGTTGTTACAGTGATTTTGGATTCCTACCAGAATTTTTTTTGTGTGTTTCCAAACCCATATTTTCTGAAAAGAAGAATCATTCAGTATAAGCAGAAGTATTTCCAGTGTCATGGAAGCTCCTGCTTCTGATGGGATGTGTGATGCTTAATTGTCAAAGGAGCTGATTATTAAATGTCATTTATTAATAAGTTTTAAGAAGAGAAGTCTGAAACCTTTGAAATGCTGATTGTCAACTCTACAGAGAGACCTGAACACAAGTGATAAATTCCAGAAGTGAGAATGGTGTTTGCCTGGTTTTTTTCCTCTCTTTTTGAGGGAGATGACAAATGAATCTGGCCCCAACCCCCAGTGGAAAAAAAAGAGGCTCTATTATTTTCAGAAGAATCATTTCGAAGGGCAAGTCAATAATAGCAGGACTCACACAAAATAAAACCTTTGAAATCCTATTATTATTATTATTATTATTATTATTATTATTATTATTATTATTATTATTACTACTATTATTATTGGTTCAGATGACTCAAATGTTATTGTTTTCTTCTTGCATTACCAGCCAAGAAAACCAAAGACAACCGCATAAAGTTTTGCGAATCTCAGCAGTTTTGATTCCCACTTACATTGCCGGAGCAGCTGTTGCACTCGTGGAGTTTAGCAGGTCAGCTCTGTGTGTGGAGTGGCCCACACTGTGCTTTGTCTTCTTGAAAACTTGATTTAAAAGCAGGATTTATGTGCAGCCTGCCCTGCAGAACTGAAGCAAGCTCATAGCGTTAGGTGTGTTTCCGTGTCGGAGAGGGCTCGGCTGTGTGCTGGTACCTTATGGCTTCTATAGCACTGGTTCCCGTACATGTAAGGGACTGGTTTTAGTGGTCGCCACCTTCAGCAAAGTATGCAAGGAAGAGGTTTGTCCTAGGAACACTCTTCTGCTATTTCTCTCTAAGCTCTTGGTTTCCAACAGCACCAAAAAAAAAAAAAAAACCAAAAAAACAAAAAACCAAAAAAACCAAACCACCATGGGGAATGTCAGCTGAAACCACAGAGTTTTGCCCATCTGTGAGTCAGGATCATTCACCCACCTTCTCACCACCGTGATCATGGGGCAGCAACGTCAAAGCTTAAAAGCACCTCTCCCGAAACATGAACAAACCTGTGCTGACCATGAACAAACGTGTGCTGACCATGGGCCGTGCCTGGTGCGGTGTCTTGCAGGGAAGAAGTTGTAGTGCTCGCTTGCCCCATCACAGATGATGAGCAACACTGGTGGCCACCAAGAAATACTTCCATGAGAAAAGAGCTGTCTTAGTTTATATCAGGCTAAACAAACTGAGTGGCAGCAGACCAGAACTGCTGCAATGAGTTAAACAAATATTTTTTAAATTGCATTTTTTTCCATGGAATAGCAATGACTGATCCTTCACCATCCCAAACTCCCTAGCAGGAGCACATGAAACCATTCTGACTGAGAGGGAGTGTTCAGTGCTTTTTGGACTGCGTGAGTGCAGGTGTGAATGCCTACAGGACATGTGGATTTACTGTAATCCACTAGAGATCATCATATTCAAGGAAGGAATTTACATTAACAATTTCTGTACGATTTCATGTTTACTTCACGCACAATTTGACTGAAAGCACTGGTACATTCCTCCATATGTTCACATGCTTAAACCAGGACAGCTTGACTTGATTACAAACTGTCTCATTCTGAATCATGTAAAGACGGTCAGCTATCCATGGAAAACCTGGTACACCCACTTGCGCTTTCTTCAGTGCTCCTGTTGCTCCATGGAAAATTAATTTTATTTCTGTCTTTTTCCACTCTTTTCCATGTATGTTTGGTTTCCGTCACAGTCACCAGTAAATATGGGAACAGCTCAAATTGTGTGGAATGTTATTGCACCTCCTCTGCTGACTGAAGGGTGACTCTTGGAACAAGGGGACACCAAACTACATGAGTCTCAACCACTGAAGGTTGATCTAAGTGAATATAACTGCTCCAATAAACCAGATTATTCAAAATTAAAACCCCAAACAAATCCCCATTTGCAATGTTGATGATGCTGACCACATTATGCAGATATTATCTGGTTCAGGACTAGTTAGCTATATCAGATTTACTCCTGGACAAGAGTTTGAGCCCATGGATAGTAAAAATTTCAAGGCCAAATGTTTTCACCCAAGTTAATTTTCTTTTGATTCAGTACAACAGGGAAAAGAAAGTGAAAACCAAATTAGATGAAGCATGGGAGCCAGGATATCTGTCAATGCTCCTGAGCATCACAGAATCATAGAATGGGGAAGGTTGGAAGAAATGACTGGAAGGCATCTGGTCCAACCTCCTCACTCAAGCAGGATCCCCTGGAGCACATTACTGAGGACTGTGTCCAAAGGGCTTTTGAATATCTCCAGGGAAGGAGGCTCCACAACCTCTCTGGGCAGCCTCTTCCAGAGCCCGATCACTGTGTTCTCTCTACATTTTTACCCTGCCGTTCCTTAGGCTTTAACAATGACCAGGGCTCTCCTCCTGGTGCCAGACTGCAGAGAGACCTTTTGAAGCTCTTCATTTCCTTTCTGCACTCAGTCAAAGAGGTCACTATTGAGCCAGACGTTCTGCTTAAAGAAGTAATAAAACAGCAGACACCAAGGAGTGAATTCATTTGTACCAGGTCCAGAGAGGTGTCTCTGGAGGAGGAGAGAAAAAAGCACAGGAAGGTGTGAGCGTGGGGCAGCCTCCATAGCAGGATAACACCTCTTGGATTCCCCAGGGAAGGGAGGTGGCTGTGCAGCCCTTTCGCCTCTGTAAGCAGTGAGGAGAGATTCATTGGAACACGACAACATCACACATGCCAACAGTGGATCAGTAGGCAGTTTCCTCCTCACCTTCGCTATATGTTCATGTACCAAGTAGTATAGCAAGGCAAAAGCACTGCAGTTCCTCAGATATCTTCCAAGGATTCATTTGAAAGAGATATTCCATCAAATTTGCACATTATCCAGCTACAAAGAAAGGACATTCGTGTGTGCAGGCATTCTGGCAGGAGATATTTGCTTTGGGGCCAGATGTAATTCAAAGTTATTCTGAATATTACACTGCAGCAGCCTGGCCAAGCACAGTAATGCTGATTATTAGGGTTTTCCTGGTTTTCCAGATGGAGCTGATTTCATTTAGTTCTCTCTCTTGTAATTAATAACTTGTCCCTTTTGTTAATTTTGAATCTTTGTTTCATCTTCAGCATTTTGTGGAATAGTTTGCAATTTTCTTAATCCATCGCTTGCCTCCTCGGTTCACATAGCAGAGCTCATTCAGCCATACAGTTTAATGATGTGCAGCTCAAACCTCTGCTGCACAATCTCACATCCACTTCACATCGAGCTGGCATTTTTGTCATTTATATTTTATACGCTATAAACTCACAAATCATACCATTTCATACTAGAGCAATGTCAATAATATTTTTTTTTTTTTTTTAGGAAAAAAACCCCCACCAACGAGCCACTAGCAAGCATATGGGATCTGTACGTTCTGTCCTTTAAACAAGTGCAGATTTAGCAAGGAGGGGGAGGGAAAAGGAAGAGAACGAGAGCCACGTCCCCCCACTGCCAACGCAATGCATGTTCCTGCAGCATCAGTGTTTGGATTAGGCCCATGGCCACCCTACTTAGGTTTCAAATAAGCAAAAAATAGACGGAATTCAATTCCCCGCTGCCAGTTTTTAGCGAGATTAGACTTCTGCACACAGAGGATTTTTTTAAATAGGCTTCACATGGGACCCACTCTTGGCATTGAGAGTGTGCTCATAAATGGGATATCAAATGTCAATAAATGATGAGTGTTTACTCTGTAGGCATATTACAGACTCGTGTAAAACGTGCCATAGGTAGCTAAACACTCGCTGGTTACAAACAGGGTTCCACACAACAATGCAGATTGACCAGACTGCTTTTTTTGTACTTTTAACTCCTAGCACAAGGCACGGCTGAGTCCAGGACTGGGACCCTAAGTATTCTTCCACAACTTAAGTAGCAAATATTAATCTACTAGAGCATATAAACAAATAATTAGCTTGAAGTGTGTAGATGAAGTGGGCTTGCACACAGTAGCTGGATGCTGGAGTCAGCCTGTACAGCCGTGTGTACGTGCACAGTCCCACGCTTCCACTGAGGATGGGCAGGGATGTCAGTGGGTCCCTCTAACGCCGCTCTGCACGGAGAGCACTTGAGCCACTGACCACTGGAAGCCACACAGCAGAATATCTGTGGTGTCACAGCTCTGACCCCAACATCAGTGGGACAGTCACCTCCCCTGGCTGTGCGCACCGAGGGTTGAGAAAGCCAGGTGTGGGGGTGTCTGGGATTATGCTGTTGTTCCCAGGGGAATGTGGGCGGATGGTTGTTCTCGATTTTCTTTTCTTTTGTCCTCCAAATACTTGGAGCATCTGGGACTGCAGTTATTGTATATTTTAAAGCCTTTGTTTCTTTATCCTTGCTGCACTGTGACATTGAACGTGCTTCAAATTAATGAAAAGCCTCCTTTAAAGCTCATCACAGTTCGATGCCTGTCTTTCTCTGGGACCACTTTTAGGGTTTTTTTAACAGATTAATGGCCAGGAGGTCACAACAGAGAGCACTGCATATGACTGAATATTAACTTTTAATAGAGTGCGTTTTGCTCAGGAGCCGATTACAGCCTTCATGAGGCAAGAGCAACGTTAATCCTGGAAGGACTCCTAAAATCTTTCATAAGCTGCATCTAATTAAAAGAAAATGAAATACGCAAGAGTTGATGCACGAGTTGTACATTCGTGCATCCCACTCAATGAATGAATCATTTCCCTGCCTTCTCTGACACAGAAATACCTTGCAACCTATTAAAGATCTTAAATATTTTTACAGTTCTAATGGACCACGTCACCACAAGCCACCCAGGACATGGCCACTGAAGTCCAGAGCTGAGCTGATGTAACATTAAGTGCTTCTGTGATGATTTGCATGGACGATACCACCAGACAACAGGCTGTCTACAAGAGGATATGATTGTCTGTATCACTGCCAAGGCAGACATCACCCAAACTGCTATTAAATTCACAAGGTAGAAATTTTTTTGCATTTCCATATCCCCTCATAACACATATACAGCATATGTGCAGCTGGGGCAAATCTCAATAGATGCAACTCTACCAACAGTGTCACTTCATCACGGGACCAGCGCCTCCTCACACAGACACAGGCCCAGTTGTTACCAGTCAGCCCTGACTGGTACCAGTCCTGTTACTGGCAGAGAGCCACAGGGAGCCAAGATCGAGGTGGAAGATGAATGACAAGGTGGATGAGCGTGAGTTGATGGAATGCAGGTGGATCCAGAGTCAGACTGGGATGCAGCAGGGGACCAACCAGCCCCTGGCCCAGAGCAAAGCCCTGCTCCTCCCCATCGCTCAGGGAAGGGCAGATTCCCATCGCAGACCTGCAGGGCAGAGCAGCCCTGAAGGTACACGTGCCTCATGCTCCAGTGTGCTGGGGACCTGTCAGCCTCACTCATGTCCCTTCGAAGGGCTGGGGCTGGGGTTAGACCAGCAGCCTTCCCACTGGATTAACACAGAGCTTTGCAGCTCTGCCGGCACCATGCCTGCGCCTGTCAGGATCCATCAGACAGCCAAGGCTTAACAGCTAATAGAGTAACAGAGTGAAGAGAATAAAATTACCCCTTTCTGAAATAGCCAGAAACACCCTTGGCTAGTGCTGAACGCAGCTTATGATTTTACAGAAGGGAGGCTACTGCACTTTTGGGGGCTGCATGCAGGGGAAGCGCCCAGGCAACAGCACACGAAAAGTCCCTGAAGGGGCAGAGTGGTTCCCATCGCTGTTTCCAACCATGGAGTGGGGTTCAGGGGCACCGAAACGACTGGGATGGACTGGGAGCACTGAAGGGGCAGAAAGCTGAGAAGAGAGTTGCGAAATAAATGGCAGTGCAGTGGCTGTTTTCCTTTGCTGCTGATCCCTCAAAATATCATTGTCATCTGAAGGGTTGAGGGAGCAAAGAGAAGATTGCTCACGTTTTGTGCCTTTAGGTTTGGGTTTTTTTCAATATATATTTTTAATGTGTACTGATCTAAAGCTGAAGTAACTCAGGATGAATGGTTTCTTTCACCTTTGCGTCAAGACCAGCATGTCAGGCTCAGACAGACCCCACGAGTCACTGAGCTCTGCTACCATCCTCACGTGTGTCCGCACACGGCCTCGGTTATCTCTGCGCCTGCGCTCCCCACCCCTGTGTGCATCAACATGACCCCCTCCAGGCAGCAGGAGTCACCTGGGGCCATCACATGGTGGCCCTGGTCGGGGCAGAGGGAACATGTGTCGGACCACAACTGCAATGGGAGGCTTGTTCCTAGATCTGCTTGTCACCACCAGTTCTGGCCCATCCTCCCATGTCCTCCTTATAAACCGCTGCAGAATAAGACAGCAAATTCACAGCACGTAAATCAGGCTTAGAAAGATTTCTCTCTTGAACTCATGTTAGTTATGGAAAAAAAAAAGTGCTTAGAGCCCAAAGCTGGTGTTTAACAATTTATTCCAGGGGCCAGTGAGTGGGGAGGAGGGTGATGCTCAGTCTCAGCGGGCCATGGCTGGCAGGGTGAAAGCTCAGCTAGAAGTAGTTGACGACTCTCCTGATGGACTGGACGCTGGCGCTGCGCGCCTGCCACTCATTGAAGTTGCTGAACTCGCCGCGCTCCACCACGTACATGCGGCCTCGGTAGTTGGGCTCCTCGTACAGCACCCACCTGGGCACAAAGGAAGGGCTGCCTGGGTGCCAGCACTGTGCTCGCGCAAAGCGCCCGCTCCGAGCGGCTGCGTCTCGGCACCGCCGCACTGCAAACCACCGGGGCCTGATTCCTGGGCCCATCTGCACACAGAAATGCTCCTGCTGGAGTTCACTGTGGGCGCTTCCCCCGCTCCCCCCAGTGTGGCCTGGCCATCACCCACAGCCAGATTGGACCTTGCCTTTGCAAGACACTGTTTTGGGTTGCACCAGCAATAAAGCCTGGGCCCAAGGGCTCCCTGCTTCCAATTACTGAAGGAATGGATCTCTCTGAGCTTTGCCATGTGCAGCAGAAACAATTTAATAGCATTTGATAGTGCTAAAGAAGGACAGGAGTCCCCTCAGCCCCTGGATAAACCCCTTTTGGACTGTAAGGAGAATCATGCAATGCTTGATGGATGTTCTGCCTCTTTGAACTGATTCATTAGCTATGATGGGAACCATATTTAGTAATTCCTCTTTGTTAGTAATTCTAATGGCCTCTTTCATGCTTTCCAACAGAGAGCAGGGCTTGGCTTGATTATCTTTATCTCTACATGCAGAGTTAATGACAGCTTCCCCTTGCAATACAGTCAAATGGATACAACATTCAAGAACCTTGGTGACTTTGGCATGCCTGACTTCTTCACCGGCTTGGCTACATCATTCTCCATCACCCTGACTTGTGGCATGTCTTTCTCCATTGGAAGGTCTTCAAGTCAGGAGCAATTCTGATGGTCAAGAGGGACAATTTTGCTGCTTTTCTCCTCCCTCATCCCACATGATCTTACTGTGGCCACAAGTGTCACCCCTGTCCTCTATTTGAGTCTCCTATGCTTCTTAACCAAATTTTGCCATTGCTCTGACAGTTTTACAGTCAGGTTTCCACCCTGTCATTGTTGAGCTGCTCATCTCTGCCTCTTCCCTCTCATCCCATATTTTTTTAGGATTTTATGAGGATCTTTGCTACTTTTCCCATCTATTTGCTCAGCAATGACAGCAAAGCAGAAATGCAATCTTCCAAATCATTTGGTTTCTGTGGTCTGTCTTTGCAGGAATTCAGCTGGGACATTGGGGTTGGGACCTACTGTATGTGGGATTTCCAGGGAGAAACTTCTTCAAGTACTGGATGGGTCAAAGACTGCGGGGCCTCACAGGTCAGACAACAGCTGGTGAACTCAGATCAGTCTGACCCAGAGCAAAAAGCTGGAGACTTAGGAAAAAAAGATGTTTATAAAACCAGCCACCCACGGGCATTATTTAAAAAACAAAACAAGGAAAGTTTAGGGTATTTATCCAAGGCACCTTACAGGTTCCTTGACATATTTGTTTTGTGTTTCTGAGAGGACATGAGGTGCGACTGTGGTGGTCCCTTCTCCCAGACCCCTGTGCAGGAGCAGGACCAGCACGTGGACACCAGCATGGAACACTGTGCCTTGGTTTTGTGAAAGAGCATCCTGTGGTATCAGAGCCCTGTGCGTGGCATCGCTGACATGTGATCCCTACAAAAAAACATCCTCATTCTCTGGCACTTGTTGCAGCCAGTTTATATCCAAACTGGAATTACAAAGTCGTCCTCAGCCTTCTCCTTTGATGCTCACTTTGCAGCACATGGAGAAGGCTGCTCACTGGTCACGTGAGTGTAGTGTACCCCCACCACATACCCTGGTGTGCAGTGATAGAGACTGTCCTCAGCTCTTCAGCTTAATTAACAACAATTTATAAAATTTTCCTCCTCCTATAGCTACACCCCAGCCTTGTTCCTAAGGCACACCAGGCTTTCTTCCTTTTCTACTCCATCCCTTCATCTTACATGCATTTGTCCATATTATTAGATGATAGTGGACCTCTTTCACCATCAGGTCACTATCCCTCCCTGAAGCACTCAAGAAAGAGCTCCCAGTCCTGTTTTCTGCCCCTTTCAATCGCTCCCTCCTGCTAATGCTACTGGAACTACTGCAGGGTGGTAGGATAGGGATGCCCACAGGGCGCTGCCCACCAGGACATGGTTGATCTTTCAGCTCTTCTCTGCTCTAGGAAATCTTTCAACAACAGATGGAGCCTGGGGAATAGAGGAGGGTAAGAGCAGCCCCTCATAGTCACTGTCTTTCCCAAGATTTCTGTGTTTCTCTCCAAAGACACGGCGGATGTGTCTGCATCGTTACAGGGAGGGAATGGGACAGGCTTTGGTGTAGATGGAAGCAGACTGAATGACCTGGTGTGGTGATGAGAACCCCCACTGGCTTGTCCCTCTGCTTAGGGGAAGGCTGAAAAACCCCAGAACCAAAGGAATAAAAGGAATAGCAGAAGGATGGGAGAGAAGTGTGTTGGAAGTGCAAGGTGATGAGTGAAGGACTGTGTGTCTTACGTAGCTGTTCCTTTATTGCCTAAAATTTACGTTCTCTGAGACTATCAGTGAGAGGGGAAATCAGTCAGGAACCCAGAAAACAAAAAAAAAAGAGATGGTCCTGTCCTGAAGCTCAGCATGGGAGAGCTGATCCAGGCACATAGCACACAGCCCTCAAACATCTCAGTGCTGTGTTTCATTAGCACATAATCCCAGAGGAAATGGGAATAAAATGCTCATGGAACCAACTCAAACTCCATAAACCAAAACTGGCTGCTCAAACCAAAAAACAGGGAGGGGAATGCTGCAGCATCAGCCTGAACCAGAGGCTTCCAGTGGAGCTCAAAGTCACTCATTCTCCATGCAGGACTTGAGCAGTGCCATGGGCAGGTATGGCCTCTGCTGAGAAATGTTCACGGGGCAGCAGCATTTGGGTATATGTTCTGGTTTGTATTTCACAACCTGACTGCAGAACAGCTACCAAACACTCATGAGTGCTTCAGCAGAATAATGGTTGGTCTGGTTCCTTCAAGTTATTCCACTGTAGTGGAGAAAAGCTCTTTTTGGGGTATTCTCTCCTGGACCGCAAAACAAATCCAGTTTTTTAAAATTGTTGCTTCTAGGCAGTCCTCTGTGGAGTGGCTGAGGTACAAAAGAGGACAAGAACCACACATCTTCATCTAAAATCAGATGATACCATATGTGATACTGGAGCTGGCTCTGCCCGTGGGATGGGCAAAGCCACTCACCACAAACCTGCAACAGCTTCCGAGGAGGCGGTGACACCTCAAAACTGCTCCGAAATAGCAACTCATTGCCAGCATGGTTCAAACAGCTTTACCATCACCCTTTCTGGCTGTGTGGGGTAGCAACTGCCCGCCCCAGAAGGGCACCAGTGAAGGTGCTGGACCCCCTCAGCTTCACCACGCACCATGCCAAAGGCAGACGTTTGTCTCCATTCCCATGTTCCCAGATGATCCATCATCACTTCCCGCGGGCACGGCCACCTCCACAAGCGCAGGCAGCAACTTTTTATCAGCACATGACACCATCCATGGATTTGGAAATGGAAACAAATATTTCTGTATCCAAGAGATGTCGCGTTGTGGGAATTGAGGGTGAAAATCACAGAGCAAGGCTGCGGCTGAAACTCCCTTTGTCTCCACTGACCCCATCTCCTCTGCTCCCCAGACGGCTGAGGGTGGGTCCTGGGAGAGCTTTGCCAGGTTATGCCCAGCACTACCTACACCTGCAGCACCTCTGGAGCCACCTGGGCTTAGATGGCCCATCCAAAGGAGAAAAGTGGTGCCACAGGGTCCCTTTCTCCTCCCTGCTCTCACCTCTGCCATGGTATCTCATCCTTCCCTTCCTCCTCCTGCAGCCCGGGCCAGCAGGTCCCTCTGCATTGTCCTGCCTTTTAATTGCCTTTTCAGACCTCTCCAAGCATGTCCAACACTGATCTTCCTAGGATCTGAATATAATGCTACAAACCTCAGTTTCCTCACCACGCTCCTCTTGGTGCTTTGTTTTTTTTCCAATTTTTTATCCCTATTCCTAGACCTTGAGAAGTCCTGTAAAGCTAACACAAACAGTCCAGACTCCCATGCAAGGGAGAACAAGCTTTGTGTCCTTTACATATTTTGTAGGGGAGGGGGAAGATCAATCTGAAAAATTCAAGTGCTTGAAAGTTTCTGGGCAGCTTCCCAATTTCTCAAGCTCAAGGCTCTGCTACAGGGACCCAAGCAGTAAATTGGCCCTAAAGCACTTGCCAGAGTACTCACAGGCTCCCTCTTGGCTTTGTAGTGTTGGTATTCAAGTGCTCAGCACTAACAGGGTCCCTGGTGGGCTCCAGCCATTTCTTCCCATCAGGAGTGGGTAGTTCTGCTCCTTAGTGTTAATGAACTGCCACTGCCTAATCATAAGCCTGTATTTTTGGAAGAGGAGAGTCTTGGCTGGATCAGAAAGGGTCCTGCAGGACACTCGCTGCTGTCAGGATGTCTTGAGCTTGGATAGCAACAGCCTTTTCCTATTCTGAGAAAAAAATGGACAGAAAGGGCCCAGCATCCCACGCCAGGTGCCCGTGAGCTGCACAACACCCAGTCCAGGACAGGTGAAGAACAAGGTATCTGTGCTCCCTCCTCTGCAGGGGCTTCCTTGTGCCCAGTGCCACCCTCCAGCCCCCCTCTGCCTGGCTCTGGGAGGGTGTCACGGCATTCCCCAGCTCCCAGCTTTTGTGGTGAAAATGCAATTGTCAGGCAGAGGAAAGGGAAGACAGATGGATAACAACATGTCTGACAATAAGAGAAAAAACCACAAAACGGACCATCACCATCAAGAAAATACAAACTGCCACCAAACATCCAGGAAAAGGCAAAGCTGACATCCTGCCCAGGCTTTCAGCAGCATCTGCAGGGGCACGAAGATGGGGCTGAGCATCAGCCCAGGCACCACCACTGTCAGCCCTGTCTTTCAGAGGCACAATTTGGTGTGAAGGGGAGGTGCTGCGGCCTCAATTTTGCCACCATAGGAAAAGCTGTGGTGAAGCCAGTTGCAAAGCAAAAGCCCTGACCTGCATCACCTGGAGTCATCCATCCACCCTCCCTGAGAGCTTCAGCATGGATTTTAAAGAGGTGTGGAAAGCAGGCAGAAGAAGGAAAGGAGGAAGGAAGGAAGGAAGGAAGGAAGGAAGGAAGGAAGGAAGGAAGGAAGGAAGGAAGGAAGGAAGGAAGGAAGGAAAGGAAGAGAGATGGTTTTAGGCTTCTTGTTTCGTACACCTTAAAAGAGGTGTTTCAGAGTTCTTGTTGCTCGTGCTTAGCTGCCACCCTCCAAAAATCACACCCCTTCGACGCAGCTCTCAGTGGACAGGCACCAACATTCACCTTTAAACATAGGCTTAACAAACATTTTTAGGCTTTCTCCAGGTCCCCCCAGCATTAACAGGGTTTTCCATGAGGGAGGGGTGTCTGCAGCCCCCTCTCCCCTGCAGTGCCCAGGGCAGGGAGCACGGCAGTGGCTGATGCCAGGACACGTGCCGGTACTTACGCGCCGTCGCCGTACACTTTGAGGGCATTGATGCAGGTCTTGTCCCAGCCTTGTCCCTGCAGGAAGGAGCAATCTTCTGTCAGCTCCAGGCTGGGACCCCTAAAATGGCTCCCCTCGAATATTTCGATCCTGTAATGCTCGCCATGCTGGGGACAAAGGGATTTGAGTCAACAGCAACACCAAAAAAGCACAGGAAACTATTTCTCCAGCTTTTATAGGACAAAGAGGGAGACAGAAGGGTGCTTTGGAAGGGGAATGTGAAGAGCAGTCCAAGACCACTGGGGCCAGCGTGCACAGAGCACGCACAAACTCGTGCCTCCTCCCAGCACACCAGCCAGGAAAGCAGCCAAAAATCCCTCATCCGTGTGCCTGGCTGCACCTTCCTGCAGCTGCTGTCCACATGCAAACCACCATGCGGTGCCAGCACTCAGGCACACGCAGCCCCTTGTCCATCTCCCCTCCCCAAGCCCACAAACCCTCCATCCCAAATGCAGCATCAGCTGCAGCCCTGACTCTGTGCACCCAAACACCCGAACAGCAAAAAAAGAAACATATCCCATGTGTACAAGGATGTTGGACTATTCCCCTAAACTAATTTGTATTGCCTCCAGAGTCATGCATAGCTGCTGCTCCTGGTGGGAGATGTTGTGCCTTCCTTTTAGGAAAGTAAAAACGAGGAAGAAAAGGAAACTTTCTCACCCAACAACATCGTCATTGCTGTGTGAGCCCTTGATGGTCACACGACATTAATTACTCTGGGGAGATCTCTGCAGAGCTGAGTGGGACAGAGCGAGCTCAAAGGATATTTTTAAGCCAGATTCAAAGAATACCTAAACGCATTTTTCAAATAAACAACGTCAGCGCACAAGAAGGCCGGGCTGCGATGCCAAACCCCACAGCAGGCAGCCACCGGCAGCAGCCAAGTGGATACCGTGCCTGAGCAAACATTCCTCCGGGAATCTGCACTGCAGAAATGCCTCGAAGCCCGTGCTGGCATCTCGCAGGGAAAACCTTCGGCCAGGAAAGGAGGAGCACATCCTTGTGCTGGCCAGGGTCCAGGGCCTGGGGCAGAGCATCCTTCCACGTACGGATCATGGAGGTGCTTTGGGAATGACGTGACAGACCTGAAACAGTGCAGCTGCTCTGCCAAAAATAGTTTCAGGGCCAGTGAGAAATCCCATCAGCTCCAACTGCGCTCATCATTGCCCCAGAAACCCTCAGTAATAGGAGAATCAATGGAAAGATTCAACCCATATTAATTTTTCTTTGCTAATTTTTAATCTTCCCATTTAAACCTTCCTCTGGACAGTGCTTTTAGAAGCTTGATAAGGGGAAAAGAAAATAATGGGTTTAGATTAGGATTACTGAGGTCAGAGGGTGGTTTGCAACAGCAGAGAATTCAGCTAAAATTCGCTAGGAGCAGCCCGACGGTCTGGTTGGAAAGCCCTCGGGTTGCCCTCTCCCCCTCTGGGTGCGTGGGGAGACAGAGCTGCCACAGCTCAAACTTGCCTTGGGCAATGAATCTCCTTCTGAATTCTCCCGTGAATATTTCATAGCAGCTTACATTAAAAAGAAAAGCACGGGGCACCAGCAGGACCTTGTCATCTCATCTGGAAAACCACGGGAACATCTCATCCTGTTAAAGGCACTGCGTTTCACTGTGGGAGGAAGAAGATGGATCTTCCTCCTGTCTGGGGACACGGGAAACTGTCTGGGCTTTGTGGCCTGCACAGACGGCTCCAAACGGGGACAAACCTACCCAGGAAACTCTTTCCTGCTCAATGGGACACGCTGTTTCTAAAACCACAAATTTTTATGGCACTTATTCATGGGGCTCCTGTGACCAGGAGAAACAGAACCCAAAGGTGCTCTGGCTGGGAGAGCCAACGCCAGCAGTGTCCCACTCACCATCCCGACAGGCCGGCAGGAGCCCAGGTGGTCGCTGCGTCCATTCCAGCGGTAGAAATCAGGATACTCGCCATGTTCCAGGATGTACTGCTGCCCTCGGAAGTCGGGGTGGTCAAAGCAGACCCAAGCTCCACTCTGGACGCAGATGGAGTTGACCCAGTTGAGGAATCCTTGTTCCTGGAAGCTGTTGCAGCTGCCGCAGACATCCAGCTTCCTGCCTGTGAAGCATTTGCCTTCGTACAGAGTGATCTGGGGGGAGGGAGGAGAACGGGCCCCCGGTGAGGAGCAGCGACACAGCCGGACTCCCATTCCAAGCAGATGGGAATCTCTTGCAGATGCATCATTTCAGGGTGGTTTGGGTTACTTTAGCTGCTTTCCAGCACAAGGAGCATGGCATCACTGGCATTCTTTCCTAAGAAGCATATTTGTTTTTCTGGGAACGCAGTGCATCCCGCATTTATGACACTTCTTGCCGCCTCATGCTCACTTACACATATTTCCAGCAGGAATGTTTAAACAGGAAATTCGGCTCCTGAAACGCAGCTCCGTCTGCCGCACCCTCCCCATCCCTGCTACCAAATCTGCTCCCGGGATCACCACTCCGCCGCGTCTGCTGGCTCTATTATCCTCATCAGCTCCTTCCACCCGGAGGATGCTCGGGCTCTCCGGCCCCAGGCTGAAAGGGAAGCGGTTGGGTCGTTACTTACTTTTCCTGAGTACTGAGACATTTTCTGCTGGCTGTTATCCAAGACCAAAAGCGGGAGCCAGACCAAATCCGCGATGGACAGGTCATTGGACACCCCACTATATAGGGGCCGGCGGGGGGGGCCGGCCCGGGGCTGGTGTCGCGAGGGCTTTTTAACAAAGCCACGGGAACCGGGGGCTTTGCGCTTTCCTGCTTCGTAGGCAGAACCGCCGGGGACGGGGGCTGCTGAGTCCGGGCTTTTGATTTTGGGCAGATGATCTGACAAAAGATTTGCTTGGCAGGGCTTTGGTCAATTAGCGGTGCACATTTACTGCTCCTTTTTGGAGTTTTTTTTTGTTTTATTTTTTATTGTTTTGACCTTTTTTCCTCTTTATTTCTATTTCTCGTTTCCTTCCCCCCGTTTTTTCCTAGTTTTCTTTTTTTTCCATCCTTCTTCCTTTTCCTTAGAACAGATAACGAGTAAATGAGGAAACAGCAGCATCTCTATGCATGGCACATAATTTCTCTGTTAGGTTTGCTTTTTCCCAGCTTCTTCCCACCTTTTACACTGTGGCAGCCAAGAGAGGGTGTCCTTGGAAGGCTCACCAACAAACATTGCACTCCATCCATCAAACCAATGGTTTCTCATTCCACCTTTGAGCCTCTCTAAATGGCACCACCAAAAGCCAAGGACCTGATCCCCTCCAAAGCACAAAGGCTGGGCTCACAAACCCACTGATGTTACTCATGAGCATCGTTCTCAGGATTGTTCTGATCTTCCAGCACTGAAGCCCTGACTCTCAGCTGTAAGTCAGGATTAGAAGGACTTTTGGACCATAAAGTTACCATATTAAAGTAACTTACATTGCAGCTATATGGGACCATAAAGTCCTCATCTGTGTTATAAAATCCAGAGATTTTAATATCTTATTCCCAGGACAAAGAGCAAAGGAAGCTCCCAGCCTATAAACCCCATCAGTTTATATTAACGAGCCAAGCTAGGAAGAGGAAAAGGCAGATGTATGGGGGTGGCCCATGGACAAGCATGCAGAGATGTGCCAGGGGACCACGTTAAAAGGAGATTTGTCTTCTGTGCTTTTTAATAGCTCTGGAAAAGACTTCACACGCAGCTCCTGTTCATTGAATCCTCCTCCTCTTCACTCACTGGGCCCCCATCACCTCCCCTTGCCGCTGCCTCTCTCCCTGGACCATCAGGCACACGCTTTAAACCCAAACCCTAAAACCTCCCTTCTTGGCAGGTCGCTCCCATCCCCATGTGTGCCAGCAGCCTGGCTGGGCAGCCCCGCTCTGCTACCTCGGCTCGCCGCTTCGTCTCGAGATTAAAGACTGCTTCGGGAGAAAGGATGTCATTATTAGGGCTTAAGCGTGCGCCACCCTTTCAATTAAGCTGTAGAAGTTAATGAGTGCGTGTGCAGACACACGTAGGCTGAGCCGGAGGATGTCGCTGACTGGGATGCGCTGGAGGAGGAAGGAGGGAGGTGGCACTTTGTGCTGGGAGAGGAAACAAATCCTCCAGCTGATGCAGGCAACCTGCCCCAGCATCGCAGGCACACAGTTCGCACGTACATGTTCTGATGTGAGGCAGGAAACAAAGAAAAAACCCCTCATCTGATTGAGAAAAACAACCCTGCCCAAAACCTCTTTGAAATGCTGGTGCCAATTTTAGGGTGTTAAATTAATCACCGGATGGCGCAGGGAAAAGTAACAGCACACGAAAAGTCCCCAGGATCACATCTGCAGCCAAGATGGGGGGTGTTAGCAGTGTTCCCAAAAAACAGCCATTCCCTGTGGCCTTGCACTCGGTGCCCTGGATGGAAGGAGAAGTGTCCCTCTTCTGAGTCATGGCTGGGAGCACAAGGACAATGGGGTGACACTGCTGCTGCCACTGGGACTCAACTCTCCATCCTCTGGGGTTGTGGCAGCCACGCACTCTTTGCATTGGCCATGAGCTATGGGTGCCTGGAGAGGAAGACCTGTGGCACCCATGGCAAACTGCCCTAAAGCACCCAGGAAAGCAAATACTGCCTCAGGAGGAAATTTTTATGGAACCACAAAAGCCTGGTTTCCTCTGGCTCTGTCTCTTGAGGGGATTTTCCTGATTCTCTTAAGGTGTGAGATTTAATTCAATGTGCAAGAGCTTGATGAATCTGAGACTTGTGCCTGGCTGTCAGATTTGTTAGTAACTGTCCAACAGATTCAAAAGCTATTTCAGGAGAGATGGAAAGAGGGTGTGGCAACTTCATCCTCATTTCTTTGAGAAACCACATTAAAGACATGAAATAAGAAAGGACCCATCTCTAGAAACAAAACGAAAATGATGGGAAAAAAAGAATATGGAAGAATAGCAAATCATAATTCCTGGACAAACCCCCTTGATTCCTTGCCAAAGATGGAAAGGCTGCCAATGGAAGAGAGGAAAGAGCAGCCTGAGGAGCCTGTGGCCGCTAGGAGCATTTCAGGCACGTGATGCTGGGGCTGACCTCGCCTCCTGCTTGTGCCCAGGTGCAGGATCACATCTGACCATGAGCCCCACAGCAAAAGGGTTGTGGGCAGCCTTCCTCCACTGTGGCTGCTAAAAGGATGGAACGCTGGAAATTAACTTATAAGTTTGACTATTTGGCTTTAACAGTCAAAACCCAAAAATCGGAGATGCTTTTGTGGGTTTGGTTTAGACAGAGGGATTGGGTTTGATGTCCACAGGAGCAGCTCCAGGCTGTGCTATCCCAGCCAGCCTTTGCTGCCACGAGGATGAGGAGTGAGGTGGTGAGAGACAATTTGCTCTCCAAATTGTCCAGGCCAGAGCCAGGGCAGCCGAGCAGGGTGTGACTCCCGGAGGTGAATCTTTGGGAGTGACCTCGTTAATGTGAACAGGAATATTGTGTGTCAGAGGCTTAGCAGGATTAGCATTCTGCTCAGAGGCTCCTATGACAGCCAGGGCAGCCCCATACAAATAACCATTAATGGAGCAGCAGCCAAGGAGTTGCTCCACATCCTCGGGAAGGGCCACGCTTCAGTTTCTGGAGGAGCCTGTAGTGTTTGCAAAGCAGTGTGAGACCTGGCATGGAAAATCCCTAGCTCAGGGCTTTAAAAACACCGCCTTGCTTTGAAAAGCTCATAGATTTTCACATAGCTCGGGATAAGATACTTTGAGCTCATTAAATATGAAACAACCATGGGTCTTGCTCCTTCCCACGGACACATTTTTGGTTTGCTGCTGGGAATGATGAGCACATCCTGTGGGCCTCTTTGGAGCAGCAACAGACCTGAGTGAGAAACCATCTTCAGGACTCAAGGGAGAGTTTCTGTGTGAAATACACGTTCAGTGAAGACCTGGCCCACCTCAGACCAGCTGTCGAAAGTACCAATATCTGTTGGTGATTAACCTGCTCCCCTGAGTGCACCAAGTGCTGCCTCCTGGAGCTGCCAGGGCCGCTGGGTACACTGCGGAACAGTTCTGCAAAACATCCAATCCACCCTCGCTGGCAGAATACATCCCCTGTTGCTGGAAATGGGAATCAGCTGCCAGGCAATGGTTTGGGGTTGCCTTCAGCATGGATGCACTATGACACAAAAATCTTTGGAATATCTCTACCACACCATGACCCACCACCCATCCCATGCCAGCAGCACCTTGTGTCGCCCATGTGGGGTGAGGACTCCAAAAAACCCCCTCAGACTGAGCAAACAAAACAATGGATCTGGCCCAGTTCCTGCTAGGAAAAACAGCTCCTCACCCTGGAGAAGGGACCAGCTGCTCAGGTTTAGCCAACTGCAGTCTTGTTTTCAGCAATATTCTGTCCAGGGATCATCGCACACCTCACCACCTGAGATGGGACTTGGACTTCATTTTGGAAAGCATCAGAAAGCCTGGGGGGTGAAATCCTTTCAGTTGGCATTATATTTCAAAAAAGTAAAAGTTCCAGTAGGGAAACAGGATATCCAGCGAAAAGCTGGATGCTGAGGACACCCAGACCAGTTTAGCCACATTTCCGAATGCTCACAATAGTTGAAGGCATCTGTGCAAAGGTTTTCACTCCCCCTCCCCAGCTGTCAAAGGGGAGCAATTTTGACCTTATTAGATGAAGTTGTGAAGATGAGTCAGTATTAGCAAAACACTCTGAAGATGAGCAGTCCTGATTACATAAGGGCTAATTAGAAGCTGTTGATTTCTCCTTCTGGAGAGGCTCAAGCTCAGCAGTGTTAATTAGCAGGCTAAGCCCAGCAAGCCTGGGCACATCGTCACCACCTGCATGGCGCTCGCACAACACCTGGGACATCTGCACCTCCTCCAGATACTGCAGCACAGCCACTGCAGACACACAGAACAGTGAGAACACTTTCCCAGCTTTCCTCTTCTCCAGCATGGACCCACCAACCCTTCATAGAAGCTGGGAAGAAGCATTACACAGAAGGCCCCACAGGCCCTCAGCTCACTCCTCAAACTTTCCCTGTCCTGGAGTTAATCAGGCAGGGACACACTTCACTATGCGTGAAAACAACAGGAAAACGAAGGCTCATGTACCCACCTGGCACTGCAGTCCATCCTCCCCCTCCTGAGCTCACCTGCCCCATTGTCTTCCTCGCCCTCAGCACTTCCAGGCACAGCAGGCTGGGAGATGGGCAGCTCCAAACCTGGGACTCAGGATTACTCACACAGCAAAGCGAGGAGCTGGACGGGGGCACGAGCAAGGCAGGAGTCACTTCCAAACCAGGGCACTGTAAATCCACACAAGCCAATGAGAACTTAACATGACTTTAGAGTAGCTGATCTTCACACCATCACAGAATGGCTGGGGTTGGCAGGGACCTCTGGAGGTCATCTGGCCCAACCCCTGCTCAAGCAGGGTCACCCAGAGCTGGTTGTTTGGGACCATGTCCATGTCCAGGGTGGGAAATTGGTGGACTGTGCTCAGCCTCACAGTGAAAAAGTTTTGCTCATTTCCTCAAGAGGAAATGGATCTTTGCACTTTCACCTTTGCAAATGATCATCCTTTAAGAATAAGATTATTAAAGCTAGATAATTCTTTTCCTAGTCTGGACCAGAGAATTTTTTTCTTCTGTGCCTTACCTTTTCATCCAACCACCATTTATCAAAATCCTACAGAAGCTTCCAAAGGATCAGGGCAGCTGGCAGACAAAGCTGAATAAATTCATCAACTCCAGGCACACAGCAGTTTGCTAGACAGCAATGTTTTGTTTCTGTACATAACAGGACTTCCACGATTGCCCACCATTCCCCTTCAGAGCTCTCAGGGTGAAGAACCCAACCTGTGCCAGCTCAGTACAGGGAAGCACGAGGCTGCCCCAGCCTGTTAAGACTCCAGGTGCTGAAGGTGCCATCCTGAGAGGCCAAGTGGAATCTCTGTGTAGCCAAGGACAAGAGTTCACTCATCACGCTTGACTACATGTTTCAGCAGAGCTGCAAGACTGTTGCACATGGCTGGTCTTTAGATCTTATTAGCAGAGAAAGGCTTGAATGAGTGGAATAATTTCCATTTTTTACTGGATGAAGCAGAAACAGGAGGAAGGGAACAACATATGTGGATGAGTTCAATTCTTCAGCTATTACAGAAAATGCAAGAGCAGTACACGTCTCTCAGTGCTGAGTGCATGAATGGTTTGGGTTGGAAGGGACCCTAAAGTCCACCCAGTTCCAACCCCCCTGCCACAGGCCAGAACACCTTGCACTAGACCAGGCTGCTCAGAGCCCCATCCAACCTGGCTTTGTGGAGCATCCATCAACTCTGGGCAGACTGCTCCAGTGTATCACTGCCCCTAAGAATTTCTTCCTATTAATTACTCTAAACTTACTCTCTTGCAGTTTGAAGCCATTGTCCCTTGTCCTATCACTATATGCCCTTGTGAAATGTTCCTTTCCAGTCTCGGAAACTCCCAGAGAGCCTGAACTTGCCCTTAAGCCGTTCTGGAAAGCCTCACCCCTGAAAGGCAGGACCTCAGTTATTCCAGGCTAGTAAACTGCACATCCTCATCCATCTCCTTAAAACCCTGAGCAGCTGGCACACCTCGAGAAGCAATGCAGCAGCTGTTTTGGGGTTAGACTGATGCCAGTACACCTGCGGCCACAGTTTGACAAAAACATGGAGCAGATGTGGTCACTGAGGTTTGTGTCACTCCAGTTTCCACCCTGTGACGCAGAACACGACAGTGTGTCCATGATGCAAGGCCACAGCCCTGGGTCACGCCCCAGCTCATCCATCCCAGGGCTGGGGCACGGAAGGATCACTCTGAGCTGACACCGCTGTGCTGTGCTCCTCAGGCCACGCTCTGCACCCGCAGCCATCCCAGTGCCAGCCACGCGACCCTCGCTCCAGGGCCGCAGGTTCTTGGGAAGGAAACAGCCCTGGCTCAGTCTGGTTCTGAAATCAAAGCGTGGACTTGCTTTCCTGAACGAGCTCTCCGGCTTTGCTGAACTCCAGCAATGCAACATGCATGGCAATCATCCAGCTACTCAACCTGGGCTTGGCACAAGGTGTGAGAATTCATGGAACGTGGGTTTTCACAAACACTGGGAAATATCCTAAGTAGAGAAAAACGATAACTGGTTTTTTTACCAGTTACTCTCATGATGAACAAAGAAAACACCAGGTTTTCCTACATACACTGTTGAGAGGTTTAGACCATTTTTTCTATCATATGAGGGAGCTACTGCACAAAGAAAAGAAAGGAACAAAATGCTTCATTTTTATCTTTTAGCACAGACTGGAACGTAAAAGCTAATTCTGGCTGCAAAAACACTCCAACTTTCCCTTCCTATTTACTCCGGCCAGAAATTAGGTTTTCAAATGAACACAAAAATGCAGGAGAAACGCTTCATTTAATTAACTGTTCCCCGAGTCAGCCTTGTTTGTTTTTACTGTTTTGGGTTTTGTTCTGCTTTTCAATACAAAGTAGGTCAACTGCAAATTTTTAAAATATAAAGTTGTAAGTAGTTTGTTTCCAGACTTGAGAGATTACGGTTTGCTAATCCTCTAGCCCAAAAGCCAAGGAAAAGCTTGGAGCTGGTCAGGGAAAGCTGTGCAGGGACCCCAAACTGTGCCTGGCCAGGCGTCAGGAGGCCGCTCACCTCCACCAGTGCTACCCAGGAGCACAGGAATTCACGACAAACAGCCCACACCGATTTGTTCAGGACGTGCAATTTATTTTAAATGACATTTTTGTTCTCTTAACAAGTCTACGCTTGTGACCTGGATAAATCCACTCCATCCTGACAGCGCTCCCAGTTACAAGTCCGCGTGAACAGTCCGTAGCGCAGGAACTCGGGGCGGCTCTGCGCACCCTTTACCAGCGGTTACAGAGGAAAAACACAGAGCAGGTTCTGACCGAAACCCAGGCCTTCCCTTCCAAAGAAAGCTGTCACTTGTCTCTCCTTCCCGTAACCGGGCACAAAGCAAAGCAGAGCTGCTTGGCCAGCCTGGAGTTCCAGTAGCAAAAACGTTTGGGATCACTCGCAAACAACTTCCCGAGCAATAGTCAAACAATCCATTGGCTCCAAGGATCTCACGCCTCCTCTTAAGGTCAGCAGGTGAACATTTGTCACAAAAAAAAAAAAAAGTTGATATGGAGTAATCAACGAAAAATTATAAACAGAACATTTAAGGTTTGCAGCTATTTTATTTACAAGTATACATTTAACACAAAGAAACACTGATATCCAAGCCTAGTTAATAGTAGTGTAACAATATGCATCATTTTGATGATTATTCTAACCAACAAACTACACTGAAAAATTAATGCCAGTAAAATTCTTGGTCATAATATTAAGAAATACAATATATAAATTGAAAATATGATTGCTTAAAATTTGAAAATGGAAGTGAAGCCATTTGCACAGGAGTCAGAGTTTAACATAATCTGAAGGGAAAGGCTCCAAACCAACTGTTTATCTTTCAGGTTAACAGAAGAAAAAAAAATAAAATTAAAAAAAAGGAAAAAAAAAAAAAAAAGAAGCATAGTTTATCCTTAAAGATAATGGGCAGTTTTGCTTCTTCAGGTAGAATGTATTCCCAGTGTTTTCAGGTTCTGCAGTGGAATTACATTACTGAGCATGAAGACTTCCCTTGTGAAGCTGCCCCATCGATTTTTTCTGCCTCCAAAATTATCCTCTTAAAAACATCAACGGCAGTCTGCAAAGAGAGAGCACACCATTAGGAGGGAAGGAAGGAGGGACTGCCCACTTACAGAAAAAATAACTAGAAAATGTTACCAGCTTTACCAGCTACATCAGCAGATAAACACACATGCAGTGCTTACTCCGAAAGAGGGAAAACACAGGAATTTCAGTTTCAAAGGGAAGTGCAAACCCCCATCCCCAGCAATCCTTGGCAGGGAGGGCAGGCACAAACTGAGCCACGTTCACAACAGAGCTAATAGCTGTAAATCACCTTATTTTGCAGGGTGAGCCTGCCCTGAGTGACTGACAGCACAGGAGGTTTGGATGCTGTGCCACTCTGGAGAATAAACCAATCCAATTGCTCCCAGTAATATTTAACATAATGAAGAATTACAGCAGGCAGCAGATTCTTCAGCTCTCAACACTGACTTTGCACAGCTCAGTATGAGGGGTGACTTTACTACTCTGGATTTTCTCACTGTCCCTGTCAAGGACTCGAGGGGGAAGCACAAACTGAACTATCACTGATATTAAGCACCATCCTTTGGTAAGGCCCTCCAGAGAGAAAAGGGGTTACGTTTCAAATAGCCTGAACTGCATAGAGCTTCAGTGTCTGAATCTTCAGCTTGGAAATGGTCTCCTGACCACCTCAGACTGCCATCTGATCCAACCTCTGGCCATCCACTTCAGGAATTCCAAGCATAGGAAAGTATATTTGTTATATAAAAGCAATGATGCTAGAAGGAGGATAAAAAAGGGGTTTTGTTGGTTTTAATCAGCAGGCTGAAGAGCACCCTGTGATTTATGTCTACATATTCAATCTAACAGATGTTTTTCCACCTCCACAAGATATAATTCTTAACTGGATCACTTCCAAATTAATCCCATTGACTGAAGCCCCACAGCAATCTTAACAAGATTAGACTTAATGTTGAAGTTTCCCACATTTATACTGTTTGTGCACAGCACAATCTCTGGAACTATTTAAAGTACTGCACCAGCTGGAAATAGGGTATTCCTCCATATAATGGAGTTTCCTGCAATCCCAACAGAACCTGACAGAAGTGGCTCATTAGTTCAGTAATGATACAACACATTTCCTGGGCAAATTTAAGAGAACCATGGCCAGGACTGCAGTTGCTATCACACTGCTTCCACTAATGAAGTTTCCCTTAATCAAAACCTGGTGATGCTCTGATTTACAAATATATTGCACCACTGTTTCCTTAGAGCCGAAATTTTCAATGGTTTCATTTTTAATACACAAGTTCTTTTTGCCCACGTTTCACAGCACCCATTAAAAAACCTCCACAACTTACTCTGTCAACCAAAAAGCTGCACATTCCCTGTCAAAGATGTGCTGTTTGAAGCACGAAGATGTAGGAGTTCACAGGGTTTGTTAATTCATTTCACAGAAAATACATATTCACTGGGAAGGTTTAATCACTGTCCTACAGTGAACGCTTTGGAATTTGTAATTCAGCTCAAACGTGCTGAAGAGTTTTACACGGAGCCTTTAAACGATGCATGAAGATATTTTGTGACAGGGAATAAAGGACGCAGCCAGATTTTACATGCATCTGCCTCCATATGGTCCAATTACAGAATGTGGGTCACACCTAGCCCACAGGAAGCCATCGGGCTTTTCCTTCTACCTTTCTCCCCGAGGAAACAAAGGAGATGCCAGCCTGGGCAGCACCTGCTGCCCGCGAGCCCAGCAGCGAGCAGGGCACACCAGAGGCTCAGCTGCTGCTGCAGATGTGCCCTCGGCGTGAGCAGGACAGGCAGCGCGGGAGGCAGAGGCCCTGCACAGGCAGGAGTCGGGAATGTGCTGCCAGGAGCCAGCAGGAAGGTGCAACCGCCCAAACCCAGCCCACAGTGCCGCAGTCATCCTTTGGCAGCTGCTTTATTATTTCAAAGAGCAAACTCTCAGCTGCTCATACTACTGTTTTATCCTAGCACAAAACTGGGCACGGGAATTTGAACAATAGCCAGGTAAAAGAAAAGAGGGGTTTTTTTCCCCCATCCTTTGCCAGCCCAAACACATCAGATCCCTGGATGAGCACTGCATCTTCTGAGCTCCAAGATGAAGCTGTCCTTGACAAAAGAAGCAGCAACCAAGCAATTGTTTTTTAAGAGAGCACCATTTTGGTAAGAAGCAAATATTTTCTTATTTCCTTGCTCCTTTTGCAATTTTTCTAATTAATTTTGCGTAACTGGATGGACACAAGTTAGTTGCTTGCTACTTCCTAAATTCTTCCAGTGGGAGTTGGCTCCCAGCTTCACCTGGGTTTAAGACCAACTGGGATTCTGGCTGTACTTCCAAGAGTGACTTTATTGCACTGGGATTAAGACGAAGCACTCTACAACTGCCTGGGTGACACTGCATAGGGAATTCCACAAGAAAGGCCTGAAGTTCCTGAAGTTAATCAAAGCAGTTCACCATGTCTGGCAATAATTAAACAGCTTGAGAAGACATGACAGTAACAGCCCAGAAGTCATCTCAGTGAGGTCTTTCCCATGAAGTGTCAGGATTGCCTTCCCAAAGCCCGGGGATTTCCCTGGATGACTGATACACTGGTGACATGCAGGCTCCTCCCAAAGTCCTACCAGGTCACCCATGTCTGGAGGAGCTGGCACATACTCAGTTCTATCTGACCTTGAGAACTCTTGCCAGCCACTATCATTTATCATCACTGCAGCTTTAATCTTTGCCTCTCTCACTTTCCGTCTACTCCAAGTCATGCCATTTCTGGGACGTGATATCTTTTGGCAGAATAGGCATAGTTTGTTTAAGTTATCTATAGAACTATTTTAATTGCCCAGTGTAATTGGACTGTGCTCCTTGGACTCTCACAGACGATCCAAATAGGATTTTTTTAAGGGGTGGAAGGGGACAAAGCAGGAAGGTAGAAGAGGGGGAAAAGAGGGTTTGCTATCAGGGAGACCCCCTTTCTCCCCACTGTGAAGAACATCATGTACACAACCAATCTCAGATCAGCACACCAGAAACTGTCACATTTCTGCTCCACATCCACCAAATACATATGGGCTTGGTTTCAGAGAGAATTAACAGATATCCCCCCAGTCAAGAAGCTTTGAACTCTCTGCTCAAGTTCCAAATCCCTGATCCAGGCCAGCTAATGCCCTAAGCATAAACCAGCTTTCTGTTAAACAAACAAAAGCTGAAGTACTTTTAGAAGTAGTTTGGAATTAATCTTGATAGTCAAGTTACATTTGCAGTACCAAGCCAGTACAGGTGATTATTTGGATGAACCTCCATGTAAAAAGTGCCAATAGACTTTTTTTTCCAGTAATGTTGACTTACATAAGGTGAACACTCAGTACCAGGAAAATGACAACACAGCTTGTTATCAAGCTCAAAACAAACCCTCTCCCCCCAGACCAGACACAGCTTCAGAGTAAGAGAAGATGCCCTGTCCTGACAGAAGTCCATGTATCAGCTCTTTTGATCCTGTCAGATTAGGAATGGGAGGAGAAAACCCAAATGAGTTCAGAAGTGCTCCTGGTCGAACTCACAGGGAGGAATGTTACAATGCCTGGTGTCTCCAGCACCTCACAGCTCCAGACTCCACACTTGGCTCTCAAAACTCCATGTTCCACCTCTTCAGAGCTGGAGGTGTGTGAGAAGACTGAGGCAGCTGTGCCAGTGTTGGGCTCCTTCACACTTTATTCCAAACATCCCAAGCCTCTGAAGGAAACACGCTGGAGAGCCTGAACGATGGTCACATGCTGCAGGCACCCGTCTCAGAAGTGACATCTGACCCGCCAGACTTCTGAAGCTGGACAGATTTACCAAGTGTATTATCTAGCAGGCACGAAGGAGGAATTGTGTTCAGGCACCTGCCTCTAACAGCCTGCTGCTAAATCCAGAGGGACGGAATTTACAGTGACCTGAGATCACTGCTCTGAAGGATCCTGCAGACAGGAAGACCTTTGACAGCCAGAACGCACAGGACTTCTGATTTTTTTTTGGTGGGATTTGTACAGGACTGTCCAGGATTTTGAATATCTGACATACAACTGCCATTTTGACTTCCTTGAAGGGTACCAAGTTTATATATCAAACTCCAGCTGGCAGCTTAACTTAACACAGGAGCACAAATACATGGCAGTCCAGGGGACTTTGTCACTGCAGCGAGTTAACACACAGGACATACCAAGCATCCCACAAACCTTGTAGCTTCTTTACATAAATAAACATTACTTTTCTCTTCTTGATTCAAGAACAATAAAAACTCCAGAAAAATTATCAGTATGATATTTTTCTGCTGGATATGAATTGCTGTGCTGTTACACATTGTGAACATATGCCAGAAGAAAAAGAGCACAGGCAACAGCTTTACCTAATCCAGAAGTATTAAGTTATTTAAAATAAAGGGGTGGAAAAAAAAGATCAGACACTTTGAACAGGTTTATTCTTTACACTGTCAATTTAATTTCCTTTGGTATGCATTTGAAGCTCTCCAGCATACAGAGAAGATATTGTGAAATTTCATGCTTCCATCATGCCCAGTAGTTTTGACAAGGTTAATGCAAGTCTTAGCCATACTGATAAACTAACTCCAAGTGTTCCACGTCTGGTGGCAAAAAATAATCCAAGCTTTTCTTTCAGGGAAAATCCAATTTTACTCAAGTAACTTGTAGAATTGTTGACTATAAACATCAGACAAAATAATTATTCCCCCATTAGAGAGACTGAGCCTGCCCAGCACCTTAAAACACGAGGTTCATCCCCTTACACCAACTCACTGCTCTGCCAGCAGCAACTCCTGTTTCAGGTAACAGACCCTGTTCCACCCACCCCATGGACCTGAGTTTTAGTTTGTCACTAAGTGTTCTGGTATGTTCAGTGAAGCTGAACTTTCAGTTCTTCACTTCCTCCTTGCATTGACAGTTGCAGGGAAAAACTTGTGTACACAAACCTGAGTGCAGACAGGCGTTCTGCTTCCATCTACACAAAATACCTGAACAGTACATGCAAATATTCTAGCTTCCTTTATTAAGTGAAACTCTGAGTCATCCATTACATTGCTATTTGAATGAAGTGACTCTTAAATCCATTACCTGATTTTCTTTAGCAGAAGATTCCAAGAAAGCTGCATTCCAGGATTCTGCTAAAGCTTTCCCTTCTTCATAGCTGATCACCCTGACCAAAGAAAGAAAAATATGTTTTTTATAACTTGCAGAAGAATTGGAATCTGATATGTTCAGAAATACCTCAGAGTACTAAAGCACATAAGTGCATTGTAATAGGAATGTCTTGTGAAGTCTGATCCAAAGCATTTGCTTTTGGCTGCTGTCAAATGCACTGCTGGGCCAGGTAAAACTGCTCTGTGACCCAGAAGAGCAGTTGTCCCAAAGTATTGCTTTGTTTTCATAATCTGTAATATCATCTGGTATTGCTGTTGTGACAAACGCACTTCTGTTACTTACTTTGAAAAAAACACGGAGTGTTAAATGACTGTCCCTGGAACCTCACAGCAAAAATCAACATTACAACAGAAGTTCATGGCTCGTAGTTCACATTCTGGACACAATTCCTTTGCCAGTAACTTATTTTAACCTACAATTGGATTTTAGCTCTGGAAAGCCAAGAACAAAGCCAGCGCGTTGCAGCCACAGGAATGTGGGCTGCTGCCTTGCATTTCCCACATTCTGGAGTTCACATACCGTTCCATATGCAGGTCTTTTTTATTTCCAACCAGCATAATGGGTATTCTGTGAAAGAAAGTTCAGAACTTCAGAACAGTTACAGTATACTGAACAAAGCACTAGCAACATGCCTGCAATGAAATGAGATGAAAGTGTCACTACTTACTGGACTTTTCCCACCATATCCAATAACTTGCCATGGATAACTTTTATCACTTCAAAACTGCAAAATAAAGGGATGAAGTCACACATGCACTCTGATGTTTATCCTCAATACCCAATACACAAGCAATTAAATGCATATGTAGGTTGTGTTTAAAACTTACTCTGTGTATGCACAACTACAAAGATGCTGAAGTCTTACCCGTTTGTGTAACAACAGCAAACTGGTCCCAGCAGCAGCAGAGACCAGCCTGTGCCTACCCTTACAGCCTCCCCAGTTATGGTATTTGCAGAAATAAATAACATTACCCAGGACTGATGCATCTAACACAGAATCACCCCAAGTCCCTCCCACCTCTCATCTGGTTTGTATCTGCAGTGAGAAATTTAACTGCTGCAGTCCAACAATCCTGGATGAGTATGTTGAATTAAAGCAAATTGAAAGAAAAAGTAATTAGTTAGGCAAGCTCCATCTTAAAAGAACACATTGTTTTTTAAGAACATTTAGTTCACATAAAATTTTAAAGTTTTATTTATGTGAAAGCCAAAAGGAGCTTAGAATTCTAACTGCTTATGGAAAGTGAGTAAACTGAACTGCAGGGTGACACTGAAACAGCGATTATTCAAATCCTCTTTGTTGTTCCCCTACCACAGAGGTGAAGTTTGGATGACAGGAGATAAGAAGCAGTACTGTAAAATACCAAGTCAAAAACCACACTAACAAAATCCACTGCATTTGACATTCAGTACTTTTGAGAACAAGCTATAAACGGGGTTGAAGAGCAGATGTTGTGCTCCTCTGGTTACATTATGGAAAAAATGCTGGTACACGAAGTGCACAACTTGGATTTAAGAGAGGCACAGGCTCAGGGATGAGACACACAAGCAGAGAACAGAAAAGGGACCAAAACTTTTCCAGTTTCCAAGGTTGTTAGCTACAGGCAGTGTCTTGACTTGCACTGCATTTCAATTAGAATTGAAACTCTTAAAAATAGAACAGCACTCAAATACACTTCCAGCTCAGAGCAAAGACCCAATGCCTAAAAACACCATTCAAAGCATGAAAACCTCTCACTTCTAGAACAATAACCTCTACTACATTTAAGATGGATTTTCTGTAAGTAGGTCAATTTGTCTGACTCCAGCAATAATATTTGAGACTGTGTGGAAAACAATGCTTCTCCATGCTCAGCTAATAGTTTCGGTAATAATAGTATCCTATGAAGAAAATGAGTTCTTTGTAAACAGAAGCGTGACTTAGTCTGGCACAAATTGCTACTGGTAACTCAAGTAAGATACTACAGAGTACATGAGATGTGGAATCAGTGAAAGGACTTTAGGGACACAAGGAGCTTATGCTGAAAAAGTGAATTAGTGAAATTCTAGTCTTGAGAACGCTTCTTGGACGCTCATAATTATTTAGAAAATAAGAGCTGAATGGAGCTTGGCTGCGACAGAGTCGAGAGGCATCACAACACACAGAACTAGGTGACCCTGCAAACTGAAAGAATAAAAATGCTACCAAAAAACTCCATCTGCTACAGACCACACAGTTGTTTCCAGTCTGAAGCAAGAGGAAAGAGTTTAGCACACTCTCCCCAGGCTAACTGAATCCCTAGGACAGTACAATCACTGTTTCCTTTCCCCTGTTAGGTGTGTTGTTTCCAGGTGACCCACGCTGCAGCACAGTGCCCTGGCGAGTCCTCACCTGAGGCTGCCAAGTGCTCTCGTCCAGCCTGGGCTCTCCATTTCCCCACTCTGGGTACTTATCTGCTTGTCTAAGATAAGTCACAAGCTTCCTTTTTTAGTGAAAATACTACAAATAAAAAACTGATCCTTGTTGACAGATCAAGGTGGAAACCACAGGAGAAGCGCTATTTAAACTCAAACACAATTCTGACACAGAAACAAGTTGCTAAGAACTGCCAGGAACAAAACTGGCTTGACCAATTAATGTTCTAGAAAGCTTTCCAAATTAATAATGTTAAAAGGAGCAAGGACAAAAAGGAGCAAGGACTGACCAATCCAAAAATAGCACCATCACATCAAGCTGTGAGATTTGGACACCATAAGAGGTCCCTTCCAGTTCTGTCAAGCAAATGGGTTACAGCAAACAGCTCAATGTGTGAAACACAAAAAAAAATTACTAGCTGTCAGATAAATGTGTTACACAAAACCATGGAACCTAGCAAGATACAAAACTGGAATTTAATTAAGCTGAACTAGAGCAAAAGCCTTCCAGTAACCTTGCTGTTGAGAGCCTGGGAATATGAAAAATGTAGGCCATTAGCTTTTATTCAAGTCCTATTTAAACTTCCCACTGGAGGTTAGTAGGGAAGAAGATAACTTTAAAAAGAGCATTTCTATTAAGTCTGCTCTCAAAGCTCTCACCCAGCTGGATCAATACTTGGATCAATATAAACACTTTGACAGAAGTCAGGACAGATGGTGGCTGTGATCTCATTGTCTGGACAAGTCATCGAAGCTACCAGAGAATTGTGGAACATCTTTCCTATCACCTAAACACTGTCCTGATACAGAACATAAGGAATTGAACAAGACAGGATCACTGACACTTTGAAATTTAAAGGAAGAAACAACAACAACAATAGAAACTTGGAATAAATTGATCTAGACTAAACACTGATGAAAAAACTTGTGACCTACAGCCTTAACCTAATCTGTCCCGTTTGTATTTTTACCATAACTTGGTTTAACTGAATGCTACCACAGAAACCAGATGTTCATTTCTTCACCTGCTGAGCTCAAGACATCATGAGGCAACAGCTGGAGGGGCTGAGAAAGAACATGTCCTTTAGCTGGCAAACAGGGAACAGCACAGGTTGCAGAATCCTCTGAGTGATGCACATGGTTTCGGGCAAAGGCACTTCTGTCCTCACTGCACCATTTATCAGTGAACATTTTTGTATTTGCTTTAGCAGAGGAGCATTGTCCACCTTAGGGCAGAGAATACTGACTCCTATTTCATAAAAGTCACTCAGCACTAACACTGAACCTCTCACTAGAAAACCCAGACTCGGAGTTTGGTAGTTCGGTATCTCTGGACAGACATAAAAGCCTGTGCTTGCCCTTCTCTACTTCAGAACTGAAGATGAAAACCAGTGAAATCTGCTCAACATTAAAGACCTTGCAAGTAGCAGAAGTTTATAACCAGACTGTATCCTTCCTTTGAGAAGTAAAAAGAGCCAAGAGGCAAATTGCTTTACCTGTACTTTATGATGGTCTATCAAAGAGCTTGAAATGACCAGTTTTGTTTGATTCAAAGGAAAAGATAAGAAACAATTTAGCACTTGTAAAAAGCTGATCAGCTGCCTTGAAAGTAGAAGGGAAGCATCAGCTTCTCTTGTACTTGATGAAACTGAAAGGTCTAAGGTCTTCATCACTTTATTCAAACAAAAATTTCAGAAAATATTCAGCTGTCCTAATAAAGATGCTGCACAATATTAGAAAATCAACACCTATTCAAGGATGACCAGTATTTAAACAAGGCAAGATGGCCAGAGGAAGGGAGGAAACAACAGAAGATGGCAAAGCTGCACAAAGGCTGATGAGTCTCACGCGCCTCCAGGTACAGTGGGCTCTGGCCTCGTGTCAGAACAGACAGGGAACAGCAAGGACAAAAAGAGATCCACTGGGACAACCTTCAGGGAAGATTATTCGCTGAAGCACGCCAAAAGTGAGTTTACAGTCCAAAACTCATATATTGTGGTTTATATGAATATTTCTGTGGTTAATCCAAGACAAGAAGTCAAAGGAATCTCAGTACTGTAAAAAGCTACAAGGCTGAAGGAATGATCTAGCAACTAATCGGGTACTTCACATAAATGTACAGTGCCCTTTAGCTTCCTATTCAAGTCTGCCTTTGTATCTGATGCAAGAGCAATGAACTCTACTTATTTCTGAAATAATTCTTTGTACTTACACCTCCAAACAATGCAGTTTAACACTGTCTCATTTCCTACATGGCACCTTGCATATTAGTCTGCAAAGTGGCTGTGACACTTGGGTCTGAGGGGACGTTTCTGAAAAAATATTAATATTTATTCCTATTCTATTTCTAAGTGAAAGAGAGGTTAATTGAAATAATCACACATAAAATATAGCAGAGGCAGGAGCTACACCCAGAAAATATTTAAAGAGAAGAACACAAAGAGATTTCATTACCTTTTTATTGACGTGACTGAATAAACAAGAATGTAGCCATTGATGTCTATGGAGTACGTCTGAGGAAATATGGAGTATTCATCCTGTGGAAGGAATATTGCATTTAAAATTAAGGGTGCCACAGTTCAGAACTTGATGCCATCAGATCACCATCAGGTAAGCTGGTCATATCTCTAGGACACTTAGAGGTAGCACTTTCAGAATATTTTCATCATAATGTCACATGTGGTATCTTTACTAAACCAAGAGAAAGCTAAAAGTCAGTCTGTATACTCTACAGTTTAATCTACAGCTTTTATGGTTTATTCTCTCTAAGACTATGGATGAGCTGAAGCTCTTCCCAATCCTCTTATCCTGCTTAATTATCTGTTTGTATTAGTACAAAACATCCACTCTGTCCCACCAATAATTAGCAATTACGCCTCTTATCTTGCTGGTGATACATTTCAAAATCTTAATTTCAACAGCTGACGACAGGATCTAGCAGTTTGTAATTTCAAGTGACACTGATCACATCTAAATTACCTAAGGAATCTGGTAAGAAGCGAATAATTGTGGCTTACTGACTAATGCTTATCAACTACGGATGCAAAAAATACAGTCATTAGTTGCTTTATGACAACTGTAAGTTTACATTATATGACAAGTGTTTACATAAATTAAAAAAGCAGACAAAACCATCAGAAACTTAATTACTGAATTTATTACCCCTCTAGAAAAAGAGACTGACCAACCAGGCAAACAAAACAGACTGACAGATTGCAGGTAATGCAACACAAATACTATCAATCCAATGTCAAAAACCTCTTCCAACAGATATTCCTGGGAAACATTTCCATTTTGACAAGAGCCATACTTCCTAATGTAGGAGTTCTCAAATTGTTCAACCTATGCTTTTGAAGATGGTAATTTTAGCCGAAGATCAAATAACCTCTCTGTTATTGTCACGGCTGAACAGATGGAGCAGTGCAATCACACAGCTTAAATCTAGACAGCCAAAAGGAATCAAACTTCCCTCACTGGCAGAAGAGGAAAAACTCTTTATAAACCAACTTCACAGATCCAGCCAAAAAAAGTTTGAAAGAATAACACTTGGCAAAAGCTGCCCTCATTTGCCTTTATTGCTACACACTGAGGGCAGCCCTCCCCCATCTTCTGTGAAATGCCAAAGTGCCACTCCAGCTGGATGTGAAATCCCAAAGTCAATACAGAAAGGATCTGAGCTAAGTCTGTGTAAAACAGGTGAAAGTGCAACTCTGTAGTGGCTTGACTTTACCCGGAATTTCCCAGGACTGCCCCCAGCTGGAAATTGGTGTGAGGTAAGATCTCCATTTACACTCCTCTTCTGTGACCCTGTATCAAGACCCCTGTTGAACTGAACTGCACAAAGCTCAGTAAATAACCAGGAAAGTTAAAGAGGCACAGGACAGAGGAGCAATACCAAGAAAAATAAGTGCCATAATCTCAACTGTTCCTTATTCATGACTTTATTTTTAGCTTGTTAGGAGACAGAAGGAAAGCTGCCAAGCTCTCTGGAACTTGTGGGTCAATTTAAGAAATTTGTCAAGTGATAAAACACTGTTGCTACAACATTTCAAGTCATAGCCAGGTTTTCAAAAGTATGTAACAAATCTACAACACAATCCTTGCTGTGCTGTATACACACGAGGACTCCCCATGGGCCATTAAGCAAGACAGACTTAAGAAAGAAATCTGTCCAAGCCACACCTTCCATAACCCAACATCATCTCTCCCCTCTAACCCTGTGAGCCAGAAATCGAAGTTCAAATCGTTCCATGAAGAATTAGATCTGAAAATAACCACAGGCTGGGAAAGGAGCTATTTAGGTTCCACAATACTGTATAACATTAAATCAATCCTCAGCAACAGAGGTATGCTAGTGGTGAGTCACGCTGCCTTCCCAGAAGGCAACTTCCTCCTCAAAGAGGAATTTTTCTTTTATCACTACGCTACACAATGGGAGCTGTGATTCAAGGGCACTTACAATGGCACAGAGTGACACCTACGGAGCTCGTTCTGCCGCTCACACTCCTCAGCCTGCCCCTCTCTCACCCTCACTCTCCTCTGCAGAGCATTCCCCATCCAGCAATCCTGCCCCAGGACGTGTGGCCAGTGTTGTGCTCAGACACCTCTGAGCGATTACACGAGTTACTGACGAGCACCACGGGCTGACACCATGGGCTATTCCCCAGTGACACCGCCGTCTTCCAAGAAACCAATCAAACATACCTAGAAGGTTACAACCCTTCTGAACAGTCTCCCAGCTATGAGCAGGCATCCTGCAGCTTTAAAGCCTTAAGTACTGGCAGCATATTTTACAACACTAACATTGTTTAACACTACTCATAGTTTGGAAAAACCCAAAGGCATAGTATGAGATCACGGAAGGCAAGAGCATGTAAGCAAAAAAAAAAAAAAAAAAGGTAAAAATACATGGATTTAGTGGTCCCTGATGGGTTTTTTTTCCTAATATAGAGCCTCTCAAAAGACACACCACTCCCACGCATGGGTTCAGCCAAGCAGCACCGTGTAATGAACACCTGTACCTGCAAATAATGAACACCTGCACTTCCCAAAGCTCCCGGCACGCTGCAGGACACGTGCTCCCTGTCCCCTCCTCACTCCTGTCACTACGTGCAGCTCGGACACATGTGAACCATCACGTTAAAATGCAGACAAACTGCAGCAGCTTATTGTGACTCTGTAAGCACCACCTCTGTGAATCTGTCTGCTCCCCTGTCTGCTCCCCGTGACTGCTTCACGGACACAAGTCATGGTGCTGTAGCTGGAGCACACTAACTGGAAAAACTAATGAAAAATTTCCCCATGGTTTACTGAAGTGCCATTTTTCATCTAAAGCAAGGCTGCTAATTTACTCTGTAAATATCACACAAGCTCTAATGAACTTTTGGGACATCAGAGTTCCTCCTCCCTTTTTTAGGAAATCATTTAATACATAGGGGAAAAAACCCCCAGTAACAAAACACAGACCAAAACCTTTAAATAAACACTTCAGAAAAAGTTCTTTAGTGACTAAATCACAAGTCAGGATCATTTTTAAGGTAACTTTCATCTCTGTATGCACAGTCACTACCAACTTAGCTCAAGAGCAGTACGAAAACCTGCTGTTGTAACTTGGAAGAAAGATTCAAGGAAACGTAACTTACCTGGCCAGCAGTGTCAACCAGCTGAAGATGATATTCTTGGCCATTTACTGTGATCAGTTTTGTAAAAGCTAGAACAAGAAATACATAAACAGGTCAGAGTTACACACAAGGAAGGGATCAGAAGTCACTCATCTGTGCTATCATCAGCCAAGGCATGAAGAAAAAGTTACGGGTTTTTAAGTAGCAATAAAAGGCTAATCAGGTGCTGTACTTTTGATTAGTCTATTGCAGATAGCAAAACTCAGAACCTGAAGATTTCAAATTTGAGATGATTCTTGCATTGGATGCAGCAGCAGCTTCTTCTTTGTGCACTTAAAAGAAAAGAGGGAATAAAAGGAATAAAAAGGGGGTTTACATGCATTTCTACAAGACTTCCAGACAACTGTAATTTGTGGTAACATAAGACACTTAAATTCAATTGGCATCAAAGCTAAGTTTGAACTTTTTATAGGATATTTTCCTTGGTTTCCAAGCAGTTTAGCAAGATCAATTTCCTAAATGTAAATACCATGAAGTAAGTGGTCTGGATTGAGAAAAGGAAAAATCTTTGGGCGCTAAAACACACAGAACTTATGATTATATTAAACTTAAATAATGACAATTAGCTAAAAGTTCACCATGTTGCTTTCACATTTGCTGTAGCTACCAGCCTATGCAGTCAGTCCTCAGTCACGAAGTACATTCAGTCCCTAAAAGAGATGAGAATTGCTGATCTTCCTTGGATTCATGAAATGCCAACGCGCTGTGAGCTGAGGAATCTTACTCAGTGTTTGTGTTATGCAACTGCAAAAGCAAACAGTGTCGCAGCTCTTGCAGGAATAACGTCCCAACCAGAGCACACAAACCTGGCTCTGGAGGTCTGATCTAGCCCGCAAGACACACTCCAGACACCATTACTGGATGGTACTGATACACTGAGTAAAATCTGTGCTATCCTCTGGTTGGGGTGGTTTTCCCAAAGACTAACAGTCCTCAGAAACCTCATCTGTCACTGCAGTGACGAGCAGGGAAAGAGAGTCAGAAGAACAGGTCACTTAGGGGAGCTAAGCTGTCCAACAGCTTCCCAAAGCTGCACAGCTGAACGTTCCCGACCCTGCTGGGCAGTCCCTGCCCACGCCTGAAGTAGCTGAAGTTGGCCAACTTTCCTCCTCTCAGCTAAAGCTCATTGCCCTGTCAAGTCCCCACAATGTGAGCATTATCTTGAGTAAGTGGGCTGAAATAGCTGAAACTGGAGGTTTCTACCCACCTCATAAATCCAATTCTCAAAAAAAGGAGTAATTCAAACAGCAAAGCCAAGCAAAGAGTGTCTAAATTAATAGTGTAAAGTATACCTATAGTTTCCATTACAAAATCAGCAAATGACATTTGAAACAGAGCCTCAAAGAGAGCTCCTGCCATACCCTGGCTATACCCTAAGAAAGCTGTTTTAGCACGTGCTGCCCTCAAATCAGTCTGGACATTGTTGTTATTGCTGCACACAAGTTTTAGGTTATGAAACACAGATCCATGATGGCTCTTTGCCTTGGACGAATGCTGTGATGGAGACAAGCTTTGTTTGAACAGATGTTAGCAGGCAGTGTTGCTATATACAATATCACTGCTTGGAGTCAGAGGGAAAACAGACTCTTCTGGAGACACGCTGCATTAACAGGTGTGTGGAAGTAACAGCCTCTCCAGTCTCTCGACACTTCACATACACATCAAAGCACTCTGCAGTCAAAGTAGCTTCAAGAGCATCATGAAGTTAATATTTAAAAAGGGACAGACGGCAGCTTTTTCAGACTATTCTAGAAGCCTAGAAGAGACACAGCAACAATGACATCACCATTATCATCATTACTGGAAGCAGAGTGTGACAGAGACCAGAGAAGGGAAACAGTGGAGGAGTCACCAGAGCCTGGTGAGGAGAGCTGTTAGTGCAGAGCCTTGCAGCACTAAGCGCAGCCCACTGTATGAACACAGATCTGCTTCGATGAAGTCACAACTAATTACTTCTATTGCTTTGCTGAAGCTTTTCAAAAACATGCCTGGTTAAGAATTTAATTTTGTGAAAAACTGGGTCCCCTTGATCCAGGGGAACTGTTCACTTAGAATTCCATCACTTATCATCCTGGGACTTCTGCTGTGCTTGTGCACAAGACAAACAACAATACAATCCCTGCACAACTTGGCTCTTCCTGGTAGGCCAAGGACACATTTCAGCAGACCTGACCAATCTCTGCACTCCTAAATCCTAATGTGAGAATCTGTGAAACTCTGCTCAGCAACTGGAACATGGATTTTGGAACAGAACATTTTCACACCTTGCAATGCGTAACTCCAGTGATCAGTGCTACCTGAAGATCAAGTACATTGCAATTAGACCAGCGTGAATGAAATGATTTGCATATGCAACTCAAATGACAGCTGCTGTGGAAATGAGCCATTATGATAAAAACCCCCAAACAGTAACAGGCAAAAAAATGCAGGCCTTTAGATCAACAGTGATGCTGAGGAAAGGTACAAGAGTACTGTAACATCACTGCCATAACATGGCAGGTATTCATGGCTAAATACAACCACCTCACAAGGGTTCCTTGGTTACCACCTCCTGCATCCCTTTCTACTCGTCTGCATTCCAAAGTCAATGCCTGCCACTAATCTACCAGGACATTTATCACAGCACTGAGATGTGTGATGCAACAGAGCTATTTTTAGTTTTCCTCAGATGCCTCACTTGCACCCCTTAGAAGGCTGCTCACCAGCAGCTCCTGGGGAGAAGCACAGTTCCTTTCCAGTGCAGTTGCCAAGGCACGTGTAGAAGTTTAGCCTTGAAGATTCTCTATCAGACTCATCTAAACCTATCGGTGCCCCCTCCACAACCAGTAGGGGTACTCCAGCCCCCTGCTCCTTTCTAATATGCTTCTACTCACATTTGTATCAAAAACATGGGATGGAGGTAGGAAGCCCATGGGGGAAGATGTTCCTTTCCCTAGGGAGCTAGTGAGGCTGTTTCGAGGAGAAAGGGAGACCACAGCTGGAAGCCCTTCTAAAACTGCAACAAAAATCGAAAGGCAGCCAGGCAGGCCTTGGAGGACACATTTGGGACTTGGGCAGTCAAGTCACCCCACCTGCAACACAGAACATCCCTGCAAAGGTGAGGTGGGTGGAGTTACGTGCACATCTTCATTACTTGTTCATTCTGACCTATTTGAGTTGTTAATTCAGATTCTAGTTTTCATCCCTGTAAAACTGTTGAGTTTGAAATCACACTGGTCTTAGTTCATGTGAGCTGATCTGCATGCAGAGCCCATCCAGCCCAGTGTCCCCACAGACTCCCTGCACACACTGCTGCTCTCCAAGGATCTTTCTTCTCTTTCCAACATCCCTGCAAGCAGTAGTTCCTCTAGTTTCTCAACCTGGCTGTCTCGAGAATAGCCGCTCATTGAGATGTCACTCCTGTTGGGACATTCAGACAGGGAAATTCTCTTTTCCTAAGCAATTATTTCTCACTGCTGTTGCCACAGAAGGATACAAGTTACTCATCCTGATACACAAGTTTAGTAGAAGCAACTGAATTCAACATGCTCCTTAACTGGAAGAAATTAACTTTTCTGGTGCTAATGTAATGTAAGTGAAGGAAAATGTAGCAGTGAAGCTGTGCTAACCTTCACAAACACTAAGCAAAAATTGATCCCCCTTATTTTCCTTTTACCACTTCCAAAGGTAGAGATTTTCACACGTAAAACCTGAAATTTCTACAATATTAGGTCTTACTCCTATTGCTCAAGGCTTATATGCTACACAGCTTGGTCCTGTAAGTGCTTGACTACAGACTGCCTTCTACAAAATTTAGCCTTGCAGTCAACATTTTGTGCAAGTTTTATTATTTAAAGACAAAAATTATAAAGATTACATTACCAGCAACACTGCAGCTTTCTATCCTTTCTTCACTGCTGATAGAAAACTGTAATAAATTGTCAACAACAATTTTCTGGAGACAAAACAGAAATCACACAGACCAGACTATCCTTTCCCATGTACTCTTCTCATGTCCAAGTTTTGTTACATGTGTAGACCCAACCACCAGATGAAACTGAAAAGATTTTACAACCTACTATAAAGCCCTAGAAAAATCCAACATTCTCCAACACTGCCCCTAGTATAAAAAAATGGACTTCTCAACCCTTTGTGCCAGTATTGTCCACCAAATTTGAAATCACGAGCTAGGAAAAGTGTAAGAGTTGACCACATACTTTGTGTCTTATGACCCTGCATAGAATCAGAAACACTGCTGAGAGTGTCCAAAGACTTCACCGAACAAAGATTTATATTCAGAAAAAAATTAAAGTATTACACTCTTAAGTCAAAAGAATTATTTTATACTTAACTCATCAAAACTAGTTTGACATCTGTCTTAAAAAAATTTCAATGAATTTTAAACTTTAGTGTTAAATTAGAATGTATGCTCTTGTCTGTTCTTTTCAGAAGCATTTTTAAAATATTATCTCTATCAGGCCTTCTGGAGTTTAGAGATGGGACAGATTTCCCACTGGTTTGAACCTCAGGGCATAACTTTTATCTTTTCAACCTTTACTTCCCAGCAACATTTTCTGATGTCAGAAGGACCCTTCAATTCTCTGCCTTTCAGAAAGCAAATTCCTCCAGCCATGCCAGAGATCACAAGACTTACACCAAATGAATAATGCTGTTTGTTTTCCAAACAAGTAAGAAATCAAGTGAAAAGTTAAGGCTTTCCAAGATGCCCCCCCCAACAACTCCTCATGGCCAGGACATGCTCAATGCTTAGAACTCAGATCAAGCCAACAGTGCAGACTACGAGAGTCAGGTAAGAGCAAAATTCATCCACAGCCTATTTTTGTATAGTTCAGAAACAGTATAGACTCGGTATTTTGTAGAGACTTTGACTCCGTGTCTCTCAACTTTATTCATCCCCATGTAGCTGCATAAAACTAAAAGATTACTTGAAATAATTTGCATTTATATGGCACAGAGAGTGAAAAATAACCTGTCCCAAGTGACATTAAGTTTTAAAATATAGAAACTTAATCCCCAGTATTTTGCTAGCAGTTTCAATTCAAGACATACCTGACTTATAATTCAAACATAGTAAAAAGAGATGATGGAAAGTGTTAGTATTAATGACATCTGTATAAGAGCTAACATTCAGGCCAAAGGCCAAATTATCTACTCTGACTTGCTAAAGCAAATTTAGTTTCTCAAAAAGTAGCATTTGAATTTTAGTTCTAAGCAATAAAATAATCCCAAGTAAAATATCCCGATAGCTACTGATTTGTAATTTTATACCACATATATATTCAAAAGAAACCTTGTTCTGCTGATTGCTTCATTCAGACTTCCAGAGTATCACATAGGCTTAACATCCTACTGCAGAAGTTCAAAACACTAAAAATGTGTGCTACACCACTGCATATCAGAAGTCGTTAAAATACAAGAACCTCAGGGCTACGATCACGAAACCAGTTTTATTTGCCACATGACTGAAGTAAGCCAATATGATCAAGTTACTCAGCCCAGCACTGCAGTTGTTCAAGTACTCAAGCACCTCAGAAAGAGGTGTCTGGACTGTAATCAATGCCAGGTAACATCTGAAGTGACTTTTTGCTCTTGGCAGCATTTTTAACTTCAGTGTCTTTACTCACCTGCTATGCCAGCTACTTACAAAGGTGCTAAAATTATTTAGGAAAAAGAAACTGCTGAAAGAAAAAAAAAACGCTTGAGAAGTCAAATACCCAGTACTTGCAGCAAGCTGACTGTGTATCAGCCTTGTTATCAAGCTGTTGGAAAGGACTAATTTAAAAGATTATCACGTTATCACAGCCACAGCATGTCTACCTTCTAAGGTAATAGTTTAATCCTGATGGGTATTGCTGGCTTTCTGTTCCTCTGGATATACTGATCCAATGTGAGACTCTGGAATACTTGCATTTAGTGACACATCTTCATATAGGTGTGATATAAGGAATTTAAAGTGCCCCAAGTACATCAGGGGAAGCGGATGTTCAACAGCATAAATAAAGTACGAGATGCATTTTAGCCAGATTCATTAGGTGTCCCTTCATTTAGTGTTAAAAGAGCAGCAGTTTGGAGAAATACGCACACAGTGATTTCCACACTGCAATTGGTATAAAAGAATAATAAAACTTCTGTGGTAATTAATGGGCTTTAATGCTAACATGTAAATACCCACACAAGTAATATGTATAACCCCAATGGCTTCTGACCCAAGTTGGCTTGGTACAGAAGAGCAGCTTGGCAGTTATTTACTTACTGTTCTCTATGGTTGGATCATATGAATCAACAAACTGTCCTTCCACAAACTGAATCGTCAGTGAAGATTTTCCTGTGAAGCAAAGGAAAGAAAAATCTGGAATGAAACAGGTCCTCAGGTTGTTATCACTTCACTGCTTACTAGCAGATACACCAATTTTCTATCTATCCAATATGAGCTCTCTGTGGTTCATTTAAACTATCTATACATGACAACTGACCTATTTTTAATTTAAGTGCCTATTTCTAGTAACTGGGTCTCCTGAACATATAAAAAGCAGTGCAAAAGCTACTCGGCATGTGTTCTGCTTTTGTTTTAACAGGGCATAATTTAAATGACTCCTCCAGTTTAAAACAAATCTAAAAGCAGCAGTGCACAATCCTCATAGAACTAAATTTAACGAACTGCTATACTTGGAACATTTTTCTGTCAAGAAGCAAGTAAAATTCAAAATAATTTTCAGTAACCACAGAGAAAACTTGGATAGAATTAGCCAAATTTGGTTTTACTTGGAGACCAGACATATTTCCCATGACAAAACGATGATCTCAAAATTCTTGAGACCAATATACTCTCCTATTAATCCTCCTACTGCCACACCACAACAGGCCAGTGGATGCAGCATTTTAAGCAGTGACTGAGGAGGCATAATTGGCTTTTTCTTTAAAGCAATTTAACTGCTACTTTAGCAGACAACGTTCCCAATTTCAGTTAAAGAGTAATACAAAGCACTGAACCTAGTAGCAGCTTGAAAAAATGAAAACTCATTTAGTCTTGAAAGATTTTACAAGATGGCGAATCACATATATTGACCATAAAACAGCACCTTTAAAGCCCTGCAACTGAAGACTTCTCAAAGCATTACTGGAGCCTTAACACAATTTCCATTACAGCACATCTTCTACATTTGGGAATCTTCTAGATCCTATTACATTATGTTTACTGGACAAATACACTCTTACGAACATTGCCAAGTGCATTAGCTGCTTTTGGATACAAGCATATTCTTCATGCTCCTTTACACTCTTTTCATCGTCAAGAAGCACAAACAAAATACAACCTCAAGTTAAAATTTTGACTCAAGACTCAGTGGAAACCTCTCCATGACCTCTTAAGTAACCAATGTTGTGGCAGAAATATACAGTATTATTGTTTTCAAGAATAAATTGCTCTGGATTTAAACTGCCCACTTGCAGTCCTCAGAAAAAGCTCTTTCCTTAGCATTCCTTCAGGAGATATTAAAAAAACAGTTTTCCATTTCATTCTCTGTGATGCTCTCCTTTGCTCTCTCCCATCAATCATGACAATTTGTTCAAGAAACAATGCTAAAAAGAATTCCAGGCAAACTCCACAAAAACCAGCCATCACCAAGATTTTATTGAGCTGGTTTTTCTAAAATCAAGTTCTTAAGATAGCATTTTCTGGTTTTATCTAACACCACAACTGAAGGTGCCATGCTACCAGTGCATGAATTAACAGAGGACATTTCACTTTAAACTGCTGCTCCAGCAAGACACACACACACGGCCCCCCTTAAATCGTCCTAATACAGTCAGATTAAGGATTGAAACTGTGCATCCCAGCAACTTTCTGAAACTGTGTATTTTGGACACCATTTAGAAAGTGAGCAAACTTTCAAGCTATTTCTTCTTTAGCTATAAACTCAGGAAGTTACTAGCCAGAGTTCATGCTCCCAGATTCTTTGCCAGTACCAGCACATTAAGCACTCCATTTTAAAAAAAAGTTAACTACCCCAATATTAGGCTGTTAGATCTTCAAGATAAGAGAGCTAAGTTCAGTAAAGATAATCACTGAACTTTTTTCCTCCTAAGAAGGATCCTGAACTAACTGAAAGACTTGACTGCTGCCGTCTGTCTGTGCTAAGCCTGGAAACTGAATAGCAGAGAGAAGTCAGAGCCAACAGAAAATGCGGCATTTCACACCCAGCTGTATTAATTACTGTTTTGCTCCTAACAGTGAAAAAGGAGGAAACAGACAAAACCAGTGTTCCAACACTCTCTTCCTAAATTCCTCCAAGCTTTATAACAAGCCTTCCAGTAATGATGTGTTCGTGATCACGAGAGGAAGCCTGCTTTCTTCCATGAGCCACAGGGAAGCTCTCCAGTCTGGGATTCAGCACCGATCCCCTCAGGGTAAGTGCAAGCAACCGTGTCCCACTAAACCAAGGCTTCCATGGACATGAGAAACTGAAACCCCGAGTCATTAACACCCTGCCGCAGTGTCTCAGCCCAGGAGCAAGCAGCAGGCAGAACCACGTAAACAACAGCTTGGCTTGAACTTTGTCCCACAGGTTTTATTCCAGGCCTTTGACCTACGCTCGTGGACAGAGCGGAAAATCAAGCTGACAGTTTAGCTCCTATCTGCTCTCGCCCCAGAAAGAACAGGCAAGGCTTTCAGCAAGAATTGCAACACAAACACAACGTCCGTGAGGCCAAGGGACCGCACGCAACCACGCCTGCCGATGTGCCAACTCCATCTCGGAGCACGGCAGGGAGGACACGGCTGTCTGATGTGCACGAACCATGGGCACACTTCAGCCTCAACAGGACGAGGGAGTCTGACACCAGCAGCAAAGGCTCGATTAGCTGATTACTCAAGGGTGCACACCTCAAAGAGGCTCAGCTCGAATGTGTTCTCATCTGGAACACAGCCACACGTTTCTGCAGTTTGCTAAGCTTCTCCTTGTAGCACCCTCCACACTGGTACATTCAATATATCCACTGTATTCCAGTTTTAGGAAAATAAACATCCACTGACACCAAAAGGAGAAGTGACACAAGCAGAAGCAAGGCTGGAAGCTGGCTGCAGAGCCTTGCTGCGATAACTCAAAGCACCAGATACTCCATGGCAGAGTTTTAAGCAAAATCCTCCAAGTTTACAGACTCTCCCTCTTCCTGAAGGAACAAGGCAGAAGGGAAGGGCTGCGATAAATGGGTTTCGTGAGTGTTTAGAATACAAGTCCCAGGTGGCTGAAAACTCAAGTTATCCAGAAGTACCTAAAGTGTATTTGCATACACAATTCATTATTTATGGTATTATGTGAGAGTGGTACAGAAAAGAGTTTTCCACTGTCAAAACAGAAAAGGAGCAGATTTTCAAACAGAAAGCCAGTTCAAAAACTAAAGCTGTCGTGTTTCTGTTCATACACTAGACCACTTGCACCATAAAGCAGAACATCCCATAAACACGCTGACTAGTGCAATCATAGCACATCAGTTCCAAATGCCATTGTAATTGTCAAGGCAAAACAATTGCCAAATTGTGTTTTATTCATCCTTTTACTACTTGGACAAGAGCTGTGGTATTTATAATCTTGTCTTAAAATTCAAGCTTTACAACACTAGGCAGTTTACCAAGCAGATGAGTAACAGCCTGGGTGGGCTCGGGGACAGCTGGCCTCCCCAGAGAGGTCATGCCCCTCTTCTGTGCACCACCACCTGCCTGCTGTCCCCACCCCACACCCTGTTCTCCTTGCAACAGGCAGGGGGAAAGCCCAGACTAAACTCTCATCAGCAGCCAACTTCCCCCCAAACCCAGGAGACAAAAATGATGCAACCATGCAGTGAGCAAGTCAAACAACAGCTCCACAAGCAGGGCATTGTGCAAGCGGGGCTGCGCAGCTGCCCTCGGACGTGGCAGGGCCACGCTGACGGCCATGGGCAGCACGGCGCAGCTTATCTCAACAGGAAGGGTTTCTCAATCCCTGAAACTGCCCACACAAGCCATCAGTAAACAGTTTGTCCGGCTCAAGAACAACAGCTACTGAAGAGCTGCAGTTCTGTTGGCAGTGTAGATGCAGTTTCTTTAACCCATCTTTTGCTATTAAAATGCCCGATTATGTAGTTTGCATATTCATCAAACATTTAACAGCTGGCAGCATCTCATCTACTCCTACACAGGCCTAGCACCTTACCTGAGCTAGTCTCTAGACCACCTTAGTAACTAGACTTACCTAGTTAGTCTCAGACTCTCCTTAGGTCTACCAGTCCACAAACTACTTCAGGTTTTGTCACAAAAAGCATTCAACAAATTTCATAATGAAATGTTGTCCGCCAACATTAGGTAAGTCTGGCTGCACACTCAACTTACTACACTGCACAGAGACGAGGTTTTCATACCAAAAGATTCACTTGATTTAACTTGAATGTTGGGATCTTTATCTTCTTTAATTGGCAATACCAAGACGCACAGAATGGAGACACTGGCACTTCCATAGCGCAGTTTATCTACTCACCCTCAGAGCGCAGAGTGGGGCTGAACGACTTCCTGGAGCCGAGGGAGGTTAACCGGGTAGCAAGGAGGATTACAGCATCCCTCTTCCACAAAGATCTTCTCACAAGATTGCAGACTATCTCAGAACTCATCACTAGCTCATCATTCATCTCAGGCCACATCATTAGCAACTTTCTCTGGTTAATTAAGATACCCCCCCAGGTACTAATTATGGCTGTGTAGTTGCTGTTTTGCTGATCATTGCTTTGTAGTTTGGTGAATTAGTCTAATGACTATAAAAATGCTACATCTGGGTCAATAAAGAATTCTGTTTCTAAACCTCTGGAGACAGCAATACAATGAGTAGTTTGTGTTTTACTCAGATGCACTTAATTCTACTATTAGACTTTTAATCGTGAGGAATTATATAAACATCTACTTTGAGATGTAGTTTTATATGTTTTGTAGTGATTTCCTCCTGATGTCAACATTACGGTAACAGGATTAAAAAATTATTTTCTGATGCTTAGAGGCAAAATTATTCCTCAATTCCTGCAAAGAGCTCAATTCCTGCACCTGCTCATGATATTTGTGCTTGATCTGCAACAGAGTGGTGGCACTCCTCTCTCAACGTGCTCTCTGAGCTTTCTGGAGGACAAACTAAAGGTTGTAATCCTGTAAGAGTGAAAGTCTGAAGACCTCAATGACACATCTTTTGGTAATGCGATAAGGAGCCTCAAACACTGCAGAACCCTTTACAACAAACCAAAGAGCAGATCAGCTTTTCAGGACAAGCTCTTTAACTTCTTTGGCACTCTGTCTGATTGCTACAACTTCTCCTGATCTATTTTTTTATTAGCATATAAGGAAAGACATTTGACAGTCTAAGGCATGGTTTTGTATCAAGAACTATGTCTGCTATAAAAGAGGAGTTTCACATGATGGTCTGTAACACCAAGAGCATGAGCCTGCTGGGAGATGCTTATTTCCCTTCCTTCTGCATTGCACAATCTTCCTGAGGTTTATCAAAGGTATTCCTCTGCAAGCCAGAAGCAATCTGAGAGCAGCCATTTAGAAACAAAGCCACATGGCTTCCTTTATTTTCTTCAGATTTCAAAGCAGTTGGTCAAACTCACAAGAGTACTTGCAGGCCCTTGCTAGGTTGGCAGCAATGAGCCTTCCGAACACAAGCCAAGAGTCCTAATGCTATCTAGATCATAATTTCTGTAAAGAAAGCAAGGAAAGAGTGTGTGATTTATTCCCTGATATTTAGCAGCAGGCTTGTTCCATCCTACAGCAGTGCTCATCCCTCAATGCTCACTTACACTTTGTTGCAATGTATTACATGTCCAAGCAAGTATGTAGAGAAAAATTCCATCGCTTTCCTGCAACAGCTTATACTTCCAGGCAGTCCATTTTGTCTCCAATAAAGTCAGTAAGCACAGCAAAGGATTGTCAAAAGAAATCTTTCAGTTATTTTAGCACACAGTCCAGTTACCTCTGCTTGTTACCCCTGCTGGCAGAAAAGCAGAGGGCTGCAACTTTCCTGCTATTTCCCTTTTAATACGTTAAATGAATTTTAATTCCACATGTTTACTGTCAGTTGTCAAAGATGGGAAAAGCTGTTAGAAAGCTTAAAAGAAAACAAACCGAAAACCTCTGTGGCATACACCTCACCTGGCCACAGAATGCATGCATACCTGGCTCCATCCAAGATACTTTAACTAGGTCAGGGGAACTGCATCCTGGTGTTCCCTAACTGCAAAGGAAATTCAGACATTCATATCCCAGACAGTCAACCTGTACTTTCTCAGATAAATACCATCCTCTGTATTCCCTTCAGACTTCCTGCAGGAACTGTGCATCCCTGCAGCACCTTCCCACAGCACAAGGCCTAAAATATTCCAGGTGGCAGCAGAAATTCAATGGCACCGGTAGGTGGGCGGTGAGCAACTGGGTTGTGTATAACTTGTATATTCTTTTAGCATTACTACCATTTACCTTTCCTTTTCTGCCCTATTAAAATGTCTTTATCCCAATTCAATTTTATCTTTTTTCCCCACCTCTGTCTCCCATCCCATTTTGGGGAGCGAATGAATGGCTGTGTGGTGTTCAACTGCCCAATGGGTTAAACCTTAACAACTTCTAAAGGGAAGCTTATTGAGCTTGAAGATCAGACCCTAACATTTCAGTTGATGACACACTTAGAGGTAAAGAGCCTAAAATTTGTGCTGACTTCCTCTCCAAAGGGGCAAAATTCAACTTCTGCAGCTGGATAGAATCCAAGTCCTTTCTCCCTATACACACACTTCAAGCAGCTCATTAGGTGTTTGAATAAACTTGACCTTTCCTTGGATCATCGGGTACGTACAACATGAAATTAAATGTCTTTGAAAGATCCTTTTAGGAACTGCCATTGTTTCATCATTAAATTAGTTTTAAATGCTACGTCATTAGAAATAACTAATCTCTTGCTTTAATGCATTCCATGCATTTCCCTTTTCCATCTCCAAGGTTTTAGTTTCCACACAAGGGATCAAACTCCTAAATTCTGGTCAGTTCTTTTTTGTGGCTGAAGATTGCCTTTCTTTCTTCAAGTGGACTGTTCCAGCTGCAGTCACCAACATCAGCTCTCCACCCTCTGCACAGACACTGCCTGTTAAACTTTCCAGTTCCATTAGGAAACAGGATAAACTCTTCCCTTTGCAAATCTCACTCGCATTTTCAGACCAGTAGGAGAGAAAGCGAACCCTTACCAAGGTGAAAGGCCTTCGTTCCACTGACACGCAGGTCTTCCCTAAGAAGAACCTTTAGGACTGGAGCCATAGGATCCACGGTTGCCAACGCTGTGGCCACCATACAACAATCATTGCTTACAGCCACCACCAAGCAGAGGGACAAGTCTCGACAATGCCAGTAAACCTTTCCTGGCATCATTTAAAAGCACAAGTGTAGGAACGCCACCCTGAGCATATTGTAACACCAAAAGCAGCTAAAATAGGTGAGGAATAGACTGTCTTGGCAGTATTACCGAAATGCATATGACCAGAGGGCTTCAGGATCTTCTTGGAATTGCAAGAACAATAGTAAGAGATGTATTCCTCTTTTCCTTGTCATAGGGTGGCAGAAGGCAAGTATCTGTACAACATCCTGACAAGACAGTAATGGTAATATTCCCTCTCTTGGTAACATCATCCAAGCAAATAATGTGATGTGCATTCTGTAACTGCTGCTAAGAAGTTTCAGCCTTACTCTGAAGGGAGGTCCACAGAGCTCTCCACCAACTGCCGCAAAAGCTGAAACACAACCAATTTGTGCCAACAAGGGAAGGCAACTTTTACAACGTATTATAAAAATATATAAATTCAACTGCATAATAACCACCAGAAGATCTTGGCAACAACAAACAGTTCCACGTCTCATCTCTGAAATACTGTGAGGTGGTCAGTCAATGTTTCAGGCTCTTTGTCTGACCACTGATGGTCCAAGGTCTGATGAGACCAACGCCAGCAACACACGTGGCCAGAAAACCCTGACACTCAGGGACAGCTGCTACCAGCACCCAACATCAGCACACAGCACTATTCACCTACTACTCCTACACTGGGGGAAGTTCCCAAGACTGCATGAAGGAAGCATCAGGCACTGCAGTACCAACCCTGACAACACCAAAATCTCTCAGCACAGATCAGGGAAGATGATCTTCAGGGACACTGACAAAGATTTGTGTTGACTCCTTCTTCCTCCAGTGGAGGCAGGTCATGGCCAACTCCATCACGTCTCTGTCCACAAAAGCACTGGAGGACACCGAGACAGTTTTGATTAATGTTCATATTGTTGAGCCTTGACCATTTCTCCTGTGCTAGCCCAGTGGATCTACACATAACTATGGACCATAAAAACCAGCACGTGCCTGAACTGTTCCTTCGTCTGCACAACCCTCTCGCACCACCAGGTTCTGATTGCTTTTTGTTGTTACTGTTGTCTCTTCTCCATTTCAGCTCTAGATCTTCTCCGAATTAACTGCACAGGCACCTTCCATGTTACTTCTGCTTATCATGTGAAGCTCCTCCCCTCTCTTTATCAGGATCTAAGAAAGCCACAATCTGTTAAAAGCCATTTTCACAGCCCTGCACTTTACCCAGCTGGAGTTAGTCACCAACCCCTCCCTACCGACAGCTGGCTGCAAGCCTCCTGCATTTACACACTTGCCCATCCACCCAGGAGTAGCTGCTGAATACAGAGGACAATCTGTCAGCAGTAAGGAAGGTTCAAGGTAATAATATACCAAATCTCTGCATGACACACATGGGAAAGATAGCAGGGCAAAAATAAGACTCCGGGGTAAGAATAACACCATGCAGAATACCAGGAGAATCATTAGAGCCCCCAACCTTGGGAAATGTTAATGGAATTTAAGCCAAAGATCTGCCAGATACGATGTGACATAGCTGATTTTGCCACAGGGCAGAGAAGATAGAAGAGGTAACCCTTATTTGTTATATCATACTACCAAGTTCTTGCCTGCCATGACAGCCAGCTGGCTTTCTTACCTTCCTAACCAGCACGTATCCATCTGTTGGCTCAAAAGGTACTCCAAATTAAAAGGTTTGGGGCTAAGAATCACACTTTCCTATTCTCAGTTTTCATATTATGTAGTACAAAAAGGTCACAACACAGAACTCTGACATTTGCAGGGAAGAAGAAAAACATGAAACAAATAGAAAAAAACCCACTACTGCATCTCACTCCCACCCTTCCCCAACCACCTGAAAGCATCCCAAGGGGATAAAGGAGGATGACACCTGCAACTTGACACTAAATTATTTTTCCTTTTTTTCACAACCAAGCATCTTCCAGCCAGTCCAGCTCCAGCACCTGAGGAAGCCCTTGCAAATAGAAGCTGGATTCTTCACTTCCCAGTGCTCCACTAGCACAACCACACAGCCTGGACAAGCAGCTGAGGGCTGAACTACAGTTTAAGACAACCTGAAGTCAGGTCAGGCTCTAGGAGACACAGCAGCATGTTGTATTTGTCTGCTGCACAGGTGTCTGCACATCAACCCATCGGTTCTGCAGGTTTCACGTTAGCTCCTCCTCTGTCCTATCACCACACCTGGGGATAAAAATGTGATAAAAATCTGCAGTTGAGGAAGGACACGCAGAAAGAAGGTTTAGGAGTAACACTCCTATACACTCTGTATAAGAAACAAGATTTTGAAACATTCACACAACTTACTCTTCCCAGCTTCACTCTTCAGAAAAACTTGAATTACCTTCCAACTGAACCATTTTTGTATTTACGTTTAGCAACCTCAAAAAGTTTATGAAGAGTTTTGATGTTTTTTCTCAAAATATGAAGGTTGAAACAGTACAACCAACACCTTCCTTTAGAATTTATTAACCAGGGTCAAACCATACAAAAGAAGCAAACACCATTTCCAAGAAAGCAATGAAGAACAAGGTACTTGAGCACACTAAGAAACATGGTGCTTGTTTATATGCACATTTCAAAGCAGAAACTTCCAGTTCTAATTAAAAAATGCTAATTTTAAAACAGATTTCAGAAGACCAAAAATTTGTTAGTGATGGAATAACAAGCCTTGAAGCAAAATACACTTTACTGCATTAATGTCAAGTGCTTGATTGTTTTGACAGTTTGTGGGACAGATTTAATGGAGTTTTCCTACATATTATGCATCCCAGCTCCTTTGCATACAGCAGGAGTACCTTTAAAGGAGGTCATACATATTGAATGAAGTTTTGGCAATACAATCTGACAAGTTGTTGAAGCTAGACAGATGTATCCCACTAACTCTGGAGACAATGTTGTCAAGAGACACTTTCATATCCTAATTTTGTATTACACTTGCACATGTTTACATCCACACACTGAAGACCACTTATATATTCCCTCTTCTTCCAAATTAAAATTAATTTAACTCCATACCCCACAGAACACAAATAACTAGGTTTGGCATGCATGATGTTCTGGTTCCTGTAATCTAAAATACCCAAGAATACTGAAAACCATCCCAGAAATATTGACTCCTCAATCTTTGAGATTTTAGTGTCATATTAAAAAAGTGTTGAAAGAAAAATTCACTGTTTAAAGCATAATCTGTCAGGGAATTGTGATTCCTGCAGCTGATATCTATTTAACATAGGACTGTAACTTTTCTAAACTAGTCCTCCAAGTGCCACACAGGGTCTTTCATTCCTTAAAAGCCCTTCAGAAATCATGCACTTAGTCTTATGCCTCATAACCTTTGGCCATTACCCACAAACTCCTGATGATTCCATCCAAATCAAGCTGTTGTACATTTCCTCCTTGTGTTCTAGCCTCAAGGTCTCTAATTCACTTAAGAAATCCCATAAAAAATTCCAGTAGACTTCCCTTTTGAAGGAGCCCCCAAGGCTCAAGCTGGTCTTTTGCTTGTCCTACCTTCATCTTGACTGTAACACTGTGCTTGATAATCCAAAATCTGCATTTTCAGAATGTGTGTCATCTGTTCGCACCACTGCCTCATTCACCGCTGTCCCATCCAGCATCCTTCATACAGCTATTCTCAAAATGTGCATGCGCAGCAATCAAAGCGTGTATGGTAAACTGAGGAAGAACCAGAGCATCTCAACAATTGAGTAGCTGTGAGTCAACTCTACGCTCCAAGTGCTGATAAACAGAACTAAAGGAGGAGTCAACCAATTTGAGGAGTCACCCGGTATTTGCAAGACACAGATACTTTGTAGGGTATTCTACTAAAGAGAAAACCATGCTGAAAAGCACAACACGGTTTAGATTCGTTTCCAGCGGCTTTTCAAGTAGGAAGGCACTCAGTGACTCTGAATGCTTTTCACTTCATTGGACAGGTTGTGGCCAGGTGGGGATCAGTCTCATCTCTGAAATAACAAGCAAAAACAGTTGTGCCAGGAGAGGTTTAGATTAGACTGTAGGAAAAAATTCTTCACAGAAAGTGTTGTCAAGCATTGGCACAGGCTGTCCAGGGAACCAGCTGAGTCACCATCCCCGGAGGGTATTTAAGAGATGCGTGAATGTGGCGCTTGGGGACATGGTTTAGCGGTGGATCTGGCAGCACTGGGTTAAGGGTTGGATTCCATGTTCTTAGAGGTCTTTTCCTGAAGCTTTGACTTTGATCCATTACAACATCTTTACCAGCACGTGTTTCCAGAAAATTCCAGACTGTATCAGCTGAGGCATCATCTGAATTTGAAGACTTTGGGAACAAGGTTTAGGTTTACCCAGGTCAAACATTTAACTTTTCCTCAATTCCGCATGAATTGATTAGATTTGACTACAGAAGGTTATTTAAACAAGAACCTTGAAAAACTTGATGTCTCCATGGTTCCCTAGCACACATCTCACCACCTGCACAAGGCCATCTTTTTCTGTCAAGAGAACCAGTCCAGTTCAGAAGTTCCACTGCTGGAAGTTGACCAAAAGGCATCCATGCCTATCTCAGGTAGTGGAGGAAAACAGAGATAACAAATCTGACTGAAGGAAAGTCTGCACAGCCACAAAGAGCCTACACCACCCTCCCCCAAAAGCCCGGGCTCCTGACCCCATTGCCCCTGTCAGGGCTGCACTCACACAGCTGACCAACTGAAGGATACAAAAACTTTCCTTTCTGGTTGCTTTACTTTTCAAAGAAATCAACTCCCTGAGCTGGTGGACAGCTTTCCATCACACCAGTGCCAGCACCTGGGTGGGGGCAGCAAGGTCCAACTTCCAGCCACAGTGCAGGATTAGCTCAGTTTGGGCCAAGAGCTGCCCCACCCTACAGGGTTCATTTGCATCTGGCTTCATTACGTGGCACTTAAAAAGGAAAATGACTTGAATGTTTCTTGTGAAAAGCTGCACCTGAAAGCCTGTTTCAGCACTTTGTTCAAAAACTGCCTCAGTTTACTTCCTTGAGACAAGTTCAATACAAGCCACTTTTCCCCACAAAAAACCCAATTCAGCCTCCACTGTACTCTGTATTTCTCCAAAAGGAAATGCAACCTGTAACGGTCCATATTAATATGCTTTTAGTAAACTTAATAATCTGAAATCTTGTTTAAAAGGTCTGCCAGCAACATATAACATGGAATTTGTCCACATTCTCCCTTTTGCCTCCAACCCACATATCCTCATTTCCAAGCAAGCTGCCGTCAATGTGCAGGAATCACACTGGAATGCAAATATCCTGACCAGGATTTGAAGAGAGAAATTTTAAGGAACTACTATCCCCCAAACTCAGGAAGCACATTTTCCTTTCTCACATTATCAAATTCACAACCAATCTGCCACTCACTTCAATTACAGACCTTGGAAAACAAAAGAGAACCTCTCAAATCCTTAAGTAAACAAATTCACGACTGACAAGGGCCGCTTCGTGTTTTTACACATCATGCTTCATGTCTGCAGCTTCTGATTTAGGATAATTTGAGATGACACCAGCCAATTGACTCATGCTGGATTCGCAGAGCCTGAGTGCATTATGAACATCCCACAGAGAAGCTGTTTCGATTTTGGATGGAATACACAATTAAGTTGAGCAGTTTTTAAAGTACGCCCTTGGACGTCACCTTCAGGAGAGCTACAGGAAGTTAATCATAATCGGCATTTATCACTTTTTAGCCTGCTCCTCTAATCCCGGGTGCGTGGTCACGCCGAGTTTCCGCAGCAGCCTGTACCGCAGAGGTGGCTGCCTGAGCCAGAACCTACACTTAAGGCAGTGTAGTATATCTAAATGAAGAGCTCCAACTTTATATAGCTTATAAATTATAGGATCTACATTTCATTTGGCTTTTCCTGTCAATGTTAACTCCAAGTTGTGTAATCAAACACCCAAACGCCCCCATAGATACAAGCAAAATGTGCAAGTGTTACCATTGACAGATCAGAGTAGGCAATTTAAGAGTTAATCCTGGAGCAGTGTCCTCAAATAACCCTACGGTGGCTTGATATTACAGCTGAACATGCTGCCTCTAGTGCTTCCAGCTACTGCTATCAAACGCTCTGTAGCAACTTTCCCTGCTGTAGCCACTATCGCAGTCACTAGCACCGAAATGCAATTAAAGCTGGCATTTCCAGCCTCATCCCAGTCCCCTGGGAGCTGCAACCTTTCCTCCTCGCAGCACTGCCGCACCCTGGCACAGCCAACTGCGGCCCTGGCGAGGGAAGGGCTGTGCAAGTCATGTTGGCACTTAGGAGGGACTCGGGAAAATGTTAACCTTGCCTATCAGCTGGCTCCCGAACCGCTCAATTTTCCTGTTAAATCTCAGGCTTTCCCATGTTGCGGACACAGCCTATTGTGTAAACCAAATTACAGCGCACGACAGCGGTAATTTCTCCATTCCTCCTCTGTTGACATTTACACGGGCAATTTATCGCCTGCTAAAATTACCACTTCCCCCGTCCAATCCCAGAGGGATCCCTGCTCGGGGCGGAACGCTGCTGTGCGAGCAGATGCCATCTTTCAGACGCGAACAGCAAAGCCTCAGCTCCATTTTACAATGCAAACCTCCTAATATTCAAACCAGTCGCCTTTTCAAACCCCGTAACTACGTTTAGCCAGAACGATTATTTTTACTATTTACGGGTTAACATTGAAGGCACTGCTTTTTCTGCCCTTCTTGCTTTTCAGGCAAGGTGGAGGGGGGAGAGGCGGTTTTTTTTAGCTTAATACAACCACCTGGAAGCCTTTCCATACAAATCTAAGCCTGACAGATCATTTTGTTCCATCACAGAGGGTTTTCTGATACCTGCATGCTGCAGTCAGACCATGACTACTACTGCCTGCAGCACGGTCTGCTCTACACCTACACACACAAATAAAGTTGATTTATTTATGCCGGGAAGAAAATGGGTAAGTCCCCTATTATTAACTGGATTTTCCCCGCAGAGCTGTAAACTGCCCAGGAGAGCATTTTCAGATGACCAGTCCAAACGTGTAAAATTCAGAATTCCAGTTTCTGCAAGTACATCTGTAAAACCAGCAGCACAACTTATACAAACAGGAGAAAAGAAATCAGGCTGAGCTAATGACCTACTACTGAGGCAGCTGATCCAAACACCACCTTCCTGCTTATCTTAAATCCATCAGTTCAATATAATACACAGAATCCCAGTAATAAGGTACTTTACAAGATGATCTAAGAAACCTCTTCTTTAATACAGGCACTTGTGGTCTGAATTTGCATATTTCTTCTATAAACAGAAAAAGAATGAAACTGAGCACAAAGCATTTTTGACGACTATGCTGCTTCTTAAGAGTGGCTGCTACTCTGAAAAGATTCTGAAAATCGTAGCCCTGCTTGATTTATTTCCAAGCAAATCCATTAACTCCAATTATATTTGGGATAAACTAATTTATGACCGAAATACAAGTATGAAGATTCTTTTTAGTGAAGGTAGTAACTTTATAAAATTTTATGCTCATCATGCGTAAGACAGATTTCTTCCAGAATCAAATCACAAGTAGCTGGTCCACTCTGGTCACTTCCCAACTAATAGTAATGGAAGTCAAGTTCCTCTGCTGTGAAACTATTCAGATCTTGGGATGAAATCCATCTGACTTCTACTCAGAACCTTGCTGAGACAAGCACACCACTTACATAATGGAATTTAACTTTCTTACACCAATTTAAGCCTGAATAAAACCCAACGGAGACATTCTTGCGCGATTTGGTCTCGTGTCATGCCACGACCTGCATGCTATATCCACAGCTAATCAGTCTTCCTCACCAAAAAACAACTCCTGAAGCTCCTGGCAAATACTCTGTCTCCATCTCAGAAACTATGACTGCCTGGGAATTCAGGAGGCTTCCACTGTGATCTCTCCCATCAGCAAAGAATAAGAGTTTCACATATGAAAGGCTTGATGGTGGTGTTGAAAGATAGAGGGAGTGTATTCAAACAAGCAGACTCCTGAATTTTCTATTCTGAGAACTATTATACCAGAATACCACTCCCAACCTCTAGTTTACCTGACAACAGCACTGGGATAAGGTTAAAAATTAATGTAAGTAAAATAAACAAGGCCTCAACATAAAGCCAGTACAATTTTCAGACCTCGTTTCACAAATCCCCATGGAGGGTGTGCCCACTCTTCACCGTACACGCTCATAACCTGAGACCCACAGCATCTTCGAATCATCAGCTGTAGGGAGCAGCTCGGTGCCCGAAAACCACCAAAACCTGGTTATTCCAGCACCTGAGAGAGACATGGGAAAAAGAGCTCCCCATTTTCTGACAGCTTCATCTCAAACACTGTGGTTTTACAGGGGGAGCACTTGTCAGAGCAGGACACCTAAGCATTCAGGCCAACCTATAAAACGGCAAGCATTTTACAACTCACCAGTGTTTGCCTCCCTCATTTCAGGCTCAAGATTAATGTTAATGGCAAAACAATGCTGTTCCCTAATTATAAAAGGAAATGTAGAAAGCATTTCCTTCCAGTCCTTCGGAATAATTCTGGAATTATTCCCCACTTTAACGAGCATTAGCTCTATACAATGCAGCATTTCCTCCAAAAGAAACATACTTCCTTTTCTACCACCAAACACTTGTCCTAAAACGAGATTATATCCTTTCTTACCCAGCATTCCAGTGATATTCTTGCCATCATAACACAAAGCAAGACTTAATCAGAAGTTTCCCTGAAGCCAGACTAAGTCCCCATCCTACTTCAGGAGGCGTATTTGGGGAAGTAGAGGACTCAGCCTAAACCTCAGAGTTTAACCTTCCTGCTTTTCTAACAGCTTTACAAGATGGAAGTAAGATCGCAATGGCCCATTTCTTCTGCTTGAACTTCTACCTAAGTATTTGCCTAGAAATTTAATGACAATGAAAGGAAAATTCCAGTAAACCAGATTTTCCCCCCTCTTAATTCTATGTTCATACAACATGTAGCTCTTGTAATAAAACTGGTCTTGTCCCATCAAGCCAAATTTCACACTAGTCTCAGGAAACTTTAGCTGAAGAAGTTCAGCAGTAGGTCTTAACAGTTAGGTAACTTTTTGCCCATCCTTTCCACGAGTACTACTGCTAACATCACCAACCAAACTAACAACATTATACTATTTCTCTATTTTTCCTCACCCTACTAGCATCTGATTTTTCGACTGCTACTTGTCAATGTCAACAGATGAAGGACCAAAGCTCACCAGAACACCCAGTCCCCATCACAGACTTCCAAAGGACAGAATTTCAAGCATTCTCCCTTCCCACTGACACTGCCCATGCTTGCTCCCACCAGTGCTCAAAGAATGAAAACATAATACACAAGACAATGAACAGACTGCAACAAGTGATGTCATACAGACTGGGCAAACTGATCACTATTCTGTCTAAGGACTGGACAAATTCATCATCTTTTTTACACCAACCTGGCTGCAGTTATGCACAAAATCCAAGAAACAGCTCCCCTTATTTAGCCTTTATTTTGTTTAATATTTAAAAAAGCTTTTTTAAAGGGTTCTTTATGTTATGTACCATATAAGACAAACTACTGATTTAGTCACTACTTTAATGTAAAAACCCCTTTTATATCAGAGTAGTATCTCTCAGTAGCATCTCTTTTTTTTTTCCCAGCCACACATTATCCTCCACATTGATCTATGCTTTTAAATTTGATCGATTAGCACCGGCTGTACTACAGCTTGTTCCCCTCTGCTTCAAGAACCCGAATGCTGAAACATCTGAAACCGTTTTCCATCAAAGACAGTGAATACAGGAGAAAGGTTCGCACCTTTTGTATGGCACAAAACCCTCTATCAGCTGCTACAGACTCGTGCTGGACGCTTCCAGGAAGTTCGTCCCAGCGGATGCGCCCGTGCTGGATTGTCCCAGCAGCGCCGTGTTGGGGACAGCCCGGAGCGACGCGGCCCCTCGGGAACAGCGGCTGCGCTGCGGCTGCCGCACCAACACCTCCACGGGGGCAAGAACAGCCCAGAAACGGGCAACAGACCCACCTGGCTCCCCCAGCACTTCAAACTGGCTCTAAATCACAGAATAACCGAGGCTGGAAAAGAGCGCCGAGGTCGACCCAGGACCCAAACACCACCGTATGAACCACGGCACTGAGTGCCACGTCCAGTCTTTGCTTAACCACCTCCGGGGAGGGTGACTCCCCTGCCTCCCTGGGCTGCCTATTCCACTGTCTGATCAACCTTTCTGGGAAGAAATTCCTCCTGATGCCCAACCTAAACCTCCCCTGGCGCAGTTTAAGACTATATCCTCTTGTCGTACCGCTGGTTGCCTGGGAGCCCGACCCGCAGCTGGCTGCACCCTCCCGTCAGGGAGTTGTGGAGAGCGGCGAGGCCTTCCCTGAGTCTCCTTTTCCCCGGGCTGAGCCCCACAGCCGCTCCTCACAGCACACGCGCTCCGGACCCTTCCCCAGCTGCGCTGCCCTTCTCCGGGCTCGCTCCACAGGGAGCGCTGGGTGCAGCCGGACCCCAGCCCCCCTGAGCCGGCGGGGCAGGACCCCTCTCCCCAGCTCCCCCCATCCCGCTTTTCCAGGCTGCGCTCGGGGCGCGTGGGGGGGGCGAAACTTCCTATTAAGGGCACGGCGGCCGCGGGCCCGCAGCTCTGCGGCGCCGCCATGGCGGGGCCCTCCCTCGCTCCCTCCCTCGGGCCGCGGCTGCGCGCTCGGGGCGGCGGGAAGCGCCGCTGCCTCCGCTGCACCTGCCGCCG
>VYZT01003430.1:140173-165562 GCA_013400735.1 Pomatostomus ruficeps
CCCGGTCACTGACCCTGTCCCGGTCCCTTCCCCAGTCTCCGTCCCCTTGTTCATCCCTCTCCCGGTACCTATCCCCATCCCCGTCCCTGTTCCCATCCTGGTCCCTATCTCCGTCCCTATCCCCATTCCAGTCCTGTCCCCGACCCCAGCCCCTGTTCCGGTCCCTTCCCCAGTCTCCGTCCCCTTGTTCATCCCTCTCCCGGTACCTATCCCCATCCCCGTCCCTGTTCCCATCCTGGTCCCTATCTCCGTCCCTATCCCCATTCCAGTCCTGTCCCCGACCCCAGCCCCTGTTCCGGTCCCTTCCCCAGTCTCCGTCCCCTTGTTCATCCCCGTCTCTATTCCCATCCCCCTTCCTATCCTCGTCCTGCTTCCTCTCTCCGTCCCTATCCCCATCCCAGTCCCGACCCCGGCCCTGTCCCCAGCCCCATCTCAGTCCCCATCCCCGTGCACATCCCTGTTCCCGTCCCCATCCCAGGGGGCTCCTCCCGGGGCAGTGGGATCGGGCGCTGCCCCTCGCGTGTCGCGGAGCCCGCAGGTCACGGCCCATCCCGGGCAGGGCCGCTCGTTTGAATTCATCTCGGCGCCTCTTCGAGCGTTCCCGTGCGCGCGGGTGATTCATGGGGAAACGCCGGGTCCCAGCGTCCATAAAGTGCGGGGAATTGCGCGGAAGGGAAGGCGGGGAGGCGTTTGGGAGCTTGGAAATGGTTAACTGTGAGATCCGAGCGGTGGAGAATTTTTTGCTTTGAAAAGAGGGCTGCATGTCCTGGTGGTGACTGAAACATCTGATGGATGCAGAATTGAAGGGAGAAAGACACGAAGAACAGGAAAGTCATATTTCCCCCTTTACTACTGATTTTGAACACTTTGGGTTAGTGTCTACCCTTATCTTGAAAAATGAATGTTAGTTAGAAGTAATTTTTTTTAACATGTATCTTGTTTTTTGGGGGAACACTGATACCTAACATGCAATTACGCCATGGTACAACTAAGCCAACCTAACAGCTGGATGATGTTAAGGGAGATGGATTGGCTTCTCCCTGGTCTCATCCATCCATACCCACATGTTCATGTAACCTGGTGAGAGGGGAGGGAACTAAAGCAAGAGAAAGCCATTTGTACACAAAAGTGATTCACTCTGGAGGAGCAGAAAGGCTTTTAGGAAATAGCTGCATTTTGGGGGACAGTCTAATTACACCCTTTGTCTTCTAGATTATGGGTTTTACAGGACAAGTGCTGGTAACCTGTGAAACAGCAGGAATAACAGCCTCCAGTGAATAGGTACATGATGGAAGGATGGTTATTTCATGAGCAAGCACGGGGGGGTTTGTACTTTCTCAGTGATGGCTGTGGTGATATAACTCTGCATGCTCATTTTCTGTGTCCAGCCTCTCTTTTCCACTCACTGCAGCACAGATTCCCTCCTCATCACAGCCCTCAAGCATCACCCCGTAGAGATTGGTGGGATTTTAGGGGCCTGCAGAAAAGCAGCAGCCTGTGGAAATCCAGCCTTTGTGAACAGGGATCCTGTTCAAAGCTCTCCAGGAGGTGCAGAGGGACAGCCCTGCCTGATGTACAGCACCATATTCTTCTTTGTTTTGCGTCTTGTAAAAGTCATAATTGTTTATAAAGGACATGAGGATTGCAGTAGGCATAAACCTGCAGAGCCGACCCTTGGAGCTGTGCCATCCTCTTTACATTTGCTCCCTCTAGAACCATGCCATGGTCCAAAATTCAGGCTTTTTACTGAGCCAGAGGACTGAGAGGACTGAGATAAGAATAAGCTTCCAATGGCATACGTGGATTTGGAAAAACAGCTGAAGTTTGTGGTAGTTGCACTTTCAACTTCCATCTCCTTATAGTTATTTGCCTGTTGTATTTTGGCACTGGGCTTTTTACTCTGATGATACCTAACCTGTGTTTTCAGGATATACATCCATACCCCTCCACATGCTCAGAGTGGGGAGCATCAGCATTTCTTAAATTTATGAGCGTTTCTGGTTTTGCTCCCTCCTTGACACTCTACTTCTGATTAGGTCTTTCCCTTATTCCTGTTTCCTTACCCCACTCACCTTTTGGACCCTTGTGTATTTATTTATCTGGTTTCTGTTACCTCGCCTGCACTCACTCTGTGCTTGTTCAGGGGGGTTCGCTAGTGCAGGGTTTCCATTCCCCCCCTTTATTGGCTTTATGGCCTCAGATTGCAATGGAGTTGTCTCACCTCAGGATACCCTGGTGCTTGTCAGCAGGAACACAGAGCACATCCTTTCTGGGCATGGGTTTGTTCTGAAGAAAAACCTTTAACTTCTTTTTCTTCCATGGTTCCTTTGAAGGAATTGGCTAATAATCCTTACTCCATCAGGATCACTAAGTGCTTCATTTTATCTTGGCTGGGACACTTGGAATACAGGCAAATACAGAGCTTTCAGGGAAGTTTGTTGTTTTTCCATGCTCTAGGGCTGGGTGACACTGCTGATGGCCTTTGGCAGCACTCTGGGACGCTGCTACTCAAGTGGCAGCAGCTTAAGCAGACATGAGAGGATCTGGACTGTGGTAAGGCTGTTGTTGCATTTCTCCTGCCCAGGTGAAATGTAAAAACTTCCTGGAGTGCTTTGAGCAGAGGGACAGCACAGCTGTGGCTGCAAATGTCTAATCCAGGCATTGTGCATTATCTGAACTCTTCTGTAATAGGTTCAGGGCTGAACAGCCTCCCACACCAAGTACCCCTTGGCTGAAATTCTCTCCCCTAGAACAATCCAGGTGTGATGCTCAGGTTGTGTTTTCCCAGGGCAGCATTCCATGGCATCGGTAGCTTTAGGAATTAGGGCTCTGCCAGTACATTCCCTGGTCCTGCTGCAGCCTCCTCATGGCTACAGTGTTTGGAAGTCGTAAGCTACAAAGGAGTTCAGAGAACTCTGGGACAAGTGACTTACCCTGTGTGACTCTGTCCTGGCTGTGCTCCAGGCCTTTCCCTGCCTCCCTTTGCCAGGTACTCCCTCAAATCAAACGCAGCCTTGGGATCAGTTCAGATGATAAATGACATTAATGTTACTGTAAATGCGATAACACCACGGTCAAAGAATGCAACACGTCAGGTGTGGTTCTGAAAGGCAAGATCCCAAATGGGAAAACTGCAGGCAAGGGTGGAGTGAGTGGCTGTGGGGAGACTGGGATGTTGAGGGAGGCTGGAAAAACAGAGCATGACTTTCTTTTGTTGCCTGTATCTGCTTTTCTTTGATGGAGGAAAAACCACAATAGATTTCATGCAGTAAAGGTAACACAACAGCCAAGTATTTTTATGCTAATCCAGTACGTGCAAACCCACAGACACCCGGCTACTCAGCTCCCAAACGCAGAACAGCTCCGACTTGTACCTTCAATCCCTGCAGCAGCAATTGCCAGCACAATTACCTGCTCTGTCCTTCAGCAAACTGGGACCTTCCCCAGGAGTGTTTTGAAGTGTGTCCAGTGTTTGCACTGGGCGTGCTTCCACAGGCACAGCGCAGCCCCTGCTGCCCGCAGAGGTTACAAAGTACGTTCAGTTCAACCTTGCACTTGTGTCTGCTCCCTCCTGCCTTTTCAGTGATTGTATTTTGCAATATTCAGATAGAGGCACTGGCAAAATGTTAGTAGAAGCAAATTAAGGGACTCATTCAGTTCAGAGGGGCTGCTGACACCACAGGTTGATGCCCTGCAGGTCCTGGTGTGCAGCTGGCAGGGACACTCGTTCCATTTTTTTTTTTTTTTTCTAAAAGAATGAGTTTGATGTATGAGTACAGGTCACCTCCTGCCCATTCACTTCAGCGGGAACAGGTCTGACTGCAACCACCAGAAAACAAATGAGTACCAAGAAAGTGACTTTCAAAACCACATTTAAATTAAGACCTAAAGAGAAAAGAGCAGTGTCTGCAGAACATTCTTTTTGCATAAATGCATTATGTGGGTACAAGGGTAGCATTAATTATTCGGAATGGCATTTTCCTCTGGAAATTACACTTAATAAGTTTTCAATATGGGTGAAAGTTCACAGAAACTTTAGAAATAAACTGGTTCCTTCCAAAGCTGCCTGGAGAGCTCAGTGGCAGCAGCTACAGAGCCTGCTGTGAGACAGGATTAAGCACGTGTGGTTTCACTTCTAGTTGGACCAAAACTGAAAACCTCCAACTTACCCTACGCTCCCTCTAAAAACGGCAAGGAGTGTTCCCCATGTGGAGTCTTGGAACCGCTTCAGTCAGATTCCTCCCGTCTGCCGTGAGGAGCTTGGGCCTCGGAAATCAAGGCTTGTTCTTTTCTGTGTGACTCCAACATTCCCAGCACAACAGTATCCCTTAATAAAAGAAGATGAATAGGCCTCGGGTACACAACAATTGGAATTCAGATCCTAGCACACAGCAAATATTGTCTGATCTCAAACCTTTTATCTAAAGGATTTCAGAAGTAAGTTTTTCATCAATGTCAGCAAAGGGTGATTTTTCCTCAGTTCAGAGCATCTCTAGGTACTGAAAAATACTGAGGGCTGAAGTCTACTAAGAAACTTTTTCTTACACCTAAGCAGCTAAAAATATCCAGAGTAGGTAAAAGCCCTTCCATGACAAAGAAGCCCTTCAGAATAATTATCTTTCACAGACATCTCTTGCTGGGCAAAGAAATGCACAGGAAAGCAAAGGCATCAATCACGTGTTATTACAGTCCTTCTGGTTAAAATAGAACCCATTTCCTCGCCTGCACTACAGAACAGGCTGTCAGGAGTCACAGGGGACATTTACTGACACCTCCATCTGCAGCATGGTCCTGTCTGTGGCAAGAAAAGGAGTTTCTCGAGTTGTTGCTGTGGTCTCAGCTCTATAGGTACTGCTGGCTGCCTGTCCAGAGGGGAGAATGTACAAGAACTGGAGTCTAATGGTATTTTATTAATTCTTTTTCATGGCTGAGGCCTCTACCGAGCTACATGAAGAGCCCTAGACACAAGCTTCAGTAGTGCTGTCCCTTTAACCTGAGCATGCGGCAGCGCTGCTGAGTCACCCCTCCTCTCTCTACCCTCATTTACTTACTCCTGTCCCTCCCTTATGCTGGAACAAGCATTTTTCTAGCTCTGTAGAAAACTGATCTATATTAAAAATGACACGATTTCTTCAGCTTTGTTCACTGCATCAGCACTGGCACTTATGCCAGCACAAGCAGAGTGCATTTTGATGGCACTGCTGTTTATTCGTGCTGGTGGGGTCACACCGCGGTTCTGCCACTCACAAATGCAGAGTTCAGAGCTGAATTCCAGAAAGAAAGGGTGGAAATTCTCTAAAATCTGTTTTGTATCACTGAGGAGGCTCCTCTCCATAATTCTGCTAGTCCTGTATCCACCACGTGTCAACAGCACCTGTAATGATGTGAAAATGGGAAGTCTGTACATGGTTATCTGAAAACTGCAAATTCATTCTGGCTTGCTGCACACTGCTGCATGCAGGCAGGCCCGCAGCATCTGCACGGAGCAGGGACAGAAAAAATTCTGCTATAAAATATATATTAAAAAGTTATCAGTGGTTCAACCCCTTATCTTTAAAAATACCTCAACCAGAGGGCTGGAGAATATGCTCCTGCAGGTGAGTGATAGAGAGAGCTCACCACGTTTTTGGGCAACTCCTTGCCATCCCTTCTCCCTGAGGAGGCTGCGGTGCCTGTGCTGGAGCAGAATCCTGCCTTTCACAAAGCTGCAGCTGCTGCGTGGTTCGTGTGGCATTTGCGGGTGGCACTGCTGCCCACTTACCCTTAATCAGTCACCTACCCCGAATTCTCCCCTCCGCACACCCTACGAAGAACGAGAGCCACTGTTTTCAGTTTCAATCACTCCATCTCCCACAGGAGAATAATGAGAGCTGGGCTGGTGTCAGCTCAGATGGCAGCACCCAGCACCAGACCCCGAGGTTGCTGCTGTTAGGACAAAGCAGCTGCTCCAATTCAATACTACCAGGAATTGCAGGGAACAGAGTCAATATTTACCCAGTCACGAAAGGTGCTGGAGAAGACTTGACAATGTTTTTCACAAGGTAAGAAAGTGGGAGAAAATCTAAGTGAACAGTTTCCATCATGTACTACATGAATATTTTTAGTCATGGAAGACACCTGCTAAGAAGAAAGTTTTCACATTTAGTTCAAAATATAAATTCTTGTAGAAAGGGGGAAAGTTCTGAAGAAAGTTCTTCATTACTATTATTATTTACATTTTATAAGCAAACTGAAAACTGTTCACCTTTTACCTCCATGTTTATAAATGAAAAAATAATGGATCCCTTTCCTGCCTTATTCCAGTGCAGTATTCAGGCTGGAAACACAGCACAGAAGTCCTGCCTGCAGTATTCCATTAGCATAAGCCACCTTTAAAGTCAAAGGAAAGTAAGAATGCTCCTGTTCCTGGTTTGCACTAATCCCAATGCACGTACATTCATACATGCGAAAGAACTTGGCACGAACTGCTAAAACCAAACTGATGTTGTAGGGTTTAATTTCTTCCATCTACAAGAATCTACAATTATAAAAGTCTCATCTTCAAACTTTACAGTACATTTACATTAGCGAATACCCCACGGCTTTCCTCACTCCTCCGCTTCTGTACAAATCATATACAATAAAAAGTTTCGGGTTTTCGTTGTACAAACATCATTTTACACTTTAATACAGGTGAAAATATTGTCCTCTGGCACCTCATTTCCTCCGTGGTGCCTGTGTATGACAGTACAGAGCACTTTCAATCCATGCTTCCAAAATCTTCAGCTCAAGTAACACAGACTGGTGAACGGGCCACAGCTTCTGCAACTCCAAAGGTTTAAATAATGAGAAAAATCTCCCACTTGTTTGTATAACAATCAACAGTTTATTAATGGATATGGTGAAATTTTAGCTATCCACCAAAGATGTGTAAAAAATTGTCATGAAAGTAAAAATAAATAAAGCTGTTTTTAAATCAGTCTCGTTTTACATTTCAGTTCAGAATGCAACATTGAACACAAAACTGTCATTGAAGTTTTAAAGAAGTCTACCGATACCCAAATTACAGCTTTTATGACAAATCTAATGAGAACTGAAACTGATTTGGTTTTAGGTTTAAAGACTTTCACATTCAAATACAGTGTCTCGTTTAGCACAACACCTCCTTTGACAGTGATGGGCAACAGTGATGACATATTGCTGTATTTTGACATAAGGCACTATGATATGAATATGCCATACACTTGCCTTATGTCACATATATCCATTGCTGACCAGTGACTTCTGTCAAATACAAAATGAAAAAGTTTCAGAATACAGTGCATTTTAATGAAGGACATCATGTGAAGTCTTCCAGCAAATGTTTTGAAGACATTTTGAAATACGAGCCTACATTTTAACATAAGCTTTTGTCATGCTGCTTTTTTTGCGACATCACTGGGGGGAAGAGACTCATCATCCATCACTAAGTCCCAAAACACATTCTCAACCATCCTGCTCTGTTCGATTGCAGTCACTGCTTTTGAGACAAACGACCCAGAAACTTTGTTCAAGTTCTCCTACAAACGTGTACATTCACAGCAGTCATTCGCTCTCGTTCTCCTTCTGTTTGGCACCTGGGAACAGAAGAGGAAAGCAGCTGTGATTTCCTTGGGCACACAGAACTGGAAGAGCTCATTCCAAATGCTGCAATTTTCCCTGATCACATTACCAGAATCTGAGTACTGGATATAACATTTATAGAGAATAAACTGCAGGATTGCTAAATGTCAACGTGACACAGAGCGAGGGAGGCCTCAAGACCATCTCTGCTTTAACTTCATTGCTAAGTCTAAGTAACCCTTCTGGGAAGTTACTCCAAGTGCCTTTGAAGACTCTTCTCAGCACAAAAAAAAATTAGTTTAAAAACTCCTAACTAAAAACCCACAGCCCAAACCTGTCCCTCAGCTTAGAGCCAAGCTTAATCATCATAATAGCCCCAAAAAAAAAGAGTCCTGCTTGAGCACAAACTATGTAAGAATTTACTTTAACTACACTGTGTTGATGGACCCATTTTTCCTGGCTCAGAGGCAGATCTTGCTTACAGCAGGGATCTGAGAGACTTGTCCAGCAGGACTGTGCAGCATCCCACCTCCTCTCCAGGCACTCAAACGTGCTGGGCAATGACTGAACCCTATGGTGAGCTTGGATTCAGCATCAACTCTACAGAGCAAGAATCTCTTGCCAGAAACCTGGAGCTGCTACTTGTAATGTGCAATCAAACACTGAAAGATTCATTAAATGCATCCAGTTTTCATATCACAACTGCTAATTTTTTCCCCTAACATAGGCTGGTCTTATTTCCTGCCAGTCAATAAATTTTCCTTTCCAGTCTGTGAAAAGAACTGGACACATGATTTATCTGGTGTTCTCAGGAGCTAAGCCACGCTTCATACTCTACAAATCAGATTTACATCCTCCCTGCGTGAGACAAATTCTAGTCTAAAATTGGGCAGCTGCCTGTGGAAATGCAATCTAATGCTCCCCAAAACCACGTTCCTGCACCTCATCTCTCCCAGTGGCACATCCTGCCCTCTGTTGCTGTAACCCCTGTGCCCAGTACGAGGCTGTTCCGTGGGCAGGTGCAGTGTGCCAGGCTGACAAAACTGCAGCTTTTGTGCTGGCTCAGTTTCCTGTTGGCTCAGAGAGTTACAGCAGCTCAGGGACCTCAGAGCGTGGTGCTGACCCAGAGTGGGAGCAGGAACTGCCCACTGCAGTAATTCCAGAGCACTTTCAGATCAGCTCCGAATTCCAGTGCAGGTGTCCACATAATTCCAGTCCAAAAGAGCTCCTGGTTTGTCAGCATCCAAAGGCATCTTTTCTGTCTGAACTCTGCCCTATTAGCACTAAATTCTGCTCTCCTGGGATCCTTCTACCCTGTAGTCATGGATGAAACTCCCTCCTCTGCCTGGAGAGGCGCTGGCTGCCTGTTTTTACATCTCTCTCTTCTTTCTCCAGGCGAGGATTCCATCTGACCCAGGCCTCTGGGCTGATTTCTCATCCATGCTTTCACAGAGAGCTGAGTTCCTTGCTCTGCTCTTGCTCTTCCAGGTCATTAGAAGGAACCAGATGTACTGACACAATACCTCCAGCAGTGCCACTGATTACTTCTCTTCAGAACAGAAATATTACTATTTAAACAAGGTACATTACCTTTTTTTCATTTTTTTAAGTCTAGAAGAGGAAAATCACTTTTACATAATTATGTTATCTAACAGGGCAGGTAAGAGATTTCAGTAAGCTCACATTTAGACTTTCGTTTTTGAAGTATGTAGCTGACTATTTGTTTAGTCTGGGTTTTTTTGTTTGTTTGGTTGGTTTTTTGTTGTTGCCACCCCTGTTTGACGTTTTTGAGGCAAATGGCAATAATCCTCAAGACATTTTGCCCTCCCCACAGAGCCAAAACAGGGCTTTGCTTTAGTTCTTGTGACACTGAAGTAATTTATGTGGTCAAAGTGAAGTTACAATAAAGAACATAAAGCAGGTTAAGAACTTGGGCAAAACTTAAAACCAAAACCAAACAAAAAACAACTGAACCAACCCTGCCCAACCAAGAAAAAAGTAGCAGAAATAAACCTATTGCTGGATACTCTTCTTAAAAGGAACCTGATCATGTTTAGATTGATCTCTAGAGATTTAACCTGATCACAATGGAGGTTTTTACTGGAAGAGTTCTGGTCGGCTGAGGTGCCATCTCTGACTTAAGTTGTGCCACCCAGGCATAGCTCCAAGAGCAAAGCTCCAAGAAGAGATTTTTTTAGTGGAAAACACAGCTGTACCCACAGAGTACAGAAACTCAGAAGATGGGGAAGGTGCCCTGTTGTAGATGTTGTCTACACATTCAGCTTCATCCTGTTAAAGCATTAATCAGGATCATTTTATTTCTCTAGAAAAAAGATCTATGAATAGCAGTGAAGCTTCTGCATGCCCTCTGCAGTGAACAGGAGACTGACAGTTAAAATTCTTTCAGCTTTTTCCTGAAATGACTTGTGTATTTAAGAACTACAATCAGTTACAACAGCTGAAAATCAGACATTTATCACTGTGAAATAAACGAAACCCAGCAGGGTGTGCACACCAGCAGCGCCTCACAGCAAGGCCCCGAGGGCAGATCCATACCTGCAGGTGTGAGTACCAGAGCCTGTAGGATGTCAGAAAGGGAGATGATACCCACAATGCTATCAGCTTCATTCACTACCACCAAACGATGAACCTGCCAGCAGGGAGAAGAGTCTGAGATTTATTTACCTGATTTAAAGTAGACAAAACGAAGAAAAACAAACGAAGAAACAAACAAAACCCCTAAAGTAAAGCAGTATGAAAACAAGCAGGAAAAAAACCCCAAAATAGTTCAAAATGTCAGCAATACCAGTTCTCTCATGGCAACACAAACGTGGTTGCCCTACATAAATGAAACCAGTGCCTGTTTAAAAAGCGCACAGCTATCAGACACAGCAACAGAATCTGATATGAAGTGACAGGGAAGTCGAGATCTAAGTCTTGAAAATACTTCTGCTCTCAAAATGTGCCACTCACATCAAACACTCTTCCCCAAGTTACAGCCTCTGCCCAACTCAGCCTGTGATCTCCAAAAAATTAGATTCAGTAATAAAACAAGGATCCCTTCTGAAAAATACGTCCTAACTTTCTCAGCAGAGAGGCACAGCACTAAAACTTGCTGTGTTTTGACATCTCTGAGTTGGTTTTAACTTAATTTTTCTCACAGGGCCACACAATGAAAACTAAGAGCCAGATTGGTTTTAAAACAATTTGTTTTAAACAGATTGTTTAAGACAGAAAAAAGATTCAATTTATCCACACAAATAAACACAAGGACACAACTCAGAAGAAAGATTCATCAACAGTAAGACTGTATTTTCAATAATGATCTTATCCTTACAAACCTCTTCTATGGAACATTTTACACTACAATACTTCTATCCTAACTGCAGGGAAATTAAGTGGATATTCCTGTATCCTGAGGCTTATTGGCCAGATCAAACTGTGAAAAGCCACTGCAGAACCAGGGAAGTGCCTGTCCAAAGACCAGAGTCTACTACACGTTTACTTTTACCCAAGTGAATTATCTCTCTTCACTATTAAGTTGAAAGAAAATATTTTGGTTTTGATGAAACATGCTGGTGATATTTTAGACAGGTTCATTAATTTCTGCATATGCACATATTTAATAATTTTATTCCTCTCTCAGTGTAATGAATTCAAGAAAAATGGACAATGTAATTGTTTCATTTGTTTAATTGCTTGTAAGATCAAGCAGTTGTCTGGCGGCTAAAAATAGCTTTGTAGTAGTTTTGACTGACTCATTTTTACATGTAATCTCACTGTGTTTAGACTGAATGAGAGGGTAGGAGTTGTTCTTGAAACCCAAATGTCTAAAGCTTCTTAAGATAGTAATAAAATAATCCAAGTTTGAAAACTGTGTATCAGCAATGCTAAAATTACTCTGTTTCAGGAGGAAGCTCAAGCAAATGCAGAAAGTTACAAGTAGAAGTTGCCTAATGGAGGTTCTTAGGGCTTGTTAACAAAGTGCAAGTTTTCCTTGTATCAAGTATATGCCTGGTTACAACCCTAGAAAATAAATAAATCGTGTAATTGATGAAGCTAAAGCATCTAAATGGAGCTGATCACACCTCAGAGACAACTGAAACTGGGAATATTGATTTCCTTCTGCAGAGAAGCCTTACAGGGGAGGAAGATCTACAAACTCATTCACCTCTGTCTGTAAGGAAGTTCCCCGTACGAACAAGATGAACAGCTCCAAAAGGATGGACAGCACACAGATACAAAATTTACAAGAGCAGTTAGGCAAGGCTTCCTCACAAGGATTTGCTTAATGGCCCCGTTTCACAGCATTTCTGTGAGAGCAGTGCAGGATTCCGTCACGCATCAACGAATTGCGCCCAATAAACTTCCTGAGCCAAGCTATAAACTGGAGTTTAACAAATGATTTGTGCACAAAACTTATGGCAGGCTTGCAAGAAACTCGGGAAAGCTTTACATTCAGTTTAGTTAATGCCATAAAACAGAAATGCAAATAACTGAATTACAACAAAATATTTTGCACATCTAAAGCAGATAAGCATCTAAAATCTGAGTCTACAGAGCAGACTGAGACCTGACATGTGTAATTGTTAAGAAATACTTTCACCAAGTAATCAAAACAACTTAAAGAGGATAAACTTGTACTGTTTATCAATTCCATAACACAAATTGTAACTCATTGTGCAGGGACTCACCTCAGCCTTCACTATTCTATCCACAATGGTCTCCAGTGTTTCCAGCATACTGCACTTCACAACACCTTCGAAATACTGCGAGCGGTGCTGTAGGGCTTGCGTCACCGTGATATCTAAGTTATTATACGTTTTTTCAGCAGCAAGATTCTGCAAAAAAACAAACCCAGGCCACATCAGACAGCTCAGTACTTAGTAACGAAGTACTCAACAGAGTAAATATTTTGGCATCAAGTAGATAGGTATTTCTGCTCTGAGTCCATTCCAAGTAACATATTAAACAGAGCAGATGCTCTTCAGCTTCAGATGCGGGGAACTGTCGAGCACACAATTATGCTGAACACCATCTGACACACTGGGTTAATTGGTGAAACTGGTGATGTGCATTAAGCTGATGAAAACCTTACTTTATATCTGATCTTTAGTTTGGTGTCACTCATCCTGCTTTTGCCATGAGCAGCAAATGTAAAGGTGAAGCTCTTCAGATTTCACACCACACAGAATATACGATTTTTTTGTTGTTTATTTTTCATAGGGCAGTGGAGGACACCAACTGCTCTGAACACCACCCACAGAGTAATGTTAGTGACTGAGATTTAAGTGGAGAGCAAATTCTTTCTTCACCTTTCTAATTTATGGGCTGAAACTCCCTCTCCTGGACTCAGCTGGTGCTGTCATTCAAGGAAAATTTGTGTGCCTGGGTGTATTTTAATAAGTACTGTAAGAATAATATAAATGAAATCACATCCCCACCACTAAAAGGAAGAGATTAAAAGCATTTGAAAGCTGACATTTTCAGCTTTCATTCGAAGAACAGGACCATGCCTGCAGTGACAGGACTCTGTCCAGACCTGCAAAAGCTTTCTGGAGGCGAGACCACAGTGGTATTTCAGTAGTGTTGGCACACCCTGGCCTACTGATTTTGCTGCTGAGACACTGAAGGAAGAACAAAGACAGAGCTTTTAAATGAAAGCACTGGACTGAGCAATAAAATTAAATTAATATTTGGCTAGAATATACTCGGGTCAAGTATTTTGATTGAATTACGCTGAGTGCGACAAGGCAGGATTGAGATGATCATGAGATAAAAGCAATTTTAGTTAATTCATTTAGCCAGGTCCTAATGAAGGACATTGAAAGGACATAAAAAGCCTCTGCAAACTGAAGTCACCCTACACCCAATAACTAGTGCAATACAAAGCTACTCCTAAAAATCACTCCATTCCCAGGTTTCTCCAGTCAAAAACGTGAAAATGAATTCCGAACTCTCAAAATGAAAGAAATTTATCATCTTAGCCAGCTGTATACACAGGCATAGCTTCAACCACCCAGTGCGCATATGAGCCACATGGCTAAACGTTAAAAATCACCATCTTGGCAATTCGATGTTTATTGGAAAATCAGATTACACACTTCAGATTACATTTTGTTTTCTTCTTTTAAAGTTGAAGATCAGGTTGAAGCAGCCTGATAAAAACCTGGAAGCTCAGAGGTGATTATCTTTAAAGAATGTACTCTTTTCCCCTCACTTAATAAGCAAACTAGGACATGTGAAGAAAATCCCAAGTAATCAATACATGCCCTAACTCTTTTCCATATTACTAGGTGGGAGCAAACAATTATATCCTAAAGTCTTTGTGGTAGGAGGTTTTTTCCAGTTCCCAATACATATTTTTCCAAATAAATGATCCAACACCTCTAAAAATCCTATTAATTTTCGTTGCTTCATCACTTAAAATGAGAAAAGAAGTGAAAAACACAAGGAACCCTCTTCCTTTTGGTGTTTCTCTGAAGAACAGGAAATGAAGGAAACATGTCCTGCCTCAAAATCTAACACAGTTACAAAATAAATTGAAACACTGAATCCACCAACTGTGACATTTCCTTGTCTTTTGACGCATCAGGGCCTTCTCTCTACAGCTACTGCCTATTCCCTGACAAGCTTTCATGGCAGAACAGGATCTTACACAGTGGAGAATCCCAAATAACAAAGACAAATGCCTAGAAATGACAGGCAAGAGCAGTGACATCACAGAATTTTCGGTATTAAGAGCAATGTTTGCAGCCAGAGATATTTATAAGCTTAAAGTAATTCCACTTGGGACTATTCCCCATTTTACTGAAGGCCTTCTAGGCAGTGGTTCAGACATCTGGATTTTTCATTGCTGCAGCTGGTTGGTGGCAACCTGGGCAGTGGAATCTCTAGAAAATAATGCAGCTGTCAGATGCTGCAATTAGAGAGCAGGTGCACACAGCTGGGAGGGGACAGGGATAAAAATATATATATTTATTTCAAGTTTCTGAAAGCCATGAGAAGAGCCCTTGTTCCTGGAAGCTGGTAAATCACGTCAGGAATCTGACTACGCTGCTGGAATCCCGAGGGAAATCCAGAAACAGCGTCCTGGATTCGATCTACAGCAGAAGGAACACAGATGCAATACCCTGCAGTCAGAGACACAAAAGAATGGGCCAAGTAGTTTTTACATCACTGAGAAGGTCAAGCTGTACAAAGTACTCAGACTGCACGGAGAAATCTGCATTCTCTCTGAGAACAGACTGTGGAGTGGCAGCAGCTGGAAAAAGGAAGTCCTCACTCAAAAATAGAAACCAACAAAAATAACAGAACAGTTCAGCTGTCAGGGACCTACAGTGAGCACCTGGTCCAGGTGCTGCAGGGAAGAGCAAAAGCTGAGGGGTTTTATAGAGGGCACTGCCCAAGAGTCTCTTGAGCACTGACAGGTTTGGGGCATCGACCACCCCTCTGGGAAGCTTGTTCAGTGCTCAACCACCTCTTGGCAAAGAAAGGCTTCCTAAAGTCCCATTAAACCCCTGCAGCGTGGCTCTGAACCATTCCCACCTGTCCTGCCACTGGATCCCAGGGAGAGGAGCTCAGCACTGCCCCCTCTGCACCTCCCTTCCTCAGGAAGCCTCAGGAGCAACGAGCCCATCACCCCTCAGCCTCCTTTTCTCCGCACCAGACAAACCCAGAATTCCTCACAGCATATTCCTTCCAGCCCTTTCACCAGCTTTGATCCCCTCCTCCGGATTATGCCCTCTTTTTGAAGAGCCAGATATAATCTTGGGTAATATCCCAAGCCTGTGTGCAAATAGTACTACTAAAGATAACTTAAATAAAAGCAGTGATAAAAGAAATTATGTGCAGGGTGAATAGGATCTCTTTCATTCAGTTTGTTAACTACAGCCCTAAGGAACAAAATGAAATTGTCATATTAACAAACCAATTTGCAAATTCTTACTGCATAAAAAGTATTTGATAGAATTTGAGATATACTTACTATTACATCAAATTTGGAATAAATATCTACAACTTTTCCTAAAAAGAAAAGAAAAACAAAAGTTAACAAAGTGTTTAAAATATAAAAATCAGTTTTCTTGTTTTCTGCTTTAATCTGTTATAATTACACAGAAAGAATTGACAGGTCGAGAAGACTGAAAAAACCCCCAAAAATCCACCAAATGATGAAATTCTTCCAAGCCCATCAAACTACATTTTGCGTAAGTATTTCTTTATATTCCCTTTCTTCCCCCATGCCTTTTAAATTACTTTTTTCCCCTCTTTCTTGTGTTTTGCCCCCACTCCAGCATCAATCCAGGGCTCAGCACCACTTCTCTCCCCACACCTGTGTACACACCTGACTCATCCACAACAGGTAATGCCGATATCCTTCGCTCTACAAATATATTCAAGGCTTTAATGATAGGAGTGTCTGGATGTATGAAGGCAATGTTGTGATAAGTTCCTATTCCAAGTTCATCCAGATTCTTCTTCATAAAGGCAGGCTTTGGCATCTCTGACATCTAGGGGAGGCAGAGGGAAGGTATTTACATTTCTTCACTCATCCATCTGCAGACTCCAGGTGATGGTTACAGGTCACTGCAGGTTCCTGCTACCACATTAATGCAAAACCCAAACAAGCTCAGACCTAAGCGGCTTCTGTTCAAAACAGCTCCAAACTAAGACAATGTAACTGAGATTTTTGCTCAGTTTTTTTGCAGTAACACATCACTAAAAGCTGTACATCCTAAGCCATGTCATTCCCACTAAAACTGGAGAGAGAAGATAGAACATTAATCTGAATGTTTTTTCTGAACTCTTGTTGCTCTCTTTGGTCTCCTGTTCATTGCTGTGACTAAAATTACTGCAGAGAGCAATGACAATCTCATCTCTGGGAGACAATTCATTTTTCTCTTCATGTAAATAAGCCTCTGAAGCTGAGGGGATGTTCCAGAAAGAACAGCAAATTAATCCAGTAGACGAGTCCCTGGTGTTTGGGTTTCTTTAAAGGACTAAAACAAAAAACAGGCAAGATATAGACTTTACATCAAGATTTAATTTCCCTGTTACCAATAAAAGATACACACAGACACAATGAATATTGAAGTCCATCAAGAAATTTCTGCACTAAGACTTTAATTACTTAATTACATTAGATGTCTACTGTGGGGAAAAATCAGTTAAGCACAGCATAGTTTTAAATACTTACAAAAAGCTGGAGGAACTTGAGGATTCTTTTATGGGTAAGTATATAAAGTGCATTTCCACTGACTGGATCTATAACTGGCAATCTGTGGATTTTGTTTTTGATCAACGAATATACAGCATCAAAAAGGCTGGGGAGAAAAACATTGTATTTTTTCAATGAATTCTAGCTAACAAGTAATGCCAAGTGATACATGTGCACACATTTACAAGCTCACATGAAGCATATGTGGTGATTATTTATGTTATCTTTAATGTTATAAAAAACAGAAGTTGAGGGATTTCAAACTAACTTCTGGAGCTTTTTGTTTTGCAACACATCAACAACTATATGCTCGTGGAAATCTAAATCCATTAAGAAAACAAGATGGAAATTTCACTTTGAGGTATAAAGTATAGCAGAAATATTTCTTCCCAAGTGTAAATTGTTTTTCCAACAAGTCCTATGCTTGCAGTATCCCTGCACTCTGAATTGGTATTTCTGTTCAGACACAAACAGTGAAAAACAGAATTCTTGCACTGAATGAATCTCAATCCCTACCTTCTGTAACATTTTCTACAAAGAGCATTTTTATGGCTACATGCATATATGCAATTAACCCAAAAAAATTATCCAATAATTTCACTGAATTATCTCTGGGGACTGGCACAAAGTTATCCTTAGGGGATGTGAAACATTCCCACGCACTACAAACCAGCATTTAGCAACACTCCAACCTGTGCAAGTCTGTTCTTCTTGCAAGTGACACTTTGCTTTTTCCCTGGGTGTAGTAAGACCATGATAAAGCAGCTGACCAGCAACTGCAATGAATTAGTAAGTAATCAAGCTGGTAAAACTCTGATAAACGCCTACTTGCCGAAGCAGGCTTCTTCCCATAGCCAAGCTGTGTGTTGTGAGTCCATCACAGGGATGAAATACCCTCATTTAATGTACAGAGAGCCCAGACTCCCCCACTGCTGTGGATTCCACAACTCCTAAGTGCTGCAGTCTGGCTGGCACAGAACCCAAGCCCATCTCTGGATCAGGCCTGAAGCTGCCTTGCTGTAACCTTTCATAAAAGTTTTACTGCATCTTCTTCATTGCACGGCTTCCCCTGCTGCACCGCTGACTGAAAACAATTAAGGCTATTTTGCTGTCTTAAGGATATTCTTTGCAACCTGCCACCATTCCAAACAAATCCCTCAAGACTGAATTGAATGACTTATTCACGACTAAATGGCAATCCACAGAGGATACAGAATATCATTACTTCAGTGTAATCACTGGAGCTCCCTTCACCAGTTTCCCTTTGCCAGGGCACAAAGAATCCCGGTCCACAAACTGAAAGCAAGAACCACAACTCATCCTCCAGTTCAGCAATTAAGTCGTACTCAAGATTTAAGTGATCAATCAAATCTCTCTCTCTCAAGTTATTTAGTAAATAAGGCATAATGACGGTTTATAAACTATTTCTTTCAACTTCCATCAAGAAGAAAAGGATAGTCATTTATATTTTAAGAAACACAGCCTTGCGGTAGAGCAGAATGAACCACGGAGATATTGTCTTTCCTGTAGTTAAGGAAAGTTACTTGCCCTGAAAAGGACTTTAAGTTTCCAATTACTGTGAGTGCTGAGAACAAGACAGCTGAAGTGCTCTGAAGTTTTCATTTTCATGAAACAAAGATGACCTGCAGGCTAGCTTGAAGGGTCATCCTATTGCCTGTTTTGCATTTGCATTTTGACCCATGTCTAGTTCATTCACCAGAACAGTTACACCGAAAGAAGGCAAAAGTTCATTTAAAAATTCCCTTCTTTGGATAATCAAAAAAGCCCTCACTCACAATAAAACAAAAAAGCTCTCACTCCTTCTTGATTATATTAAAAGACAGTCCTTCATTATTGTACTGTAGTTTACGATATAAATTGTTTCTTCTTACATAAAGAAGCCTTAAATTCAGTGTTGGGATGGCATTAGTGTATTTCAGGTTAAGCAGAGTGAACAGCGAAATCCTACCTTGCATCTGGGGAGATGTTCACTAAAGGTTTAAAAGTCTCTTGTAAATAAAGCTCTGTGGATAGAAAATTAATAGACAGTTACCACTTCACACAAAAACATTAGTTTTTTTCTGAAAGCGTTTTATGAATTCATTTGTACAAAATTAAGTGGCAGATAGCAATTTACAGTTAGTTACTCTACCATTTATGCACAGTGCTCTATACTGACATTAAAAAGACATAAAATTTAAAAGCAGGACTAAGCTTGATACCAGCAGAGGTCACTGCTATTACAGCAAATAATCCTTTCCTCGCTCTGGTTCTGCAAGTGGCTGCTGCCCAGAGTAGCTCCATGTGTTATTCCACGGGTACAGCCTGGTTTGTACACGGAGCTGCCTCCCTGCAGTCAGCACTTGTGTTCACACCCAGAGTGTTGCAGGAATTTCTGGCTGCATCGTGCAGCTCACTCGGGCACAGCTCTGTTCATTCCCACTCCACATCTGCCTCACTCCACTTGCTTTTTTTCCTTTCTTAAAGAGCCACCTGGTACTAACCACGAACGAGGGCGAAGTATTATACAGCCCAGATCACCAGTCCACAGCTGTTTCACATAGAAAAATATGGACTAGGTGCCAAAAGAGAAGCTTTCACTATTTCTGCTTTCATCAAAAAATATGTGGAGCGAAGTCTATGATGAATTAAAAATCCACTATATTGAGACATATCACAACCTAGTCAATTATCAACCAAGCAGTAAATATTCTTACCCCTCCAGGTTTCTATCTTGTGCTCCTCCAATTCATAAATCTGAACCTACAATGGGTAGATGGAAGTTTAGCTTGAAGTAATTTAATTTTAAATCCATCATTAACATTGCAAACATCTGAATAGTTTTATTTCATTGCTGAAAATCTAACAGAGTAAGAACAGTCCAAGAAGAAAGGGTGCAATCCTGCCCAGTGCAGAGTACAATCCTGGATTTATCATTTCAGGGGACAGGAAAGCCTTTTACAGGCCTACGTTTGCAGCCCAGGTCTTTTCTGGAGCCGAAGGCATCCCCTCAGTAATTTGTATCGCCTTCCAACAAGAGTAAACCCCTGAGGGATTCCTCACACACCCACGCCAGTCAAGAGCTTACCCTGATCCTCCGACTTCTTAATGCTAACAGAACAAAGTTACCTGATCCCTACCAAGCAAGAGCACTTTCTTAGGGAGGAATTCCCTGGATATTTCTCATCATTCAATGGTGGATATCATCTAGCACACTGTATGTGTCCTGATGCATTCAGAAAGGATGACTAAAATACTGTAAGAATTATATTTTCGGCATAATTTTCCCTATTAAAACTAGAGCATTCCCTGATGGAACATTAATTTATTTATTTTCCTTAGAGAAGACTGCATCAGTCACATAAATATTATCACTCCTCAGCTATTCCCCCTCAGTGCTGCCAGTTTAAGCAGAACCTACAAATAGAACCTTAGACAATGTAAATGAGTGATAACTCATTAGGTAAAGTCTCATGGAAAAATCAGCAATATCGATGTAGAGGGTCATTACAACACGGAAACAATTTTAAAGAAGCCATCAGTGTGCATGCACTTTCCTTTTGTTCCTCCCCCCCACTCCCTGTAAATCCCCAGGGAGAAAAAAATAATTCTTTAACATGAAGAAAGGACAGTGCACCACACTATTGGCATCTGATGAGAATTTCACTATAAATTTTAAACAGCAACATGAGCTTAAAGAAGGCAAATACATCAGATGTCTGCTCCATCCAACTGTTCTTGATTTTTTCAGCTAGTAAAACATAGTACATATGTTTTAATTGGTAGAAGGGGAATTGTGATTTGACAGGAACAAGAAAGGGATGTAAATGTTTGTATGAACATGCAAGCTACAGAATTTCATCAACTGACTGCCAATGGGAATTTCAAATTACAGCTAATTAAGTTAACGTATCTCCAACCAATTGTGCAATTCAGCCACGTAACTAAAATATTTGCATATATTTAACTAGTTCAACTTGTTCATTCTACACCATCACTCCAAGAACAGTAATTTTTTACAGTATCCAAACCTCTCTAAGTTACCATCCAAAGACTTAAATAATAATGACAATCATCATAAACCCTTCAGTCTGGTATTTCAGTCTCTGTACTGTATGGCAAATGACCAAATCATAGCTTAACATCATACTTACCATTGGAGACTTATAGTATCTATGCAGTATGTTAATGAAATCTGTAATTGTTAACATTCCTGTAAAAAGTGACACATAAAAAAAAAGGTCTTTAGATACATACTTAACATACAGAACTTTCAGCTATTTTCTCTATTTATATTTGCACTACATAATTTAATAAATGTGAAATCCATGTAAAATACTACTTGTACTGGACTACTTAACAGCAGGATTTCAAAGCCATGTCTGTTCACTTTCACATTGACACAGTGGTTCAGAAAAAAAACACATCTGAAGTTATATTCAAAATTATAACCTATGTGCTTCTCACTTTCAATCTGACACAAAAAAACCCCCTTGAATTCAGACCACATCCACCCCCAAAAGCATGGAAAGAAAAGAGGGGGTTTAGAACATCTTTCAAGGTTGGAGAACTATTCTTGCTTTTCATTTTCTTTTTGAATAAGACACATTCTCATTATGTGCTTGCCAAGTCAGGCAGACTCCTAGTCTCAAATGAAGGAGCAGTATAATACATTTTTCTTGACTATTACTTATTACAGAATTCATTCAATCATTTCCATGGTAATCCTCAAGGTCTGTATTGAAATGTGACTTTTCAAAAGAAAAAAATAGCACATCCATCGTGTATATATATATTGTAAGCACTAACACCAAGTTATATAATATAATATTGATGATTAATTTAGTTACCTGAAAATATTAATATTTTTTGGGCTTTCAAATTCTAGGTTTGAGAAGATGCAAATGCTCCACTGTTTACTACTCTTACATCTAAACTGAAGAAACTAAGAAATGGGGAAGGGAAAAATTAATCTGGAGGTCAGCTTTAAATCAGGAGAGCTTAGTTACAGACAGAACACAAAATGAAATGAAAATAAAAATCACAGCACTCCTATGGTGTATTGCAAGAAACTACTGCTCCTTCTCTCTTGGAATTAAAATATTTTAACAAATGCTTTATTAAGTCTGTACCATTCATTTCCAGGAATCCTCAACCTATGTTCCACGTCACAAGAAATACTCATAATTCTATTTGTCACTGGCACTGTGACCCCATTTTGTAACTGCAACAGAGATCTAGTTTGGGAAGATTACTGTTGTGGCAATTAATGACAGGATTTTTAAAAAAAGCAATACACAGATCTAATATTTTCCTCCCAGTATGGCACATCTCTGTAGCATTAGAGTTCTGGTATTTAGAAATCCTCAGTGCCCCTTACTGAGCACAGCCAGAGACAGGCTCGTATTGCACTCACAATAGGATACTGCAATATGAAATCATTCTCTTTGTAGTTTCTGTTTTCAAATTTCCTTTCTATGACCACTGCCTTTATTTTTAAATACAGAGTGAAGTGCAAATATTGGAGACTGCATTTCAGAAGGCTGGGACCTAAAAGAAGCATCACGATTCTCAAGGCACGGCAACACTGTGAAAGCTGGCACCATTTCACTCCTCACAAGGAGGAGAAAGAAACTCTCTTTGCCAGTATTCCTCTAGGATGTTACAGCGTAGCCAGGCTCAGACCACCTTCTGAAACAATAAAGCACCTTGGAAATTCAAGTAATCCTGAAAAATGTCACAACTACTTACCTACAAAACTCTGTTTTTTACTCTCCCACAGTGGAGCTGCTCTCACACCATTTGCCACCAAGGCAAAAAAGGCTTTCTTTACCTGCAAAGAAAAAAAAAGAAAGAAAGAAAAAAAAACTAAATAAATCTTTGCCTTGATTTAGCATACCAGACACCAACAGAAAGGTTTCCCCTTTCACCAGGAAAAAACCCAAAAGCAGTATAAACAAGTAACTGGTATTCAAAACAGAACAGAAACCACACACGCCAAACAAAACCCTTAAGCCTTTTATTTTTAAATTGGTTAAAAAGCCAGAAAAAGCCTTAGCAAAACCAGATCTGTTTTTCTTTTACTTTGTGAATAGTCTAGGTGAAAGCCATCAATATATCCATAAACTAGAGCAGGGCTTTAGTTTAACACATGAAGACTGCGTTATGTTCTTGCCAATGTTTACTATAGCAAGTTGTCAAAAAAATGAGACTGAAATAACAGCATTCTCATGTCCCCTACAGCTTTTAGACACCTGATTTATACATATTAAAAAACAGTTGTTTATTCTAAATATGACTGAAAGTTAAGAGAATTATCTAGCCTGTTTTGCTGCTAAAGAAATCAAACAAATACTTCAATAATTTTTAAATGAATGAATCCTCCCCAGAATCAGAGGGATACAAGGTCATGGTGTCATTTTGGAAAGAAACACTTCCCTGTGAACTCTGGTTCTCTGAAGATGAAGGACTCAGGCACTGGTGCACCTCAAAATCCTCATCTCCTGGTGATGTGCTCAAGCATGACATCCTTCCTGTCATGCCCAAACCCCTAAACAGTCTTCCTATGGAAAACACAATGCAGAAGTGATGGCTCTTGCCCAGGTCTTGCCCTGGCACAAAATTAGGACACAACCGATCTATATTTCTATATCCCTGAAACTGGTCCTCGGTCCAAATAACACAGAACTGCAATTGCTTGACAGCTGCAATCTGAACAGATCATGATTACATACGGGTACCTTAAATGTCCACTTTAAATTATGTGCCAAGGGGATCCTCTCCACAAGAGATGAATAGGAATAAAGGGGCTTCACAGTCAAGGGAATCAGCATCCAATAAAGTAACAGCAAACAAAACCGTAGGCAGTGATCCATATTTCCTGGTACCTCTACGCAGCCCCGACTGCTTTCTCGCTGACCATGAGAAGCAAATCCACCCTCCAAACACCAGCAGATGACAGGTCTCAAAGCTGCCCCCTGACTTCAGAGATCCCACATCACCAATGAACAGGAATAACCATCAGCCACCAGCCCTGAACTGCACTGAAACTGAACAAAGCCACATGGGGAAAAACAACAACACCATGGCAGGACCACAAGTAAGACTAAATACACAGTATTTATCTAGGAAATGGTTAAAGAGAGAGGTGCCAGAGGTGTTCAGCCACCCCGCTGACACAAGGAGGAGTCAGGCTAAACAAACATTACTAAACCCACCTCAGGAGCATCCTAACTCATGAGGAAGACTGAAACCACAGAGAAACCCTCTGGCCAAGATCCATGAAGTGTTCCCACATAACAGCATCACACTCTGAGTTAATGCAGCAAAAGCTCACAGCAGAGAGCTGTTTGGGGAGCAGATACGAGACAGACATTGAGTTCACACAGACCAACTCCACCTTGGGGCAAAGTAAGTTCTAACCATTCTTCATCAATGAAAGGGGAAAGGACACTCACACCGCCCCAAACCCCGAGCCTTCAGCTTTGGCATCTTTCCTCAACAAGAGCCATCACACGAGGTCACAGTCAATGTCAGCTCACGTCCCCAGTTTTTAATAGGAGAATGATGTTCAGGCTGGGTCAGAGGAAGAAGGGAACAGCTCATCTATTAAGGCCAGGGGGAAATAGCTTTCTCCCAGATAGCAATCATTCAACACAACTCCTCCAGCAAGTTTACAAACCCTGTAATTGATCACCTGGAAAGGAAGCATGCCCGTGGCAGAAAAGGTGTGGAAAGCCAACTGCAGCACTTCAGGCAGTCTACAAATTCCTGCTACTGCTTCTTTCCCAGACCCAGCAGCAGCAAAGAACACCTAGCACCATGCTCAAACAGGTGAGACAGTAAATTTGAGGTATTATTTTAGATTCAGAAAAGATACTTCAAGGGAGACAGTTCCAAAGATATACTACTCAAGATGCTGAGCTTGTACACAATCCAGAAGGAAAAAAAAAAGATTCTTCAAAGGATAAGTTCTTGCCTTGATCCTGTTTGATTTATTTGCAAATCATTTATCTCCAAGAATCACAAGAATCTTCCGTTAGGTGACATCTTGTCTAGCTTTAAATGACACGTTTTGGAAAAACTGAGGGCTGCTGACCAGACACAGCTGCTAATGCAGCTCAGAATTAAACCCTTAATAAAAGACAAGAATCTTAGCTTAGGCACTAGGATATTAAACACTTGATGTAATAAATCACCAAAATTTAGTAAAGAAATACTTAACCTCAACCTCCTGGGCTATCCTCATTGACCACAGCTCAAGTGACATTGCTATTGTTGTCTTCAGTTGTATTGTAGAAAGTATTACATGGCCACCTTTTAAATAAAGTAACAAAGCCATCTGTTCTTAATATTAATACTTGTCTCCTATTTAAGTAAGGTAATTACAAAGCAAAAACCCAACTTAATTCTTATTTGCTGAAACTGCTTGCAAGCACAAACATATACTCATCCACTCCCACTTTCCTGCAGTTTCTGTGGTTGACCAATTTCAGTTGCCCAAAGTACTGCTTGGTGGCCAGCCAAAGCACCGGGGTGTGGAGCTCGGCTTCTGTCCAGCACTTTTAGATGTTTCAGTGAGGTTCATGCAG
>VYZT01003430.1:165579-185189 GCA_013400735.1 Pomatostomus ruficeps
GACCTTGCTTTCTGATGATCTGTGGTTAGTAGCCTTTGAAGATCTCCACCATCTCCCATCTTTGGACCTCCAACAGCGTCGTTAATCCTGGACCCCGCAGTTTGAACTGGCCTGACCTTCACAAACCCATTGTTCAGCAGCCAGAGCCCATGGATTGTTGCTGCTCAACACCATGTACAAACACTCTTTAAACAAAGCACTTTTGTTCCTATTAACCATGTCCTAACACACACAATGAACCACTAAAAATGGGATTTATCTGCCCAAATTTAGAGGTTTTTCTGATATTTACCCTGACCTTGCATATTCACCCCGACTTCACAGTCAGCTGGGGCACGGGGCACGACTCAGCAGCCTTCCACAGGGATTAAGTTGTACCCCACAGATGCCATCTCCCCCCTCACCACAATGTCTAGACATTTACAATTAGATGAGGAATCCCACTTTGTGTAACTGTCTTCTGCAAGATTCTGCCCCTTAAGTAGAAGAGTCACATTGTAGCAAAAGAACACCGCAATTAAATCCCAGATATATCACAGATCACCTCAACAACAGCTGCCATTACACTACAGTGAGCACAACAGGAACGAGCTTTTCTTTCTACAGGAACTCATTACATTGTGAATACGTTGAATAAAACAACAGACTAATTTAGCTTAGACATAACCTCTGGAGGTCACTGTTTCTGCACACCATTCAAACACTTTCACTGCAAGTCTGAGGAAGGACAAAGACTCCTCCAATACAGCAGTCATTACCAAGAAAGCAAGAGACCCAGACATAAAAGTCTTGTTTTTCAGGTAGAATATTTGGAAAACCTTGTCCCTTATGGTTAGTGAGCTCCTAAAATAGCTGGATTGCTGGGCAGTGAAACCAGAAACAGTGGTAGAAGATTTCACCAGACTGCAGAGTAAGTTTTTCCTCTCTGACGGGAAACACTGAAAGGGACACTCCTTGTTATGAGACACCAGAGATCTTACAAGCCCTTGCAGAAATGCTCTCTCCAGCAAACATCTGTGAATGAGGGAACCACCTGAAAGGAAGACTGAGGATGAGCTCGTTTCCAAAAATTCAGTGTGTGTACAACACACACACACACGTTTGTTTTACCCAACACTGTGTTATGAAAACTGTACCAATGTCCATAAGTAACCAGTGCTTTCAGACTTGTCTTCCAGGACTGTCCCATAAGGCAAGGAGGGCGACTGCTGCTGCTGAAGTAACTGGCTTCATTTGCCTTGCAAAAAGACTCATGTCCTCAGCAAATTGTTGTGAGAAAAGAGCTGTCACAGGTCCTGGTGCTAAAGGGTCAGAGCTGAGTGGAGAATCCCACTGAGCTGAAAAGACACAATTCGGCATCACTGCCTCGTGACAAAATTCACTGAAAAGGCTCAAAGGTCGCAGAAGTAAGAAACAAAGCTATGGAACACCTGCAGACGTGCCAGTACCAGGCAAGAGGATGATGCAGATGGATTGTCCTGTAGCATGGACACTGTTCAAAGACCTGCCAGAACTTCTGTGGTGTGGCTGCCCTCAAAAGGCAGGATGATCAACCTCCCTTTCACTGTATAAGCCAGTATCAGGCACTTGCCTGAAAAGCCCCAATGTAACCCCAGGAAATGTCTGTTGTATCAGATCCCAATAGAAAGGAATAAGTTCCTTTTTCTAATTTTTGGCACAGAGCTCCCATAAAAGTAGTATCAGACCCAAATGAACCCTGACATCTTTACCATCTCTGATTCCTGATGAATGGATGTTCTAAGGTGATCTAGAACATTTACCATCATTTTCACTGGGTAAGTTGACAGATTTCCATTTTATTTTTATTCCCAATTATTTTTAAGGACTACAAAACTAGAGAGAACAAACACCTCCAAAAATACACATGTGGACCACAGTATCAAACCCAAATCATTAAGGCAGTCACTGAGAAACAATCACCCTTCCTAACATAACAAAGTGCAAAGTCTGACATGTAGTTGAAAAGAATTTACAAGAGGAAGGCGTCCATTCTTAGCAGACTGGATAAGAACAGCTGAAGAACTAACGGAGAAGGTTGAATTTCTACACCAATACACTCACATGTTTTAAGTACCAAACACCAAGGCATGGAGGGGCTTCTCAATGGCTTCCCCTTGTATAGGGGGGAAAGTTTTATACTTTCAAAGGCAAACAGCATTATCTCTATCTTCACAACATGAGCAAACGTGGCAAAGTCACTCCAGACACAGACATTGTTCTCACTGTTAGAAAATGAAGGTGCAGGAAAACGTTACTCTGAGAACTCCTTCTAAGAGGCCAAACACACTCATTTCAACAGTTCTTATCAAGTAGGAAGACACAGAGCAGTGCATCTGGTCTTTGTTGTAACAGGAAAATCGTCAGGGCTCTGTGTAACCTTTGTACAGTGTAAAACCTGGGCACTCCACACTTCACTCCCTTGGTTCAAGTGTGTTTATGAGCAACTGACTCCCAAATGCTTTTGATGTGAAAACATGAAGAAAGAGGCAATGGTTTCTAGCCCGACATAAACAGGACTGCATTTCTTTAAGCAGCATGGCGAGTTCTCTGGCTGCCCAAACCCTGGCAAGTCTCCAAGAGAGGAAAAAGAAAAAACTACCACAGGTAAAGCTGATGGTCTTGCTGCACAAGACAGGTGTGTAACAGATCTCCCCTGCTACTCCCTCACCTCACCAGGATTTCAGGCAGTGCTTCCTCTCTATGAGGCTGCCATGGGAACAGAGCCCATGAAACATATCTGGGAACCTATTATAAACATGTTAGTAAGCTGAAAATACAACTCTGCCACAGAAAGCTCTTTGGACAGCCCTCCTCTTCCCTGCTATTGGTATCACCTTCAAAGTACTCATTCCTATGAGCTGAGCTGAAATACTCCTGCATTCATCCTCAGATCCCACAATTATCATCCTGATAATAAGAAAGCCGCACAAGCTAAATATTCTCCAAATCCACCATGCACTTTCACTTTGAAGCAATTCACATTGGGAAGTGTATTTAACTTGCAATTCCTTTTTTTTTCCCCTTCAAATAAAGTTCTGATGTCCAATCCAGACAGCTTTTTAAGTTACAGAGAAACACCGTCCTTGCAAAGGAGCTAATTTGAAAAGTTAAAAATCTCTCTTGTAGAGCATTTATATAATTCAGTGTTTTTACAAACTGATTTATCTGGGGAGACTAAAGCAGTATGAAGAATACAACCAATCATCTCAGCATGATGACTGCTGCATTCAAATTAATTTTCCAATTATTTTCTTCTTTGGTCTATGAATCTGTTAGAAGCATTTCCTCCTCAAAGGATTATGATGTTAAACAAAGAGGCTACTTAAGGACAATAAAGACTTTTGCTTAGGGCAAGGGGCGAGCAGGTCTTGGACCATATCAAGTAGAATTTCCTCCTTTACCTTACCAAGTAGATTGGAGACACACAGGACAGATCTCTTATTAACTGGGAAGCTACATTTGTTTCAACATCTGAAAAACCCCAATCAGTAAACACTCACAATCAGGTCCTCTAGCTCAGGCTGAATTTTGGAAAGCTTATAAGAAACCAGATCCAAATTCATTTCTCTTTCACTGGTGGTGGAAAGGGAACACTCCTGGGTAGATCATGCACTTCCTATGGCCATAGCTGAGTAAAATTTAAGGTGTGATGATTTAATACTCTTCAGACACAAACCAAATCCCAGAAGTAACAGGTAGAGTCTTCTCCTCAAGTTAAAACTATGCACATGTTCTAGACTTTTCCCCAGGGAGCAGGTGCCACAACCACATGCAGAATTCTTCCCCACAGACAAGGTCCAGCTGAAGACACCAAACCAAGACCTGCACTGATATTCTGTGTCCATGTGTCCAAACTGTACCTTTCTGCTGTCAGATTTCACAATGGGCTACGAGGGAACATCAGGTAAATCTGACAGAGCCAGTGGAATCAGCTGCATCAGGAAGGGCACAGAAACTCTTTCACAGATTAAGATCTTACCCAGAAAGTGGTGACGGGGCAGAGAAGGCAAGAAGAATGATACGTGACTCACTCAGCCATGCACAAACACCTTACCCACAGCCTGGGTAGAAATTTCTGCTTAAGTGGCATCTATGATTCCTTCTAGATCCATGAATGAACTCCTCCTATTGATTTTGAGAGCTGCAGGAATTAAACTCCTGTGCTTGTATACCAGCAACAGGAGAAGCTCTGAAAAAACAAAAGTCTTCCCATATTGTGCTACTGATTCCAGCCTGATCCCAATGAAGGGAGCTTTTATGTGGCTGCTCAACTGCCTCAGCCCACATACTGGTTAGAAGCTAAATTAGATGATTCTCTTACAGTTCTGTGGGCAGGGTAAGCAAGGAGGGGCATTCACACTCCTCAGAAATGCAGACAGCAGCAGCTTCATCAGGGAAAAACCTCAAAGCCAACTAAGGAGCAGACAGTCAATCCTTTTGTAAAGCTGTGTGACAGCAGACCCAGTCTGCTGTGTGGTTCTGGGAGCAAACCATTCCTGAGCATTATTCCTGGAAGGCTGATTTATCTCATTACCGTGGAGAGAAGCAACACCCCAGTCAAGAATGACCTGGAGAGAACCAGAATAATGAATCCATTTACTGAATAGAGTCAGCACAAGGAAGAGAAATATAAATCCTCTTCCATTCTTCTAATGCTGAATCCATTGCATGCTCTGCAAAGGTTACAAGGTGTATTTACTGCCAGCTTGTCAAATCACTAAAGAAGTTTCCAAAACATTGTTTAAAAATTTTTTTAGTTACGTGGTAGAAAAGTATTTGAGTTCTTACTAGCATGACAGGTTCTGACAAAATCCTACACTGGTGATAACAACATCTGGTCCATTAGCAACTTTGGTAATATCATTAAACAGATTAAATAATTTAACCAAGTCACGCAATGGTTTCTTCAGCATATGGAAGGAAATAAAAGGCAAGAGTCTTTAGGGTTCTGAAAGCTTATTCTGATGACTGTTTCCACATAAACATGATTTTTATTAGTTTATGAAGTGCTGGAAAAACACTTTAAAAACAGTTTCAAGGTCATGGTGAGCAAAAGCTTCATATGTTTCATTATTAAAACCTAAATTTACCTGTAACAAGTAAGAATATAATTTAGTCAAAAGTTAGATAGAGCTTTTGACCTAAAGAGAGCTTATGCAAACTCCACAAGACACAGCCACTACATTTGCTAACAGATCATTCTTGGGACTGCAGATTGCTGCTTGATACAGAGCAGGGAAGTCCCCATCTTACACTCACCTCCTACACTCCCCTTCAAGGGTTAATTGCTCTGTGCTAGCAAACAAGCTAATCCTTCTCATCTTTATGTAGTCTGGGCAAAGCCACAACAAATTAATACATTTCTTTCAAGGTCAGACAAAAATCTGGCCTTAAGAAAGCCTTTGGAGTTAAGCTTCAGAGATTGCTATAAGCTAGGTAAGAGGCATTTCCCTAAAAGATGCTAATACAGTTGGGGGGGTGGGAGAAATGCAACAAGAAAAAATTGAAATCACATTAGATGATGTTAGACAAAACAACCTGACAGACAGAATGTGAACAGTGGCGTATTTTGTTCATCTTTGAATTTAATACAGGAATTATTTTCCATCAAAGGAAAAGATCAGATTGCTGTGTCACTGCATGTACCTGATACAGGTTAAAACCCATGAAAAGACCTGGGTGTTCCCTCCTCCCCCCAGATCATCTGCACACTAAATGCATGAACACTTGTACAGTGCTCAGATGCTGTGCTGAAGACACAGGGTGGCGACCAGTAAATCTGCATTCAGGTCAGCGATTTCCTGAAGTCAATCATAAAGACAATCCAGATCCGTATTTATATTTAGCATAATTACAACAAAGAAGAACAGTGAGCGAATGCTCAGAGTAGCCCTTCAAGGGACAACCCCCCTAACCCCTCCTGGGGGCTGTGAAAGGTTTATCCTCCTGTTTGCATCTCAGGAGATGTGCAGAAGATGAGAAAGTTTATCCACTGTGAGCTGCACACTGTTCCAACTTGCCCAATTTCCCCACCATCCACAGAGTCAAATTTCCAGACTTCACAGGAAAGCTCATAACATCTAATTGTCTCCTGACTCCCTTCCTGGTCAGATCAGACTTTATGAAGTTTCTTTAATGTGTGCCAAGCCAAGATAGCATCTTCTCTGGGAAAAGCCAAAGGCTGCAGCTTGTCACAAACAAGGAGCACTCATGGGTCACAGGCAGGGGAATGCCACGGCCGTGAAGGTCAGTATGATTCTATAAATATTTATAAGGAGAAAATAAGTATTAATAAATTGAAAGGGTGAAAGAACAGTCCACTGACAGTCTAAATCACGGAAACTGTGCCAGCCAGCACTTTCCCAGGCAACATCTGCCACTGCCAGGGTTCAGCACGGGGCAGGCACCACTCCCAGCGGGCAGACCAGATGCAGATCCTGTTTTGGGGAAGCTCTGGGTGAAACCTCACTGAGGCAAACTGAGCTGTGCTAGTTGGCCTCAGGCAGGTAAACAGAGCAGGGCTCAGCACACTGTGTTTATTCAGAGTGGATGCTGCGTGCCAAGGGGCACAGTGTCCTGCTGAAGCACAGCTCCCCTACCCACAGGAGCTGTGCCCAGCAGAGGTGCAAGAGCCACAGCACAGCTGTCACAGCCACGTGCGGGGCCAGATTGAACACACTCGTGTGCTCTGGACACTCCAGCCCAGAGGGCTGTGCCAGCACTGGGGGCTGCCACACCCTTGGCAGCTGCTGGCGTCAAGCCCCCCGTGCCTTTGAGTGGCACAGAAGCAGGGCTGGAGAGACCCTCAGCCCATTCTGCTCTTCATTAGCTGCTATTTCTGCTATTTAAAGCCTTCCTTCCATTTCCAATGTAAGGGCACCTCACCATCCCCTCTCTCACGGCTGAAACAAGACTCCTTATGAAACTTTACACTAATTCACTCACAGACACTGAGACTAAACATTTACTTTTGTGAATCAATACTGCTTCAGTGGCATGACTGGTGCCACGTTATATAAGGATAACATCTCCAGTTTTCCTGCAGCTAACAACAGGTTTAGAATACTTTCCACAGTACCTCATGAATAATTTTCCAGGGTAGAAACATGTGATGTGTGCTGTGATCGCTGACCAGCAGAGGGAGACCGGATACTGCAGCCAAACAAAAATCCCAAATCCAGAATCTTTCAAAGGATGCCATGAGAACACAACCCAGCTCCGTTTTTAATTCTTCCTCCATTGATCAATACTAGCTTGTATTAAGGGAGGCAAAAAGTGAGCTCTTATGTTGTGTGTTTTAGCTCTAACATTATTAAAAATCTGAATTCAAAAAACTGGAGAACTTTTTCAAGGCACCAGGTCGTTTTTTTTTTGGTGGGTATTTTTTGTTTGTTTATTTTTCTTAGGTGAAACACTGATGTGAGTAGGAATGAAACAGACCCAAGAAAGACAAACACCCATTTGAGAAGATTCATGGACACTGAATGTTTCAGAGCTGTGTTTTCAAAATATGAACTGACACAAAGTCCTGAAGTAATGGACAGTAAGTAATTTATACATTAAAACTTAAAACGCAGAGAACAGTTTAGAAGTTTTACTTGACCACCATTATTGGATTAATTCTTCACCATGTACTTATCCGGCTATTTTAGACAAATGAAAAAGCTATTCTATTTTTATATTCCATACATGTTCATGCATCAGCCATACCGATCAAACAGAATGACCATAATGTGTTTTGAAGACACTGATGGTGGCACATTAACACATGGTGCCAGGTAAGAACTAAAGGGAAATACTGAACAGAATTATTTAAAAGACCTCCTAACAGTGTAGGCCAGGTAAACATTCAGATTTACCTGTTTAATATTTTCTTAAATAGTTTTGCAAAACCTGCTAAGTTGGAAGACAGTGCCCATGCTGGAAAAGGACTCCTGCTTTACAGTATTATGACTTTATAAATTAAAAGTACTGCAAGTGGATTAAATGTAATGGTGCAAAGTCAAAAAAAATGCAGTTTAGAGGGGGAAAAAAAAAAGCTCCTCACCAGCAATACAAACTCAAGATTTGGTCTACTTTTATTGTGTACTAGAGTCTGAATGAGCAACTCCAGACTTCCCTTCTACCAGCACTGCTTCCAAACACCTCGAGAAGCAGACGGGGAATATGACTCCATGATCACAGACCAAGGCATTCCTTGTTCTCCTCGAGTTGTAATCCATGACCATCACTGGCGATGCCAAGTTAGACAGGGATTTTGGTCAAGTGCTGGTGGAAGTTTTTCCATCACCATTAAGTTACCTGTTCTCCTTTATGGTGAAAACTCACCAGGCTCACTCACTCACACTCTGTTTCCTCAGGTGTTACTTCACACTGGCTCACAGCCTGGAGAGGAAACTCTCACTTCTTTAACAGCTTTATCTCAACACAGCTCCAGCAATGAAAACTGGTATCTGGCATGATCTCATTCACCAAGAGATCTGGAGAATCCAAAAGGAATCAGTGGCCTCAAGATTAACTAGTTAATGGAATACAGCACAATCATCTCTCTAACTGCAACAGTGGCCAGGCTCAAGCCTCTGACCCAGGTGAGCACGGACAATGCAGCCTGTGGGTCATGCCCACTGCAGGTACCCACTCCCAGCACGTTACCTCATGGTGTGAGGAAAAAATGCCTCCTGGAATGAAAAGGAGGCCAACAGTCTTTGAGAAGAGCTGCAAAGAGTGACAGTGAACCCCACCATCCTAAATCTGACTTTTCAGGTTGAAGAGATCTGAATTTTTTACTCAAGAATTGACAGTCATCCCTTCTTTCAGGCAGAAGAAAGGAAACACTGCAGAACTTTTCCCCCCTCTAAGATGCTGAAAAAGGTAATGTAAATTTTCCACCTTGCAGATCAGAGCACTCAATCCAGCACTATATACAATCATCTGATACACAAGATGGTTCTGTGAATGTTTTGGGACTGATATCTGTTACATGGCTGCCTCTGACTGTGGAAAGCTGAGGTCTGAGTAGTACACTCCAGACCAAAATTACTTAATGGGCTTAGTTAAGTCAGAATTGGAGCATCTTTACAAGGAAAAACACACTGAAACAGCAAAAACCGAAGCAAGCAAAAAAATACCAACTGCAAAATCCAGGAAACAAAGAAAGCCACAGCTTTCTACCACACTGCAGAACAGATTAGTCTGTTTCTATAGCAGGCAGCTAATGCCTTCTTTTGGCAAACAAACTCTTCAGACAGAGCCAAGAGTCTAGCAGATGATTTACTGATTAAATGCAAAATGAGAAGCTGAAAACAAAAATTTTCTGGAGAATGTAATAATTTGCATAATTAAGCCATCCATTTGAGTCCTAAATTGTCTTATCAGTATAGCAGGAACAGGCTCCTAACACCTGGGTACTCTAGCTGTTGCACAAGGATCTTACATCTAATGTCTCTATGTAGATTCAGGCAGCCATGAAGAAGCCAATAAAAGTTTGGGCTTATCTGAGCTTTTTTTTTTTTATATAGAGATTCCAACTGCAAACCAAATTACATCCTCTCTTTCTGTTCTGCTAGGAAGTCTTCCCCCAACTTCTCTTCCAGCATAACATGAAAGATACAGTAGAAACAATACAGTCAAAGCACAGCACTATGGGAGTACTTCTCTTCAAGAGATCAAATTTCATTTAACACTCAGGAAACACTCATTTTAAAAAAAAACGACTGCAAACAAAGGCAGACTGAAAGGAGAATACTCACTTGTAGCGTAGTGTCGAAAACAACAAGCTTAGAGCTTGTTGGAACAATGTCATAACACTTGTGTGACCTCATGAATCGCACATAAATGTCACTTTCCGATTCTTCAAGTGCTGCAAGTAAAAACATTATGATGTTTTATTTAAGTAACCTTAAAAAAAAAGAGTAGTAAAAAAACATGCCAAATCAACTGAGCACCACTGCAGAAGGACAACCCTAAAGCAAAACTCAAATTCACACTTTCAGATCTGGACAGACAGTCACAGGTTTGCACTCTGCATTTCAGACTCATCTTTCCTTTCACATTAAATAGAACAAAGACAAAATGCATTGTTCCCTTCTGATGAGAAAGGACTTCTGGACTGAAGAGTTACATTTCTTAAAAATCTCTTTTTTTTTTTTCCCCCAACAGCAGCCTACTGAAACATGCATCTGAACTCTAGTTAGGTATAGAGGAAGACAGTTTGAAACTTAAGTAACGTCAGGCTTGACTAACTCAAGCTCCTTAAATCAGTATTTCTTGAATCTTACCTCTGCCTGTTCTACTTTTCACACAGTAATTTTATATTTCCTAAAGAGGAAGCGAGCAAGTTCTGCAATCAGCTCCACTCTCTTCAGGCTACACACAGCATCACATCTCCAACGCTTTGTTTATAAAACCAGGGTCCATGTGGCTGGAATGGTTTTTGTGTGGCATGTCTGTAGCAAGGACATGCAACCCCGTCCATATTACCTTAAATCTCCTTTGCATTAGCCAGAGTTCAGGTGCATGTGCATACAACTCCCACAACTGCTCAGATACATTAACTTTTTTCTTTTTTAAGCAGTTTGGCCCTCCATTCTTTCCAGCAGGTACCTAGAACTTGATCAAGGATAATCCCTCCATCAGAGATGTACCCTTTAGATCCTGTAATAATCCCACAGAATCTTGGTCATCCATGAAACTTTTGAAGAGCGGAATAGAAATTACAACAAATAAAAAACCCCCTTGAAATACCCACTGACCATTAAAGAACTTTGTATTAGGAAGTTAAAAACTCAAAATTCTCATTTGCTAGATTTGCTCAAAATCAGTTATCTTGCTCAGGATAAATCACTTGTCATTTCCACCAAAGGGCTCAGCACAGCGTTTTCAGTCCGAATTTACAGAAGCAAAGCTGGATTTCCCCTACAAGTGGTTGCTTCAGGATCCAGCCTCTTCTACACACTAAGCAAGTCCTTCGTCTCCTACTCTCATTACTCTTAAAATAAATAAATAAATAAATAAATAAATAATCTCTGTTTCCTCACTGAAACACATGCAACATGAAATAGAAGTTCCATAGGAAGGCAGTCTCCAATGTGGAGGAAGCAGAAGAAGGAAAAAAAAAAATTTGTTTGATTTATGTTCCTATGCAAGTCAGGACCAGAAGTGGAAATAGCAGGAACTTGGAAAAATTGGTAAGAGATTAGAAAACCACACAATGAAACTGAGAGGGAAAGGATTAGGCAGAAAGACTTGGACAATGCTGGTAGGGAGCCACCTCTGTGAGGTGATCCCAAGGGGGAATTGGTACTGACTCCTCAGGGCAGGTACAGCTGAAGTAAAAAAAGTAGTTTGGGACAGAAAAATCTTTATCTAACTCTATAATATACTAATGCCTATTATCCTCTAACTTCTGCAATACCATGAACACTACTATCTGGGTGAAATTAATTTAATGACCCTGTAATAGAGTTGTCAGGGGTTTCTGTTGTGTTAGTTTTGTTTGGTTGCTTTTTTAGATACACAAGCTAGAAGCAGAGAGGGGATGAAATACTATGCAATAGAAACAATAATATAAGAACATTTAAATGACAGATCAGTAAGTCTGGTCTTTAGAAAGTTATGGTTGCTTCTACAACCTCTTAAGTGCAATCCCTCAGTGCAGTATCAGAGTCCTTAATGACTTTAATCTCAAGTTTGTAAACAATTAAGATACTACAAGTAGAAACAAGCATAGGAACACCTCAAATTCCACCATAATAGTGGAATCACCATCCCAGGACATGTTCAAAGAATGTCTGGATGTCACATTTGGGGACATGGGATGGTGAAAATGGTGTTAACAGCTGGACTTGGTGATCTTTAGAGGTTTTTCCCAACCGAAACGATTCAATGATTCTATAAACCACAGAACAACCAGCTGAAAAAAATGTACACTCTTAGAGCACACCATGGCTCCACAGAGTCTCACCAACTCACCAACAATTTTCAAATGTATCAGGATAACAAGCACAATAACTGTGAGCCAAACAATACAGTCAGGGGAGGCTGTTCATGGCAGCCACAGCCAGGAACTCTGACCAGCACAGCCAAGGTGTGCCCATAAACCCTCCTCTCACCACACATTCCCACCCTCCAAACACAACTCCAACTGGACCTCAACAATCCCCACCCAGATGCACAGGACTGGTTCAGTGTTATCTCACCCTGTGCTGTCTTCCAGTTCAGGGGAGACACCACAAAGCAACTGCTTCCCTTTAATTTTAACTGGAGAGTTTCAATTAAAAATACTCAGAAGCATGAGATAACCATCTGTGAGCACTGTTAACACCCCTGTAAATAGCTAGGAAACTCCAGCAGGATCAGGACAAGGATCCAATTGTCCAGCTGGAACTGAGGTTTATTTCTACAGAAGATCCTTAGACTATAAATAAGTACAATGCACCACTTTATTAGTCACTAACTAAACATGCAAAACATCAGCAGCACTGACTTAACTCTCATGTCCTACAAAACTCCATCAAGTGCCTGTTGGAAAGGATATTTAAAACCTTCTAACACCATCAGCTACCTGGGAATACTAAACAGCTGCTGTAGCCCAATTCTTTGCACAGGTATTGTGTATTACGTATATATTCTGTACATACACAGCTGTTCAACGGAGAGAAAGGTCTCCCAAACCAAAGGCTCAGCACATTTCAGGGATGCACTCACATCCATCTTTCCTGCACAGCACAACTGCACAGGGCATAACCTTCCTCACAGTCTCTCTCCCCTTCCAGAGGACAAACTTGCTGCTTTGGGTTGTATCCAACCACCACTGTGCTGCAAAGATAAATCATCAAACACAAACACCCTCACCTCCATGAGGATATTTCTGCTTTATTACCTGCTTGGTTTCTTGTTCCAGTCTTATCTGTTTTCCCAATAAATGCTCATCCCTTCTGGCTACTATGAAGCTCCTGCAGTTTTACCCAGCACCTGCAAAGCAGTACTTCCTTAGGATGGACATGGACACATCCCTGCTGGCTTGACTTAAAAGCTCCCTTGGCCTCTGCACGTCATCTCTGATCTGCATGAGAGATCATCTGCCCAACATGCAGGAGATACCAACACAGAACTGCCTCCAGCCAAACCTCAGCTCTCTACAGCTCACAATCTGGAAATCAGCTCACTCTGGCTCACAGAGCAGAGTCCCAGCAGGAGGGATGTGAATCTAGAGCAGGATCGGGGAGGAGAAGAATCCACTAATGAGTAGTTAAATGTGTATTTCCATGAGGGTGCTCAGTCATGAAAGCTTCTCTCTTGAAGATTTATCTGAAAGTTATTTGGCAAGTGGACATTGCCCACGTGCACCCCCTCTCCCCAAGCCATAGGTGAAGGCAAAAATATCCCAATTCCCATTGCTGTTTTTGTGATTTTTAATAGAGCAGAAAGAGAAGTCACCCAGAAGGTTACAAATAAACCCTGTTTGACAGTTCAACACTTGAAGTTGAGCACTTTGCCATACAGGCTTTTACGGAGTAAATTCTCTGCATTGGGATTTCATTTGTTCCTGCTGTTAGAGATCCTTTAAAGAGCAGAAGATCAATATATTTGTATTTCTGCCCCTCTGCTCCCCAATCTTATTCAATAAAATGATTTTTACTTCTTTCCTTTCTCCCACCCTTCACTATAATGAGACGTGCTTCTGTTTTTTGTTTCAGCCAGCAAATACAATTTACAAGGGCATCATAGCTTTTCTCTTTTTTTTTGGACAGATTAATTATTCAACAATACTGACTCAGAGATTGCAGTGGGACTCGGTACTAAGTATAATTGTCTATTCCAAGAGCTCTAAGGTAGAACTACCATCTGAATACTCATGAACGACACAGAAACTTCTGCAGCATTGCTGATGCCATTTCCTCAGAGATCTACTGAGCAGATGACTTCAGTTCCACTCATACCTTTGCCACTACGCAGGGCGCTTTCCTGCTGTAGATTTCTCTTCAGAATTTCAAAGCAAGAAAAGAAGAAAGAAGAGAGGGGGAATAAAAGTGCCTACAGATGGAGAACAGGAATATAATACATAAGGTCAACACTTACTGAAAAGCTTCCGAACACTGCAACATAAAAACCTACAGAAAATTCCTCAGAAATGTCTACTGCAAGCCACAGGCTGCATTTCTGGGCTATGTTCTTACTGGGCTGGTCCAACAAAGATTGTGGACCACGTGTGCTTCCTGATTTCAACAATACAACATCATGACCTTTCCTATTCTATTTTATGTTACAGCTGTATTATGCCCCTCGTATCCAGTCATATTTCAAGTTCATTCATTGGTTCCAGGAGCATCTGAAAGGAAGACACAGGTTCCACAGAGGTTGGGTTCTCTCACCTTCTTTAAGGTGTTAATTCCATCACAACCACGCCACAGCAGCTCTCCATAGCACCCCTGCCCTCATGGTTACACTGAGGGCTGGGACCTTCGGCAACTCTCAGTCATTTGAAGAACTCAAATTTACAAACCTAAACCTTCTTATTAACCTAAACAACTGTTTGTATAACTGATTTCTATAGGTTTACCATGAAATTAACTGAATTTTAAAGGTCCTTTAAAAAGTAGGGAAGAAACAGCAGAGAGCAGTATGTAAAAAATACACTGAACTAACTGCTTGGCTCGGTGAACAGCTTGGAGGAAGACAGAAACCACAAATATACACAGTAATTACACCATTCCCCCTGGTTTTTTAATAAGAATCAGTATGGAAACTGTGCAACGTAAAAACTTAGAGTTTTCGTACAATAGCAGGAGCTGAGCTAAGCACTCCCAGCTCCCAGCACTACCCTTCACCTTGACTACTACTGGCAAAATCATCTCCCCTCAGCCAGATCCAGTGGATAAAAGGAAATGGGGAAGTAGAAATTTAGTTTTGTGATGTTTCCACTTGTACTAAACAACCTAGTTAGTGGAAAACGCATTTTCTTTTCTGTTACTGCACACATACTTATCTGCACTTCAGGGTACTCCAAGCCATACTTCTATTTTAAAAGTCACATGATATGCTGAGTATCACATTTCAGATACCAGAGAATTAGAATATTAAAGACCAAAGATTTTTTCGTCACAATGTTTACTATCAAACCGATCCAACAGCAACACATTAAGTCAAATTTATTGGTGTAATTATACTGATAAACTTTATTAAAAGGTGTTATAGTAAAGTACTGTATACTATTCTCTCATATATATATATACACATATACATATGTATATGTATACATATTTATATATCTCCTGCCCTTTTCTTACACTAGAAGCTACCCAGGACAAGGACAGCATCCACAGCTAAGATCAGCTTAGCTGTGCCAAAAGCTGCCAGAAGACACCAGGGTGAGCCATCACTTCAATAAGCCAGGACAAGTTACCCTCTCTCCCTCCTGTTACAGATAACCCTTGGCAGAGAATACAACACGTAAAAGACATCATTAACCTCGTAAATTGTTCTTCTGACTGCAGTTTCATCTGAAAGCTGTCACCAAAACCGGCTTTAAAGTTTCTGATAACTCCTGGTCTGAATTTACTGAAGGAGTTCCTTAATACCCTTGAAAATCGCCCACACAGCTTTCACAGTGCTGGAGATTGTAGGAATTCTAGTGTAAGTCACTAACATAACACAGATCTGGAAAAAAACATCCACAATGGATACAGTTCATCCACTCCAAGAGCAACGGTGACATTACTTAGAAGGAACCATGAACTCTTCCTCACCAACAGGCCCTGAAATACAGCTTTTAAGGGAAATAGAGGCATCTGAATGAAGCAGGGTTTCAAGAACAGTGTCCTGGGAATCAAATGTCCAGGTAGGATTTTATCAGCATTCCTCAGCAAAGGGACAGACAGGAACAGATTCTGCAGAGGGATCCAGTACTTGCTGTGTACAGGACATTGCTGTGATCATGAGCAAGAGCTTTACTTCAGCCTACCTTCTGAAAGACTAATACGGCTCATTTGGCAGATTTTTTGCTAGGTTTGAATGCTTTACAAATTAAAATGTACATGGCATGCATGTCCAGTGAAAAGCTTGGAAACCGAGGGGCTGGCAGAGGAGAACAAGAAACTGCAATTTTGTCACAGAGTAATGCAGTAAGGGGGCATGACTGCTCAGTCTGCTGAGCTGCCTGCTAAGGAGCCACGAACACTGGAAACAGTGGACAAGAAACCAGACACCAGAGGCTGAATCAATGTCAGACTTGGTAGGAAGGGAATACTAACATAGTTTAAGAAGGGCAAGCACAGGATAAAAGAAGCAGTGTTGTACTGTGTCATTTGATTTCTGTTTACTCATGAGGAAACTTATCTCAGAAAAAGAAAAAAACACCACCAAAATAATCACCCATGTAAATCAGCCACAGGGTAAGACTAAGTGGTAAAAAAAGAAAAAGCTGGAAGAGATGGTCACAAGGATACCTACCCTATGTGGCCAAAGATAAATCACAGAAACCAAGAATATCCTGAGTTGGAAGGGACCCACAAGGATCAGAGTCCAACTCCTGTCTCTACACAGGACAATCACAAAAGTTTTAGAACATGCTTGACAAAACTTTGTTGTTAGTCTTGGCTGCCATCTCTGCAATGTACTACTTCCAATTTTACCGGGGAAAAACCAAACAGGTTTACAGTCCAATATATAGGAAATAATATGATGACAATAATAATATGAGTTGACAACTCCATCACAAGCTGAAAGGCTTTTGAATGCAAGGAACAGGAAGAGAGGATGTAGAGATAGAAAAATAAAGTCTTTTTTCTTTCTGAGAACTGCAAAGAGCCTTAAAATATCCTGGAAGACCACACATTGAAGTTACACAGTAGCATTATTCATTCAGCCATGGGCAATTCGATATGGATGTTGCAGATTGAACATTTCCCACCCCGATCTAAAGGAATGCATGAGCTGGCAGATAAAGATTACAGCAAGTTTACAGATGTAAGAAACTCTGATACAAAGAAGTGATAGGAAATGTATCTAGAGATCAGTATCAGGAGCTTCTTCAGTGTTCCAAGATTAATTCAATTGCATATTACAGCATGGATATATGATGTGACAGAGAAACAGGACTTTAAAAAGAAGTGTGAGCACCCAGGAACAACAACAGAACAAGTGAGCTCTTCCTTGCCAACTGCACCTCATCCTGCAAATAGGAAGAGGGTCCAGAGGCACAGAAAATAAGAGGGGAGAACAGGTACATGAACAGATAAATAACAGTGAATAGAGAATTAAATGCACAGTCTTGTTGCTCACGTCTTCAGAAAAAGGCTAATCATTTTAATAACAGTAACAAGCTAAAAGAAACCATAACACAGCTTTAAGAACTACATTCAGAATTAAGTCACTTTCAAACATAACCTTCAGTATTGTTTGCATCTACCTTTTTTCTTTTGTGCACACATTTTACTGTGTTTTCTGAATTCTAGAGTCGGTGCAACTGTTCAGCCACTTTAGATCACCAAAGTAATTGAGATGTTTTCTCCCCTTGTCACAAGGAGTTGCTTCATGCAGAGACAGCAGGTTATTACGTGTGCAAACAGGAGTCACCCTAGCTAAATGCAACCATTCCTGAACTCTGCAAGTTCATGAAGGAGAAGATATATTACCAGTCTAAAGGAAAGCCAAACAAATTCAAACCCAGTCAAATTCAAACATGTATTGAAGCACGTCCTTAAAGCCAGTGTATTTGTCAGCACCTACAAAGGCAGCTCATCAAAAGCAAAGACGAAAATCAACACGGCTCTGTCAGGAACAGTTCAGACTAATCAGTTTTTACCCAGAATGAAATGATCAACAGAATGAAAAAGAAGGTAGACACAAAATAAAGATAATAATAAAAAAATCACAGTATGCTTGAGACACTGATTCCAAAGCAAGCATGGATATTACTGCATGAGGAAAAGACAGAGTAGAATCACCCCATGGCAGCTGCCTAACAAGCGATCCCAGCTGCAGCAAAACTGGAAATACTTTCTTTTTTCAGTGGGTTTGCAAGACTGGATGACAACTGTGTGTTTTTAACAAGACCTGGACTCCAGTTCAAGCTCTTCCCCAAGCTGGAACATTTGCAGGGCCCACCTTATGCAAATCAGGTAGTGCAGAATGGCACACCAGCTCATGCTGCAGGACTTCACATTTTTACAAGTCACTCTGGAAGTGTTTTTACCAGTGGTTTGATACTTCCCATTACAAGAGAGGATAAGACTTCATTTATTCAACATTCTCTTTAAAACAGGAATAGACCATGCTTTAAGAGCTAGCAGTAAGAGTTAGAAATGGTTGCAAGACTTAACACCTCAGGGTATCTTCAAACTGAATTTATAAGTGGCTTGGAGATAACATAATTTTTCAGAAAATACCAAAATCTGAAAGAAACACTTAACTGGAAGAGTGCTAATTATGGGGTTGCTAAATATCACCGCTACTGAGAGAGAGGTACCTTGTTATTAACTTAATTTTCTATAGCAGAAGTAGGGAAGGAAAGGCAGTTTGCTTAAACAAAACAATAGGCAAACAAAAAAACCACCACAGCTGTTAGAGAGCTATTAATGCATTCCAAAAGCTGGTTAGACAGAACAAAGCAACCTCAGGACACTGTACAACCTCCTTCCTTAAAGGTCCTAAATGTGGAATGAGACAAGTGTCTTCAAAGGTACATCCTGCTTAGAACAACAAAGCTATTAGTTCTTGACAATACTTCAAAAGATCCACTTTTCTGGTTTTGAGGTTTAGATTCTTGTATGTCCTCAAATTCCAGCAGTACCTAAGACTCATAAGAGAAAACTGATACCAACAGTTGTTTGAAACAATGAAAGATTTAGATCGTGTTGCAGTCTTACATGCAGAGCACGCTTCAAAATCCTGCACTGAATTTTGTTCCTCAATATTGGCATTAGTAAGTCCTGGTAAGTGGGCTGACAAGTTAACACTTCTGTTTTACTGTAGCTCTCCGCTGGCAGTGTGTATAAGCAAACAATTATTGTGAGATTTGAGACAGACAAAAAAAAAGTGATGGGCAGCTTAAGAAACTCCACATTCCAGAGCTAATCATAGTAACTCTGAAGTTCCTTGTCCAGGCAGGCAGAGAAACTTATTTGTGTACAAGCAAGAGCTGCCTTGTTAAGGAACTGACTGGTAAACAGTATAAAAAGTCCAAGTGAATACTTTTCAAACAGCTCCATATCTCTAAAATCAACTTTTGGTCAAAGGTTTGTACTTTGAGAAAAGCATCGCTGTGGTTTTGTGAATAAAGGTAGCAACTTCAGCCTGCAACCTTAATGCTTCTAGGACTTTCACCACAACAAAGAGTAAGCTGACCTGAAGAATTTTCTAAAACATATTCAAGATCTTCCCTTGACAACAGGCACTACGATTTTTCCCTAAGCATCCCAAACAAAGATCTAAATTAAGATGTCGCCTGTCTGGAATGTGGGCCTGCTCTTCAAGATTGCAAGACACGAAACGCACGAAACTAAAAATGGTATTAAACTTCTGAATATTAATATCAGCAACCACTCTGTGCAGAGGTGAATTCAAGGAAAGTTTAAGGTATGTGATTGATG
>VYZT01003430.1:194180-222321 GCA_013400735.1 Pomatostomus ruficeps
GCCCCTCGGCCTCCGCACACGCTGCCGCTCGCACACGCCGCGGGGGGAGGAACCGGGGGGAGGAACCGAGGCTCGCCCTCCCCCAGCCCATGAAACCCCGGGTGAGGCCCCGGGCTCCCCCCGGGCTCCCCGGCCGTGCCTCCTGCGGGCGCCGCCTCTTCCCCGCTCGGCGGGAGCGGCTCCCCGTGCGCCCGTTCGCAGGACGGCGCTTCCCGCCACGCCTCGCCGCTCCCCCCTCCCCCCGGCGGAGCGCTTGGTACGTTCCGTTTTGCTGCAGTCGAGCCCGTTGGTCAGCGGCGGGAGGGGGAGGGAGCTACCACTGCCGCGCGGAAAAGGGAGGAGGAGGGGGGGAGGTTTAGTGCCCCGAGAGCTCTGCCGGGGCAGCCGCCTCTCGCAGCCCGTTCCGCAGGCTCGGTTGTTCTCCGGGCTGCCCTGGACTAGAGCGATGCGGCAGGAGGTGGACCGGGGGAAGCCCTTCTCTCCCCCCGCCAGCGGGGTTGGTACGCTCCCGCGCGTTCACCTGCGAGGCAGCGGCGGGGAAGCGGACGGTTCCACTGCGCCCCGGGGGGGTGCAGGGGTGTTGCGGGGGTTTCCCCTGTGTGTGACGGGAGCTCCCGCAGTGCGCCGAGCCGCTATCCCGGTCCTGGGGTGCCCTCTATCCCGGGATACCCGCTCTGTGCTGGGGGACTGCCCTTCCGGGGTGCCCTCTATCCCGGGATACCCCCTCTGTCCCAGGTGTCCTCTTGGTGGGGATCCCCGCTCTATCTCGGGATGTCCTCTATGTCGGGATACCCGCTCTATCCCGGGGTACCCCCTATTCCGGGATATCCGCCATCCCATGGTGCCCTCTATCCCGGGGTGTTCTCCATCCCGGGATACCCGCTCCATCCCGGGGTACCCGCTGTGGGCACGGGCGCGCTCGATTCCATTTGAAACAATTCCAGGTTAAGTTACAATTCAAGATGAGCCCGAATGTCGGCGTCTCCCGGGTGAGCGGCGCGGCTCTGCCCTCCCGAAGCCGTCCCGGTTGGCAGCAGTGACGGAAGGACGGGGCTCACACCACGGGAGGCTTCGGTTTACCGGGGATGGGATTTACTGCACCCAAATCTGCATCAGAGCCCCTAAGCCGGACTACAGCAGAAGCGAGGGAAATAAGGAAATATTCGAAATAGATTCGTCATTTACATTTATTTTGACAGTGAGGTGTGGTAGGCTTTAGCTGGGCTTCCTTAAGTGTAATGAGCAGGTCCCCACTGGCTGCTCAGGAAGCTCAGCAGGACCAGTTCAGACACGGATGCTGTAGAAAGGGATTATTAATAACAGATTATTTCTTTGGCAATGGCAGCAGATCTTGCAGGCAGACACACATGGATGGTGCCGCAAAGGAGTCGCAGGAGTCACCAGGGAACATTTAAAACCTACTGGTCCCAAGGGGAAGCACAGGCTTCAAAAGTTCAGCAAGCCCTTCAAGGAGGGAGGGTTGATTAGACCGAGGATAGCACAGCAGTGTGCAGGTAACGCAGGGAAACATGAAAGATAAAGAGAACTGAAGCTATGATGGGGTGGAGAGAGCCAAAAATTATGGGAAAACAGAAAGCCTGTCTTGTAACTTCTCAAGTCCAGCAAGCTTTCAAGCAAGGAAACAAACTGCTGGTGACAGATTTTTTCTTTTTCCAAGCTGCCTCTTTCTAAGGACGCTTTTCAGGATATATGAAGAAGTTAACAATATCCAGTTCTTCTTTACTGTAAAGACCCTTTGAAAGTTCTAAAATATTTCATTCATAGGTGTATTTTTAAGACTTCTAGGATTTCAGTAAATGTGCTAACTGACCAGTCACACAAGATACCAAAGCAGTTCATATTAATTTATAATATTTTCAGCCCACTAATCAAAACGCTTTGGAAGCTTTTGATTATCTCTGGGAGCAAGCTTTAAAAGCTCTAAATTATTTATCTTCCTTATCGTGTACCTTGATAGTGATAAGGGTTTTTAACATCTTTTCCTAACCAAAGGAAGAGAAGATGACATATCTGATTGAAATAAGTGCCATGATTTTGTTTGGTTTTTTTCAATTTACTCCTCATAATTATGTAGTAAGCACCAGTGGTGAGGAAATACAACTCCAAGGCTGGTTGTAGCTGGAAGTGACCCTGAGACTCGAAAGGTGTGCATTGAATTTCACCTGCTAAGAACACGATATGTTTATAAGAAGTCAGTTAAGCCTATTTCATGCTACGCTGTGCTGTGAACCTCAGCACTCACTGCAAGATCAGGGTTTTACAGTGGCACAATCTACATCCAGACCAAGAGCACTATGAGAAACTCAAGATAATAAAAAGGCAGTAATTTAATATACAACAGAGATTTGTAATGGAAACATGTTGTACCATCCACACTGCTCAAAAAAGAAACCCAAAGGAAATGGAGAACTAACGGCTGAAACCCCATCCTTCAATGTGCCTGCAGCCTCACGATTTGTTTAAACCCATTTTGGAACAAGCTGCTGATCATGGCGTTCCTTTTGCTCCTCGCTCTGCATTCTGGCTCCTTTTGGCTTGTAGGCAACACAGTGAGTCAGAGCAGGAAACTGATGCAGCTGAAAACCAAAGGGACTAAAAGAAAAGATTGGGTTTTATCCAGATCAGCTCCTGCTCCAACTCACTGTGCAGTCGTATGAGCAGTGGAACAGGAATTGTCCAGGGCAGGAGTGACAGCGGCACCACACCTTCTGGGAACAACCCACTCTTAAGTCAGCCTAAATCATGGTCAAAACACCATCCTGTTCATTGTGGACAGGATATTTTTAACAGGATTGTCTCTTTACAAACTCCTTCTGTCATTTTACAGATGGATTACTGGCTAAAGAAAAAATCTTTCTTTAAAAGAACCTGTAATTTCCAATAGGGTGATAATATATATTGTAACATTTCCTACCTGCTTTTCTTGTGACTATTTGTTCTACTGCCACAGAAGGTTTCACTTAACTATAACCAAGGGATTTATCCAAATTATGCTTCAAAATTTTGCTATCAGAGTGTGTCAGGTAACCCATTTTAACTGTTTGAGACACCCACTGTGACAGGACAGTACACACTTGTATCCTAAATACTGCCAGGCAACATAAATGCTAGAGAGAGAAGTTTAGAAGAGAAATACGTGCAAACCCAAAACTGCCTGAATACATTTCTTCTTTGCCACATTTTTACAAGAACATTATTTATGCCAAAAAACCCCATGGACCTACAACAAAACCCTAATACAGCAGTGGCATCAATCTTTGTAGAGACAAAGTGAAACAATCCATGGTTGATACAACAGCAAAAGTCATAAAAGGTGAACGTAAAGAAAAGAGATTTTAGGATTTCTGGGAAGGCTGGAATGTAACTTTTAATAGGTAACTGCTTACTTTGTCTCTGGCTGTTTTCTTTAGCTTCCTAGGGTGAAGGGAGTGAGGAGGGACTGATACTCTGTGGAAGTAAAATCAGTCCTGTAAATTATAGATGCACTTATAATGAATACATTAAAGCCTATCTGATAATCTGTGTTTTCTGTTTCTGATAATCCAGGAGTCCTTTCAGTCCTGTGTCCGACTGAAGGAATCCCATTCTTTTTGTAGGAACACGCTAAGTATTTACATTGTAGGGACGGTTCAGGGATGTGAACCATAACTAACATCAGCAGAAGATAACTTTTTACATTGTTTCCTGCCATCTTGCCTTACACCTCTTGGTGTCAGTTTGATTCCAAGATGTGTAAGGGAACAACTGCCCCCATTTTAAGCAGAGAAAGGAAAGAAGGATCATCAGGAACAGCCAAGGTGTGCAACCAGAGCCAAGGTCTGCCAGAACCAGAGCCAACTCTCATGAGAGGCTGAATCACACTGTTGAGCAGATGCAGTGTGAGCTCACTGGACTTTTGTCACTCTCTTGCCTGATATGCACACGAGCAAACCAGATTGTCTGGGTGAAACAACTGCTAAAGGTCACAACAATATTCTCAAGGAAGGTACTCAGATTTCTTTATCTAACAGGAAGGGTTTAAGAGATGGTTCCACAGAGTTCTGTCTAACATCATTCAGTGTTTCCACTGATGACTTGATGAAGAAATAATGAATAACCTGACCACATTTCCAAATGACTCAAAGTGACTCAGTGGCAAAAGAAGCTGCTCTGTTAGGGACAACCCTAGAACTTCAAATAATCTTGAGAACTGCTGCAGTGCTTTGAAAATCAGGATGCACTTTGATATGGGTAAGTAGAGTGTGTTATACAATAATCAAATGCAAAAATAAAATGGGAAAGGATTGACTTTCAGAAGTCATGCAAGGAAAAGACCTGTAAGTGAAACTAAATGTCAGACTACAGTGTCAGTTTCTTGGAAATTAAAAAAAAAAAAATCACACTGTTTACAAATGTGTTATAGGTAAGATATGGAGCATCTGTTCTACACATTCCCTGGATAGATGCCAGCTGGGATTCTGCATTCAGTTTTTTAGGGATTAAACTCAAGAATGAACTAAGAGAGTCTAAAAAAAACAAACAGCAATGATCTAGGTGTTCAGAAAACATGATCTGTAAAGAAGAACTTGAAAACTTCTCAGTTTCTTCATCTATAAAGGCAAAAAAACCTCCAAAAAAACTCCACAAAAAAAACCCCAACAAACCACAACAGTCTCCAAACATGATGTGTTTTTGCAAGAAGAAAAGTGATTAATTATCTCTTGGGTCCACTGGTTATGGGATGAGAAGTTATCTACTTAGCCTTTAGCAAGGAATTCTTTGGTTGGACTTTGGGGGAACTTTCTGAACGTAACAGAAGTGAAGCACCAGCACATTTTTGCTGAAAAAAAAACCTCTAAAATCTCCAGCACAGAAGGTTTTTAGCAACAGTTTAAAAAACCTCATTTGTTCATTATTATTTCCAAATAGTTGACTGTGCCATGGGGGAAAATATATTTTTAATGTCCCTTCCATACTTGTTTTTTTAGTTTCTATTTTTGCCCACTCTTTAGAAAAATATTTATAGTCTTAGTATGATAATTCAGTGATAATTCTTTATGTTATGTACAAAAGCCAGTTTACTAATCATCTAATATAAATGTAAATTTTCTTTTTCCCCCTCCCTTCAAACAAGTAGCCTTAATTCTGAAATAGAAAAATTCTAAAGCAAATATTGTCTGAGTAATAATAATGATTACATATTGGTCTTTGGTGACTGGAAAGGACAACCTAAAAAAAGAAATCCTGCTGCAAATCATAAGTCTGTGTGGAACAGACTTATTCAGGCATTGCAACAAAAACGTTACCTGTGCTTTATTTAGAAAAAGCATTTCCAGGTAAATTCAAGGCTTCCTTTCCCTTTCCCAATAGCTTAATGTGGATATGCTGGGGTGCCACCTGCACAGCTCAGCAGTAGAACTGAATGCCCTTCTCAGCACTTCAGGAAAAAAAAAAAAGCAAAAAAAAAAGCTACTTACCTTATAAAATGTAATGGATTGAAGTGCAACAGAAGGAATTCCCATCTAAATGCAAATCAACTCAAAGCCATTTTGAATGCAAGAGTAAACTAGGAATGGTAATTTTCCCACCGTTTGCTACTGCTCCCTACCACAATTACAGTTCTACACAACTGAAGTAGTTAACAACTCTTCTCCTGATGAGCTGTCAAAGAACAACTTACAATTTCTCCCAAATATATGTCATAAATATGCTTATTCTCTTGCAATCTGTGCAAAATTAATTTCAAACACTTCCTACTTATTTTTGGTTTAATTTAGCCTACTCTGTGAAGTGGAAAAGGACAAGTTATCGGGGAAAAAGAGGTTTCATCTGCTGGTTAAACTGTAAATTAAACTCCTACTTGGTTTTTGCTAGAGTGTGACAACTGATACCGGTGGGTTTACGACAGCTGAGAACACTTGAATCAGTGAGGCTGAGGTCAGGATCCCAGCTTGGATCCCTTCTGTGTTTGAAAATGCCACCTGTGTGGTGCAAAGGCTGACTGGGGTGGCAGTCCCTGAGTCTGGCGGGCGTTTGAGGACACAGCCCCGGTGCAGAGCTCCGTGCCTGGTCTCACACAGAGTCCTCCTCATCTCCAAAAGCTCGGGGTGGCCAGGGCAGCTGAGCAGGAACTGCAGTTTCTACCATTTCTTCTAAGGAAACTCTGCTCCAGCACCAAACAAACCAGTAAGGAAAGGGACGCCTCATACAAAATACTGGATTTGAGTTTTTATCTCTCATATCCAGAAGGAATGCAATAAAAATTGCTTTAGTCTTAAAAGGCTTTTGACATATTAAATGCTATACTCAGGTCAGTGCATAGTGTGCGTAAATGAAAGTGGTGACAGCTCAGATTTTACAATTTGTTTAGAACAGGGTAACCAAGCCCCATAAAAAAGCCTGGCACTGGCAGTGTTCCCCACTGGTTCCTCACGGGATTCAGCTGGGTGCTCTGTCCCTAATTTGAGAGGCTGTGGGTGAATTAGGGACACACCTGTCCTGCAGCAGGTGTAAACGTGAGGGAACAGTGTCTATACATTTAGAATATCTGTTCTAAATGTATTTCTAATATGTATAGTGAGGCTGAAGAAGCTCTAATGATTCCATTTCAAAACAGCTCAGACAGAGTTTGACACTGGATAAGAACTCTACCCTGAAAGCATTTTTTACTTCATCCCGATATTGTCAGAATGTGACTCGCCCAGTGGTCCTGAGCAGGAGTCTTTTGGCATGGAATACAGAACAACTATATACTGCTTTCACATTTTATAACTAGTAACTCGCCTCCTGCTGCAGGTATCCTCCCACATAACAGTAGCTATGATATTAATTACTTTACTAAGTTAATTATTAGTGATAAGCAGGTGGGGATCTTTAGTAGGTCAAATGGATAACATAAATGTAACAACAATAAATTTTAGCCAAATCCTAAATAAATAAAACAAAAACAAAACAAAAACACAACAACAAAAAAGGTGCATTCTGCACTAGGAAAGATGATTAAATGCACAATTTTCATTTCTACTGAATCCTCACTGCAATACTGAGTATTAGAACCTTCTTACCCTGGAGATATGTGAAACAAGTGTACAGAAAGATTTCACATTTTTAGTGGTGAGCCCTTCCTAAGTATTTCTGTATGGAAATGAACTTGAAGTTTAACCCCAGTGAATTTTGTTCCTGACTTAATTGAGAAACAGAATAGATGTACAAAACTTCCCTTTGATCTAACACCAGAAACAAAGAACCTGTTTTACACACAGTGTCCTCCAGCACCTCAGTTTAAGGCAAAAAAATGGTCCCAGTGAGAGAAGAGTTAAGCACTTCTGAAAAATAAACTTCAAAGAAAGTAAAATATGAAGGAATAGACTAGATCCCAAGCTAAATTCTTAGAGAGAAGTCAAGGCAGGAGTGGAGAAGAGGCAGGATTTGTTTGCATAACCTCTAATCTGTAGCTGTGTGTCTGATCCCGTATCACTCTGCTACTCAGATAAGGTGGAGTTTTGAGTCAAGAATATCAGAGGCATTCTCTAGACAAGCCCTTGTGGCCAACATTCCTTCCTCAGATTACTCTGAGTATAGGTGGAGTCCAAATCAAAATTATCAGTGTGACACGTTATTAATCAAACAGCCCAACAATTTAAATTCTGTCCTTTTGAACACAACTTTCAAAGAAGTCAAGCACTTGTGAGGAACTAACCTGAGTTTGTTATGAATACAGATGTTACAAGTGTTCTACCTGACTGCAAACACAGGGATGCCACTCAGTTTTAATCTCTGCCAGAGTTTTTAAGTGTTCTTGTCCTAAATATTTGTTAATGTATATGCTCAAAGAGACATACTCCAGCTGTTTTTACACATATGCTCGAGTGCTCCTTAGGCTCTTTGAAACAGGACCAACCTCTCATCACCCTGAGGGGCTCAGTTAAGAGCAAGGGGGAATTATTGCTGGGGAGAGCTGCAGCAATCAGGTGCTAAGCATGATTATAGTAGATATTTTCTAGTGAGAAATGTACATTCCAAAAAAAAAAAAACCCACAACCAAAAAAGAACAAGATGTTTACCTGTTTTGTACTACTAATGGTACAAAACAGGAAAACATCCACTAATTTAAAGTGAATGGAAAAGAAGAAATTGAGCACATGTTCATGTGTGTCTTCATTTGCTGGCACTGAATACAGGATTATTCATGTTAGTTAAAGTTATGCACTTACTTAAGTACTTTAGCTGGATTGAGGCCAGAGTACTGATGAGTAATCTGCAGAACCGAGGCCACTGAGAATAACAAATGAAAAAAAAAATACTCAGAGCCAAATCTGATTTAAATAAACACATTTACTATCTACCATTTTGCTTTCTTCATCTTAGTGTTTTATTTCAAAGTTCAGTCATGAGTAGTGACTTCACTGTGTGAACACTTACTACACCAGCTTTCAGTGATTTTTTTAAACTTAAGATGAAACAGTTCCCCCCTAAAAAAGCCTGAAGTTAATTGATACCACACTTGAGCCTTGAGTAAACTATGCAAAATTCTAGTAACCTACTTGTAGTCTGTCATCAAAATGTAATTTTAGAATCACAGAACGGTTTGGGTTGGAAGAGATCTTAAAGATCATCTTGTTCCAACCCCTGCCCTGGTCAGGGACACCTTCCAGTAGACCAGGTTGGCTCAGAGCCCCATCCAACCTGGCCTGGGACACTTCCAGAGATGGGGAGTCCACAGTTTCAAGTCCAGAGCCTCAACACCCTAACAGTAATTTTTTTTTCTCTAAAATCTATTCTAAATCTTCCCTCCTTCATCTTAAGACCATTTCCCCCTGTCCAATCACTCCATGCCCTTGTGAAGAGTCTCTCTCCAGCTCTCTTGTAGCCCCTTAAGGCACTGGAAGGTGCTCTGAGGTGTCCCTGAACCTGTCTCCTCTCCATTCTGAGCAGCCCCAGCTCTCCCAGCCTGTCATTTTCGTGAGCATCAGCAGTTCTGAAAGGCTGGAATCAGATCTATCGAACCTGGACATCAGATGTAGGGCAGGGTTACAAAGGTGCCTTTCTGAGAAACAGAGATAACCTTCAGCTCAGAGCTGAGTCACAACCTCAATAAAACCTCAAGAAATGTGCACAGACCTGAACTGAACAAATTCCTCCCTCTGTGGCACAAGGGGCAGGTACCTGCAGCTGAACAGAGAATGAGCAGCTGCTACAGTGGCCACTTTCTGCAGGGGTCAGCACGGCTGAGCATCCCAGGAGGGTTCCTGAAGGAGCTTTTGGAAGCTCTCTCAAAGAGGCAGGCGAAGATAGTGATGTATTTTTTCAGTGCAGTTCTAGGAGGACTTTGAACACCGAGCAGGACTTCCTTGTAGCACTCGGGGCTCGTGTGTTTGCGTTAGCCTTCAAGCCCACCCCACAGCTGACAAACTCGAGGCATGAGCACTATCGGGGCCCCACTGCAGCTTGTGAGGCCTGGTATCTCACACGAGCTGCTATTATGCACAAACAAACCAATATATTAACAAACTTCCTTCAGCACAGAGACCATGGTTGACCTGTAATCTCCGAGTAAATTAATTTTTTACTAAAAGCTGTTTTTCAGATGGCACTGAGCGTGCATAGCTTGAGGAACCTAACCCTCTTCCTGAGTTCATTCCAGATCTACCACTGATCACTCCAGGCCTCATTTTTGTGTGCTGCTTCTTTTTTATTTATTGTTATGCACAAAAGCAATCTGCACTGACAGCAACACGCAGTGGATATCTTCCTTCTGCCACGCATGCTTTCCCTTTTCACAGCCTCTTAACTACATCCTTCCATCATTCCAGGTACGCTGCCAGTGAAACCAGACTGTGCTCAGTGCTGGTTCTGTGGTTTGACACCCTCTGGAAGGACTGAAACAAGGGCTGCGCTGAGCAAGAAGCGTATCAAGCACCTGAGATCAATGTTTCATGACCACAAACAAGATCATAAAGGGACATGCAAATAGTGGTAAGGCTTTTCCCTGTATTCCAGGAAGTAGAATTGAAAAAAATTGAAATTAGTTCCATACTAAGGACCAGGAATACACCTCCAGCAAGCCAGCCACGACGCTCATGTTCCTGCAGAGCTGGTAGAAATGCAGATAGAGAAGTTTATTCACGGGCAGTGGATGTTTTCAGTGTGGATATGGCAAATGCTGGGTTCACAGCACATAACCTTAGATGCAGATTGAGTCTGTAGTTAAATGTCGGCAAAGAGCTGAAATTATTTCTTGACATGCCTCCCTGGGGCTCAGGAGAGCAGCCAACTTCACAGTGATCTTTTGTGTAAATCTTGATGTGCTCTGAAAACCGGAGGGCTCCCTGGCCACAGTTACAGTCTGCACTGTAAAAGCCTGTTGCTACAAAGTTTAAACACAGCAGATTCTATCTATGGTTATCTTAAGCCGCTTGCAGCTCCTATTAAAAAAATATCTGAGTTATGTAGAAAATGTTTATGTATTTATCACTATAACATTTCTGACTTAGCCCCATTTTTTTATACAGGGGAAACTGAGGCACTGAGACACCAGGTGACTTAGGGCTGCACAAGTGATCTCTGATGGGGTGGATGGTTGCAACCAGGTCTCTCTGATCAGCTATTGCCACTATTTTTCTCCTCTTCAAACTCTTGCTTTCCTTAATGACTCTGCAGCTGAAACACTCAGTGAATTCCAAGATTTTTTCCCTGAAACAGCAACAGCCAAATGGTCGAGGGCATGAGAAGAAGAAGGTTGAAGAACACATCCATATCTTCAGAGTGTCACCTCTGTACCTATAAAATCTTTGATGATGGAAGAAACCATCCAGTGACCAGTTTCTATTGTACCATAGCCATGCCTTCATGGGACACTCCAGGAAAGAAAGTCATACACTTTCTGTGGCAACTATTTGGCATCAAGAATTGTGTGGCCAGCAGGACCATACAGGGGAAATTATTGTCCCTCTGTATTCAGCACAGGTGAGATCACACCTCACGTGCTGTGTCCAGTTCTGAGCCCTTTACAACAGGAAAGACACCGAGGGGCTGGAGAGTGTTCAGAGAAGGGCAACAGAGCTGGAGAAAGACCTAAAGAGTGAGTTTATGAGGAGCAGCTGAGGGAGCTGGGGGGGTTTAGCTTGGAGACAAGGAGGCTCCAGGGGAGACCTTATCAGTCTCTACAACTCCTTGACAGGAGGGAGCAGCCAGGTGGGATCAGGCTCTGCTCCCAGGCAACCAGCACGAGGACAAGAGGACACAGCCTCAAGCGTGTGTGAGGGGAGATTCAGTTTAGACAGCAGGAGGAACTTCTCCATGGAAAGGGTTGTTAACATTGGAATGGACTGCCGGGGAGGTGGTGGAGTCACCATCCCTGGAGGTGTTCAATAAATGACTGGATGTGGCACTCAGTGACCAGTCAAAGGACAATGATCTTAGAGGTCTTTTCCATCCTGAATGATTCTGTGCTTCTGTATCCCTCACAGTGCTTCCTAAGAGCTCAGCTTTGGCAGTGTCCTGTTCCTGTGTGCAGGATGTCTGCTGGGATGTACCTCTGTGCAGTTGTTTCTGGCAGGCTCAAGGGAAAGGGGTATGAAAGGGGTCAGGTGTCTTCTCTCCTAAGCCATGTCTCCACCAGTAGCTGTTCCCTTTTACACAAGGAGCTCGATCCTGAGGAAGGACACACCACGAATGTTTCCAGGTAAATACAATCCTGACAGCCAAAGAAATGCCAGACACACAACAGCAGGCAAATAGCAATCCTCCAGCTGCTGCCCTCCCTGCCACTCAGTCAGCAGCTATTTTCCATTGTCACCAAGAGTCCTCTCCTCGCCTCGCCTCGCCTCTCTTTTCTGAACCTTCAGTGTTTTCCCCAACTCTTTCCTGTCCTTCACCTTCCTTTCTCATCTTCAGAACCTGCTCTTGTCATTTTTAAGTGTTTCAATATACCATAAAAATTGTACAAAGACCCTGACGTAGTAAAGTGACTTGACACACACATAGCTTTAAGTGCTGCAGTACTGTTGACTCCAACAGAGCTGTGCTTAAATCCAACCCCACGTTTAAGTGTTTTCCTGGATCAAGGCCATCGCCACATTGACATCAGCCAGAACAAAACAGCACCTGAGGTTCAGCAACATAAATACATAGCAACCCCAACCAAACCCAGCACTGTAACCTTCAGGTTACCTTTCCTCAGAGCCTTCTGTCATTGCTAACTCTGTTATGGCTACAGTTAAAATCTCTTCTGCAAGCATGCACTGGAAGCAGTGTTTAGGAACAAGCCTGCTTAAGCCAATGCCTTCTTATGGTTTTAGAATTTGCCTGGCCTGTTTTGCTAGGTCAGGCTCTTGGACAATAAGGTCCCCAGGGCAAAAAGCATGTTTACTTTTCTGTTTGAATCATATGTGCTCATACACCACAGAATAGCAATTAGTAACTTTCTGTTCAGGGGTACAAGGAAGAAGATTCTCTGCATACCACAGATGCCCTGGCTTGTGCAGTTGTGAGTGAAAAAGTAGGATAGATCAAAATTTCAGAAATCTAAGGTATTAACCTTAGCACTGGCAGTTTACTGTAACCCTAAACATGCAAAAGACTAAAGTAATCCCTTCCCTCTTGAATTCTGCTCCCTTCCTTTTTTTTGCTGACCTTCTGCCTCCATTACTTTTTCTCTTTTATTCTCTGTTGATTACTTCACTGGTTTACACTTCAGCTTATAAACCCCGTATGGTAGGAGCCTTGTCCTTTGTTAATCATAAAATAAGATTATGCGCACCTTGGGCCCCGCACAAATCATTATTGTCTTCCTACAAATGTCTTCCACATGGCCCCACCCTCAGTTCCAGCTGAGAACTGAGCTGCTGTTGTGAACAAGCTCAAAGAATAAATATTTTGCATTCATTTCACCAGCACAATGGAAACATTTTTCCAAGCTGCTGCCAAGATGGTATCTAGTCCTCCTCTGAGTCAGCAGCCCATGCAGCTGATTTTCAAATGGCCAAACCTGCTTGATTGTAATCTTAAAAGAAAAAAAAAAAAAAAGACCAGCTGCATTTTTAAAGAGCTGTTTTGCTCTCCTCTTGCACAGGCAGGTAGTGACACTATAAAATGTGAAAGCTGGGGGGAGAAAGAAACTGCAGGAGTGAGCCCTTTCTGTGAAGTTCCCTTTATTTCTCCCAACTTCACCAGGTTATTTCATCCAGTCAGAGGAAGGGGCTGGGGAACGTTGTGAGAAAGTGAGAAAGGAATATGACTGCTTTATGCCGAAAATTTCCTTCTGGTATCAACCAGCTTTTTACATTCTTTAAAGACCTGCTGGCCATTAAAGACACTGTATCTAAAAATAAAATATAGACAAAACTGGGTTAAGAGAGGTGAAGATGACTAGGAATTCTAAGAGTTCCCTTCCATAAGCATTTTTTCCTTGTTCTTGGGTCAGTTTCCCTCTAGTCTGATCCAGAAGCAAGAAAGGTGCAACCAAACAGGTTCAAAGCTGTTTCTCTCTCCTTCATTCTCATGGAAAAAACTTTGGTCTATAATCCCTACTGCTTTGTGAATAAACAGCCCTGATGGTGAATAAATTCTGTGTTCCAAAATTGCCCAGACACAGCTGGTAAGAAACCGTCGGTGACCCTGCATGAAACTGCAGCTTTTTATTAAATCACAGAGTAGGCATCCGGCTTCTAATCACTGATGGAGGTTTCCCTTAGCAGAGGTTCCGATCTTCTAAGCGGAATAACAAGATGCTTATTAAATTAACAAATCTAAAATTCAGGGAAAAAACCCACGCACTGAGAAATCAGTTCAATGGGTAAAACAAGGCTGCCCCTCCAGCATCCTCTTACATCACGGTACTTAACCAAAAGATATCTATTTATATAGACACACGAGGCCAGATCCTTAGGTTTAGCCTTTTTATACCATGCATAGTGCAGGATTTAGGGTGATAAAAGTAATTTAGGTTTAAGCTACTAACTCTGTCTTCAGGGTGCTGGGGTCATGATTTTTCAGTACCAATGAGTATCTTAAAAAAGCCCCAGAGATGCTCTAGTTTTAATTGCCTTAGCTACTTATAGCCTTATGAGAGCTGTCAAAGCAGCTGGGAATTGATTGGACTCAGCATTCTGGCTATTCATCCCTTCCACCTCGCCTTCCTCCTTTTGATCTAGGACTAGGAGGAACAGGAACTGTAGGACTTCATGTCATTAAAATAAATTCTCCACTGAGTGAACCTATAGGTAGTTGATTAAATTATTTCTGTAGCTGCAGAAAAAGCCACAAGTTGACACAGACACACATTTCCTTAGGGCAGAAAAAAATCATCTTTATGCAATAAAATTTCTCTGCATTGTAAGATTGATTGCAGCAATCTGGACACTGCAAACAGAATACAAATATATGAGGACACCAGTGTTTCAGGAGGTTGTGACTAAAAATTTTTCTTTTAAAACAAGTAAGTAGCTTTAAAAAAACCCCCAACAAATTAATCACTATAAAAGGAATAGCAAGATGCTTTTTGCATATTCTAAACACTAAAATAGGAGAAAAACACCAAATGGGATACAAAAGATACAACTAATAGGGAGAAAGTGAAGTGGGAAAACAGAATATTAATAAAATGGTAGCTCTAATTAAAAAGTAGTGTGATACAGCAGCTGAAGCTTTCTATTTTTGTAAAGTTCAGATTCAAATGAGCTGGTTCATTTATTCTTTATGTCTCACTAATTCTCACTATGGACTTTCCAACCATATTAATTAATTCTCCCATGAACTTATATTTGATTCAGTGGAGCCTCCACGATGTTCTGTCAAAGGAGACTGAAATCAGATCAGGTGGGCTCCAAACATTTTCCCAGCAGTATTTCTGTAATTGTTGTAGAGTTCATCACAGAGTGATTCCTTTACTAGGTTGGCAACTAATTAGTTATGTGCCCACTACTGGAGAAATATTTTAAAATTAAACACATTTTCACATGGATAGCCACAGTTAGTTCCCATAGGGAGAAAGGCTGAAACAAGGACAGCTTGTTACAGCCCCTGGGATCTATTAGGGAACACAATCACCTCCCAGGAGTGCTGCTATTAAGGCACTTAAAAGGAGCCTGGACACACCAGCACTGCCAGAGCTTTGTCACCGGTAAATGACAGCCTTTGGGGCTCTAATTTCGGAGATCAGTTTACTGTGGTGTAAATCAGAGCTGAATCACAGTAATGTCTTGGCACTCTCACACACCCTTAAACCACACAAATGCTGAAATCAGGAATTCTGGTACATTTGAAAACTGGATTCATTTTTTTTCCCAGCCTGTGTTTTTTTTGTTTTGGTTTTTTTTTTTTAAAGACAAGCTCAGAATCAAAGAACACTTTTCTGCTCTCTTTATCAGATTTCAATCTCTTGACTCACCCAGCAGATTATGGAGCTCTGATGGGTGGTGGCATGGCTTTTCGGAGAGAGCCAAGGCGAAGGACCTGCTGCACACACACATCCTGGTTCCCAGGCTCCTTGCCAGCGCAGGGGGTGATGTAACAGCCTCTCACGCTGAACAAGTTAACAGCCCTGTTTTGGAGTTTACTACATTTTGGCTAAGAAACAGCATGAATAGCTTTGCAGGAAAGCGCTACTGTTTAACAAGCGAGTGGCTGCGGGAACAATCTGGCTTCGCCCTTTTCTCCAGGACTGGCAGAGAGTCCCAGCTGTACATTACGTCTCTCCTCTGGACTGTGCAAAGTGAACACAGACCGGACTCGGTCCCTGCTGAGTGCTCTGTCTGCAGGTTTAACAGCGCTCGCTCACACAAGCTAAGAGTAAATCTCTGACTACCTTCTGGCTGAGATTTCCTCTTCTTTTGAACATTCTGGGAAATTACTTGGCTTGGAAGTTATTTGGAGAACAGCAGCTCACTACACAATCATATGGAAAGGACCATTTGTAGGCATGTTCAGCCTTTGTCACTTCTTGTGAGCAAGGGAAGCCCCAGCTTTGTTTTCCACCTAAAGAGACCTCAAGGGCAGCTCTCCAGCCTGGAGCCAGCACCTTCTGGCCTGGGCTCCTCTCATGTCGGGAAAGGGAAAACCAGGAAATGAGGTACCACAGAAATACTGGTGTTTGCAGGGAATAGTGCTGTTTGCACAGTATCTCATGCATCAGGGGAAGAAGAAAGGATGAAAGAGAAGGATACAACCACATAATGCCCAACATACCACATTCCACTTCAAAATACGGACAAGGCGGAAGCGGGGTAAACATGTTCGTTACTGAATTTGCAGCCTCTCTACATTCCTTTCATGGTTCGTAATGTCACCCTAGAGAAGAGTTATCATTTACCACTTACTGCCTGGAGGTCACACCATCCAAACAACACAAGGCCAAAGTACAGTCACGAACTGCATTGTGAAAAATCAAATTGCTCCTTCGCCGTTTAGTGCAGCGCACAGTAATCTTTAGGTACGGCTTTGATCTCTTATCAGCTGAATTTGTCCTGAATTTCTTACAACCTTCTAAGCCAGCCACTAGGAACGCCTCCACAGGCAGGGGAGAGCCTGGCAGAGCTGCTGCAGTGGTGTGTGACAGCCCCAGCACGTCCAGCTCGGGGAATCTAACGAGTGCCTCGGTCAGAACCGCAGCGCCCGCAGTCGATCCCTTCAGAGTCAGCACCAGAGGCTCCTCAGCCCCCGGGGATCTGAGTCATCCCCTGCAGACGCCTCTCTGGGGGATGCAGAGACAACTGGAGCTACTGCACTCCCAGCTTAAGCAGCTCAGATAGGTTTCTAAAGTTAGGCGGGATAAATGCAGACCTTGGTGATTACCACAGACACCCATTTAGCATGAGGTTAATTGCTCAGCTTTGTGTACTGTGTTGAGATGATACTCGCTGAAGGAGGAGCTCCCTCTCTCAGGAACTGTTTCCCACTATTTATTCCCCTCCCCTCAACTGAAGGCTTAAAAATCACATCAAAATACCCAATGTTATAAGTGCTACTATGACATGAAAGGTTTTGGTTACATCTGCTGGGAAATAAGTACTTTTATTCTTCCCTCCATGGTTTCTCTCTTACTGAACAGATTTAACCATTCTGCACCTGAATCTCAGACATATAAAGAACAAGTACAGAGCCAGCTTCAAATGCCACTAATTATGAAAATGGGCTAAGATTAATTCCAAGTCCTGACACTGCATCTTCCTATAGTTATTTTAAATAATATTTCCAGGTCTGGGTCCAAGGGTTCCTCTTTCCTACTGCAATATATATAGCAATCATGGATCATTTATAATAGTTCTGGGGTCTCACACATTATCATTACCAGTTAAACAATGTAATAAGTAAATGAGATTTAAGTTGACAGAGCCCTGTAGATAAGAGTCAACTTCTCATTTCAGATGTCAACATAGAAGCTTCTATATCATTAAACTGATCACCTAAGAGCATGGCCATTATGAAACCATTTATCATATAATTTATAGTGTGTTTTTAAGATAACTGAAATTGTTATGCCAGCCAATAGTGATGTAAGGAAAGAAGAAATTGAGTTTGCCTCTTACAGATTTGTTTATGGCACACGATTGCGAAATGATGTATTTATTAACACACAGCTCAGAATAAATGAAATGTCTGAAGTACAGTGCTCAAGTCAAGAATGTTTTTCTACTGCTGTTGTGTTTGCAAAGGAATGCTGGGTCAATAATTTGCAGGGATCGAAAGACACGACAGTCCTGAGGGAACACTCACCAGCTTCAGATTCATGCCTTTCTGCAGGAACTCAGCCTTTCTCTCTAGCAGTTTCTCCTTCTAGAATGGCAAATCTAATCTTTCCTTCCAGTCTCTGTTGAAAATTAAACATCCAGAGCTTTGTTCCTCACGGATCTGTGGCTGCTGACATTTATTGCCAAGTAAACCAAAACCCTAATGATTCACTGGCAGCCCAGCACACTCACTGCTCTCAGACACAAATGAGCACAGAGGGTACCAGACAATCAGGTGCTACACATCCCATGTATTTCTGTATCTTCTGAACAGGAGAGAACTGAATCCAGCATTCTGAGCTACCCCCCCCCCNGAACTGAATCCAGAATTCTGAGCTCCCCCCCCCCCCGACTCGCTCTTGTACATATATACAACCACAACTGTTCATAAAAACCCGCTGAGAATTCTGTTTCTTTATTCTGGCATCTTCTACTCGACTTCATGTTGTCTGAATCAGCAAATAATCAAAAACAAAACAAACTTTTCAGTCTTTCAGTCAGTGGAATGTGCTCAGATTATGCTGTTTCCTCACTTCTATTCTAACAGGTACAAAAGACTCTTCTGTAGCTGCAGAACACAGATAAACACATTCATATGCAAATAATATGACTGATTGACTAAAACCTACCCAAAATATTTTTGTATCCTACAAACTTTTGGGTTTAATAATAAATGTTTCAGTGTGTTCCACTGACACGGAAAGGCAGTGAGCTGCTTGGAGAAAAGTTACTGCCGGAGTTCCCTAACTATAAATGTGGGAATTATTTTATTTAATACTTTAATGATTTACTTTTGCATAGCAGAACAGAAAGTCTGTAATTTGTAGGAAGAATTTGGCTTGCTTGAGCTAGAAAAACAAAGGCTGGCTACTGGTACAACAGGATGTAGCAAACAATGAATGAAAATGGCCATTAATTATAAGAGTAAATAGTTATAACCTGTCCATGAAAAAATTAGATTGAAAATCAGAGACTTCCTAACCTTTACAGAAGGGCCCCCCAAAACAGGGCAGGTGTTTTATGGGATGTGTGTGAACAACTTTGAAAGTAGCACACAAACTCTGAGCCAAATGCTTTCAACATCTCAACAGCTGCAGCTACTGGAGGTACCTCACACAAAAGCAAAAATGCTTTGGGATTGCTGTGTTACTGTTCAGATCCTGGAACAGCTTTCCCATGGGTGAGTGGGAGGAAACTTCCTGCTTTTAAATAAATTACTGAGAACTGGAATGAAACAGAATTCGTAGCTGTTCAACAGAGCAACTGACCTCATGAACCTGTATGCCCTTTACAGTTCTAGATTTCTAGATATAGAAAATGTTGAAGATTTTATATTTTGGAGGGAAAAAAAAAGAAAAGCTGGGCAAGGCAGATGCAGGGTAGTTTGGTGACAGATCACAGTCTGCTGGTTCCATGAATCAGAGGAATGGAAAGATACAGTTAATGTGAAGGAATTAACACAAAAGAAAAAACGGGAAAAAAGGGCAGAGGAGAAAGAAAAGAAGAGTGATGCCTCTGAGGCTCAGGCTGGCCAAGGGAGAGGGGAGGAGGCACAGAGCCATGCAGTACAGGAGAATATCAGAGGCCGGAATTCATCTGTTCCCAGGAACTGCTGAGTTTGTGCATTACCAGGAACTAAAGAAACCACTCTTACGAAGACACCTTGAGTATGTGGGGGGCCTGGATGAATGCCCTGGTAGTGCTGCCCTTCTTTTTCTACTCTCTGAGCTGGGCAGGAGGTGTGATAGCAACTTGTGCTATTAGTCACCAGCTGTCCCAGTCAGCTCAGACTCCAGAGGCAGCAGGAACTCAGAACCCCTGCAGCTCAGACTGTGAATTTCTTTTTTATGTGTTCTCTTTGGCTGCTAACTCTCCCATCAGTTCCTCCTAAGGGAGATAAAAGACAATCCTAAATAAAATTTCAGCCATCTGTGGGGTAGCATCTCAGCAGTGTACCGTGGGATGTGGAGCCATTGCAAAAGTCACTTTGAAGGTAGCGCAAAAATTAGTTACTATTTGGGTAGATCAGAAGGGAAGCAACCACCTTTGGATTCCTAGTGCCCTCTCAGCCAGATTCTGAAGTAAACTGAAGTAAAAGGCCTTGTTCTTGTTCTCTCTCACAGGATGGACACACGCACTGCAGCCCACCAGCGGTAACACAAGACACAGTCCACACACAGGCCTGTACATTTCCCAGTGGAAAACCGGACACAAGCTTTACTTACTGGTTTTGAGGTAGCACAGGGAGCTGGTGTCATGATGGGAGGCTTGGCTGCGCTTTGAGATGGAGGCAGAGGAAATCTCTGCCCTGTGTCCGGAGGCGAGGAGCAGTGAATCCGTGTTTCCAGTCTCTCCGGCTCATGCTTATAGGATTCAAGAGGAAACGTGGGCTGCTTGGTCACTTGTGTTGGGGTAGATGGAGAAGAGGAGAGGCCAGAGGCTGTGAACAATAATGACTGAAGATCAGTTCAGGTGAAAAGCAGACAGAGATCTTAGCTTTACAATAAACCTGTACTTTTTCATCACATTTCCCCAAACTAAAACTATGGATTTCACCTCCTTGTTTATGAAAGGCAATCTCTGCCTTGCCACTAAAACTCTTTTAAGCTGGTTGAACTGTCTGATCCACTACAGGGAGGCACAGTGGCAGGATGGGAGTGCTGGAGGTTTGTGTGGTATTAACCTCCCGTCTGGTTGCTTATTTCTAAAATGACACTCAGCACGGGTATTACTTTATTGTTGTCATTTCAATACTCCTGTGAGTCTCAGGATTACCTTTATCTCATGGCACATGGCTCAAAAGCTTTAATAGCTGCTTTTTCTTCTTTTTCATTATTTTAGCAGTATCTCAGCTAGCAGTTAGAATACAATTAGGAGCAGAGACAAAAAGGAACAGGGCAATATTTCTCCTGAGTCTCAGTTTGCTTTCTGTAAAGCTCTTGGCACTGCCTTTTTACAAACTAGAATTGTGTTCAGCAGCCTTTGAGAAGAAAGGTAGATCTCATCTTTTGCCAAAAATCAGTGTCAGTAGCAGATAATTTCTCTTGTGAGCACCATGTTTTTATTTGACATGTGTATCTACCCCAGCTGTATTTTTGGTTGTGTTCCTAGGGCAGGTGTGAATTATGAACAAACAGATTTAAACTGTGTTTGTCACCTATTTAAGAATCAGCAGACATCCACCACCAGTCAGAAAATTCAGGTTCCAACATCTGTGTTTCTGGTTCTATCCATACACACATCAGCAAGCCAAGGGTGGTTGTCTGGTGCCAGCATAAATCAGAAGAGACTTAAATGCATAGAAACTACAAGGCTGAACTGGGATATGTATTTTTATGTGGGCTGTAAGACCTCTGAATTTGGCTCATTTTTTGTGCTTCCGTAGATTTGTGTAGATGATCAGTTAGTCCAAAGGGGACTCAAGCCCACCAAAAGGGAGCAGATTAATGAGCATAAAATCCCAAACCACTCACAGGAGTGTTTGAGGATACAATGATGCATCTTCATGGTCAGTCTGGCTCCTCTGTGGGAGCTTCCAGGGCTCCACCAGAAATTATTGCACCAGAGGTTTTTCCCGAAGTTCCTAGACTTGGAACACTGGACATCCAACAACATAGGGAGGGATCTATTACTTGGAGAAACTATTACTCCTGATATGTCTGGGGAAGTTAGCACATTCTGTGTTTAAAGGAATTAACATGCAATATGGGTAACTGTTCTTTAGCTATTATTCTTCTTTGAAAACAACCTTTCTTGATGGCTTTTACATAATAAGAGCCTTAACTTCATAATAATAGAGTCACTCAACATGAAACCTGCAAAATAATTAGGCTCTAATATGTTTTGTTAATAATGGGTTTAGTGTTACAGAGTACTGTATTTATTTCTTTCAAAGAAAATCCTAATTCTCACTGATAAATTTTAGCTTTGCTGGAATCAAAAAGGACCCCCTACTCAGTCCTTATTTTTGGTCCTTTTCCAAAACTACAGCTGGACTTCTATTTAATTTCCTAGGGAGCCCTGCCAGCCAAGCAGCAATACCACAGGCCCAGGGGTTGGAGGCAGGCACAGATGTGGGCTGGTGTCACAAGTGAGGCAAGAGTAACCACCCTGGCACTTCGAATGTCCTCAGCCTCTGCTCATTTCAGGGGGACTGGAGAGTGTCATCCACTTCCTTACGGATTGGAAGGACACCTAACCTGCCTGTTCAGTTTTTGCTTACAGACAAATTTAGATGAGCAGTTCTGGGGAAGATGCTCCTCTGTGTTTTTATGGAACAAATGTTCCCTGAGTGCTCAGATTGGAGGCTGGGGTAGCTGTAATCGATGCAAATGGGAAACCACTAAAAGGGAGAAAAACACCATTAGATCTTAGTCTTGCTGCTGGGATGTGTTCACTGTGTGCTAATGTATTCAGCAAGTCCACAAGAACCATTTCCAGTGCCGAGAGGCTCTGCCAGAAGAGCTTTTACCAGACATACAGAAACCACACACTCAGCAGCCAAGCAGGGCCGGCCTGCCAAGTGCAGAGGACATCTGTAGGACACGGGGATCAAAGGGGACCACGGAAGTAACATCTCTTACACCCTGTGAAAACTATTGTCACCTCATCACACACGTGTAACAGCCCAGGCAGGACAGGCAGCTTGGTTTCCATCTTACAAGAACATTCACTGGTGGAGAATCTCCTTTTGGATGCCAGCCTTGGACACTTGGCATGGGTTTTTATGGATGAGAAGCATCTGTGACTCCAGAACACTGAGCCTGAGAATTGTTTGTTTCAACCAGGCACTTCAAACATAAAGTTCTCACTGTGAGGCACACCCTAATACATCTGAGATTCAATTTGTCTGTGACTCAGTTTCCACACAGAGTTGGAGGGAAAAAATAGAATTATTTTGCAGTTAATGTAATTAAGCTTTTCAATCTTTTAAAAGACTACCTCATAGCATTATTGGGGTATCTATGTTATTTGTATTTGTACAATACTGAGGCTGAAGTCATAATCACATAAGAAATGTTAAATATTTTATGATTATTAAAACAAAGTACTTTTGGCTGCTGTGATACAGCTTAACACTCTAAACCCTATGAAGTTTTTTATAAAAGCCTTCCACATGAAAGAATGAAAATCTGTAATATATCTCCAGAGCAAAAGCAGTTCAGGAGTAACAGGACTTTGTATGAATTTTAGGCCTATTGGACTGACAACTGAACAACAGCACTGGTGTAAATATATTATCTGTTCATGCAGTAGGTGCCCTGTTCTACTACAGCAGAAGGAATGCAGTGAAGAGACAAGATACAGTTCTATCCCATGGCTAAAACCAGTTTATTTGGGAGAATGTACTTAATTAAGCAGTGAAAACCAGACAACAATTCTGGATTCTTCTGTAATGAAGCTGAAACAATTCAGTACGTATGTAGGATTTGGGGGAAGAAACAAACTTTGACATTGGCTACAAACCCTACTAGTTCTGGTAACAATATGAACGAAATGTGGTGTTTTCATGTTCCAAAAAAAAAAAAAAATAGCTGTTCCTTTTTTCATAAAGAATTTTAGAAAAAAAATTGAAAAGAGAGAAAAAGGTCTAGATCAGTTGCTGTGTCACTGGGTAACAAAAGAGTTTGTCCTTTGGGATTGGAACTGGGTGATCTTTAAGGTCTCTTCCAACCCAAACCATTCAATAATTCAATGGTCCTATATTTCCTATTGATTAATCCCATACGTTTCTGAAACAATCCAATAGTTTTGCTTTGTTCTGATTCATTCTCACATCACCTTTCTCAGGACAAAACAGGAACAAACGAACAGGATAACTTCGCGGTCTCCATATTGATGAATCATAAGTACTAACATTTACATAACTGAATATGCATATGAATAAGAATACTCATAAGATTCACATGAATATGTGGTGCAAAACAGCTTTCATGTTATGATTTTACATGGAATGTGCATGTGAGATCCTAACAGAACAAGTCAGCACTGCACTTTGAGCAGAGTGGGGCTGTCTCCAGCTGCCTTCCCTCTGTGACAGGGACAGCACACAGGGACAGCCAGCACTCAGTTCTGTGCCTCTGTTTGAGCAGCTTCAGCTGGGATCGAGCCACACTTCACAGGCTGGACGCAGGAGCCCCAGGAAGTGCTGCTGGAATGGCAGTGCCCACACCTTTGGCTCAAGTGACACCCAGCACCGGCTGGTATCGAGGTGGGCAAAGACACACAAAACCAGTGTTGCTCCCTTCACTTGTTTCTCCAGGTATTTACAACAATTTCTTTTACACGAAGCACTTATTTTACACAGATTAAAATTTTCACCCATGTACTTGGGCATTCTGATCCAAACCAGCCCTCCACTGATCCACAACAGGAAAGGATGAAGTGCTGCATTGTCATCCGTGCACTCCCAAGGGAAGAAGGGTGGATGCCCTCCTCCATTTCCTACATTCCCAGGGTGACACCCACAATGAGTTCTGTCACCTGCATTTCATGCCTGACCTGGCAGGATGCATCTGGTGGTTTCTAGGAGGAAGGATGCTCACAGCCCAGTGATTCCTGCCAAAGCCTCCCTTTTCATCAACCCTTTTCCAGACAGAAAAACAGCTGCTGCCCCCATGAACTTTTGGAACCACCTGCCCCCAAAAGATGCTGCTAGGGATTTCAGGGATGTGCTAACTCTCCTGTACAGAGTTTGGCTTCAGGGGGGCAGTAACAGAGTCACACTCCCCATTGAGGGTCCAAAGAACAGACGGAGCCAGCAGCCTGCTCTCAAACTTTACTTTTGCATTTGTGTGCTAAAGGTGAAGTTGCTGAAACTAGTGAGTTACTGGCCATGAAAATGAAATCACTTTTTGCACCTTCCCTAGGAATCACACTTCAGTATTCTCTCATCCTGTACCCGATCAAGCAAAATAATAACACTGCTAATACATAAAGCTGTGGCTAAAACCGTTCCTCAAGTTTATATACAGGGATATATTCACTTATCATTTAGACTGAAACTTCTCAGAAAAAAACCCCCAAAACAACAACCAACCAAAACCAAAAACCCCAAAAGGAATTTCCATTTGCAGTGTCTCCATGTGACACTTTTTGTCTTGACTCCTTCCCAGGACAACGCTGTCCTTTCATTTGCATTCTCAGCTGGCAGTGAAACAGAGGAGGCGGCAGGCTGTGGCTGCTGAATTTTAAGTACCCCGCAGCACAAGTGAATCTGAGCTGAGCCGCTGGTTCATTAAGCTGATTCACTCTTCAGACACAATACTATGTTAATTCTGACACATAAGCAAATCAATGCAAATTATGTGAAATGAGGTTTAATGGCACTTAATGGCAGTAAAGCTCTGAACCCATCAGCAGGTAAATGGCTACTGCCCGTTTCCACCCAAACAGTACTGATGACTGGCACTAAATGTTGTAAAATACCCGTTAGTTTAAAAAAAATAATAAATTAAGCCTGGAGAGTTATCCGAAGAGTTATTGTACCAAAAAATACTACAGATGCAGCCCAGGAAGTTTCCTGTTGTATCTAACATTGTCACACACCAATTCAGGAGCCACCCACCATGTAAGAATTACAGCTCCTGCTCTTGAACCCTATATGCTTTATCTGTGATTGACAGTGCATCACACATGTCATGGCCAGGCCTTCCAGTCCTTCCGACCTCCCTGGTTCCAGCTGAGCAGCATCTATCCCAGCCGCATCAGCAAACACATTTGTTTCAATCTTACTGAAACAACGCCGTGGCTTTCCATGTAGTGGGTACACCACTCAATGGGAAGCTTATTTGGTTCCAAAAACATATATCTGCATTTTTCATTAATCAAAGGGAGAGAAAAATACACCTTTTAAGTAATTAAAGTATCATATGCTGTCTGAAAATTTCACAGGAAAATGTAGATTTCTGCCACTTAAAAAAAAAATCTAAACAATCCAATTTATTTATAGTAGTTCAAACATAGTGAAGGAAACCACTTCTTGAGTGGTCTCAGCCACAGAAATACCTGACCCTGAAAGCTCCAGCTTTTGCTTCAGAAGCTATTTCACTTTGTAATAGCGAAGACAAAGCCCCACTGGTTTCCAGAATTCAGCCTGTTCTACTCCTCTTGTGGTCTATTTATGTGCCGAAACCACACTTGTATCTGTGGAATCTGCAATGTAACACCTTTTCCTCATAAAACCGAGAAAATCAGGAGCTGAAGAGTTTAATTAGCAAAGTTTTGAGAATTGTTCTTCTTTCCGAAGATCTCAAGGCCCCTTTCTGAGGAAGGGCTGATCAGGAGAAACTCTTGCCTGTCTCTTTTAAAAAAGATGTCGCTGTGTCCTTTGAAGGGGTTACTGCGGATCTTTCCTGCGATGATGATTAGACAGAGGATTTTCCACCTTGCCCAGAACCACACATTGGTTATCTTACATTCAGTGTTAAATACACTTGTCAAATCCGGAGAGACTTGACACATTATGTCAGCTCATAAAGCAATAAACTCATGAGATCCAAAGACAGCAGAGACCAGAAATCCTGGTGGAGAGCATCGCTCCCAATGGGCTTTTTCCACTTCTCATTGGCAGCAAGGTTCCAGCCTGGCATCTAACTACTAATTTTCTGCCAACGCTTCTCCTTTGTCTTGCAAATACTGGAGAAAATACCACGGCCAAATCATTCAGAGCAAAGAAAGGGGGATCACTCACAAGCTTGATGGCAGAGAATGGCTTTTTTTTGAGACAGCCAAATGCACATTCCATTGCTGTTCGACAGCCTGACAGGTGATGAATGAAGAGGTCCTGGTAATGGTTGAGGTAGTCACTGAATAAGTGCCTGGGCTGGCAGGAACAATTAACTCGGCATGGTAATTATACTGAGAGACTCAGCACCAAGACTTCATCAGACACCAGATGGCTGTGGCCAGGACGCAGTGTCAGAAACACAGACAACGTGTTCCTTGCCAGCACAAGTGCCAGCGAGAGGAGAAAAGTGTTAACAGAGATCCTCGGCTGGCAACAGCCTGATGGAGGAACATCCTGTAGATGAGGAGGAGATTTGGGCACGAATCTCTACGAGAAACACAGGAGCAAGGAATGCTTCAGGCAAGGAATGCTTCAGCCTCCTGCGCATCCATCACCCACAGGGCACGGGGTCAAGAAGTTTGCAAATACAAATACCAGCTTTTCACTTCGCCAGGCAACTCCCCTGTCCTGCCACGGGCCGCAGAGCAGGAGGAGTTTAGGAGGGCCACCTCCCGAAGCGCTGCTGCCGCACACACCCGGGCCTGCCGGTAATGGGATGTGACATCCTGCAGCCGCTGCCCGGGGACGACCGCTGGGCGAGAACAAAAGCTGACTGTGCAGGGCTGTGATACCCATCTAGAAAGTCACTAAAATGAAAATCAATCACTCCTCTCCATTCAAACCGCGCTGGAGAGACACATGACATCTGCGCGAACGCCGCGATTCTGATCCAGAGCAGATGAGTAACGAGCCAAAGCCAATCCAGGCGAACGAGCCACGTGCCGCAGTTGGCCCTTATCAAAGTGCTGGTGGCTGCTGAAAGAAAAGAAGAAAAGCCCCCGCTGCCCTCGCAGCGCCGTGTCAGCGCCCCAGCCGGGCACAGCCCCACATCCATCACACGGCAGGGATTCACATGCGCGCGGGCACCGCTGCTGGTTACAGCCGGCTGCTGGGAGAAACAATGCCTACAGCAGGACGCCTTTATTTACTTAATACACCACCTGGCATTTAAACTTTCACAGAGTACTTTGTGTTCAGGGCCCTTAATGAAATAACTTTTGTTTTCTGTTTCAGCAAAGAGGCTGGCTGCTCAGGCGGGCATTTAACAGCGCTTTCCACATTAACCTCTATTGTCCTGTCCAGGCTTTTTTCTGTTTTGAGCCAAGCTGAGCTAAACGCTCCCCTGCCATTACAGAAAGCTGCAAGTTGTCTTTGGAGACACTTTGGCGGCCAGCACTGTCTGTCCCTCCATCACCCTGCCCTCTGCCAGAGGCTGCTAGAACTGCTTTCTGCCTCTCCCTGGCTGCGCACAGCGAAGCTCCCGAAGCAGAGCCACCATCATCACTGCTCGTGTTCTGCTGCTGGTAGCGCCCGCTGCGTGCAAAGCGCTTCACGCACAGAAAGGGTAACCGAGGCCAGCCTGAAGGGTTTGCATGCTGACAGGCAAAGGAAAAGAGGAGGAAGATTGGGGGGGAAGGTGGGAGGAGGAATGCTGCACCCGCAATGTATAGACAAGTTTGGAAGTAATTACTTACTTGCTCTGATGCTTAATTTCACATTTAGGGATTTCATATTTAATCACTGCACTTAATGTCAGCTTTTCGAAAGCAGCTGCTTGAGGGGTTGCAGAATAGGGCAGGTTGTTGCTTCACCTATGATTTATGATATGTTCATCCAGTGTAAATTT
>VYZT01003431.1:0-104059 GCA_013400735.1 Pomatostomus ruficeps
GTCTTTGAAACCAGGACACCATAAAATATTTATAGACCTTTAGCTTACCAAAGGTCACGGTGCTCTTTTACAGATCATTTCTCTCATGGATGTGAAGGCAAATGGTAGGTAACTTCTTAGGAAAACACACAGGAGACAAACTAAACCAGTTTCTGTTGAGATCACTCTTATGCTTAAATTGATACCAAATTTTCACTTAAATGACTTTCCACTGCTTAAACGGTAAGTACACTTACAAGACAGATATTGGACAGTTGGCCTCTGGAGCTTAATTCTGAAATCACTTAGCTCCTCGTGAGCAGGCAGCATCCTTAAACAATTCTGCTTCCATTTTCCCCTGCCTGTGCTCTCTTTTGTTTTATATGTGCTTTTTAATTAACAGCATCGACGGCTGCTGTGCAGGGAGAGAAGGTATCTGTGCCTTATTTCTTCTAATTAATTTGGTCTGAGGGGCTGTTCTGTTTAGTTTGCTCTGTTTCCCTCAAGGCCCCTTTAGGGCTGTGCACAGCTGGGGTTTGCATCTCCCTTGTTTGAGGCTGTCAGCTGTCTTCCGCCTCTGGATCCCAAACCTCACATATTCTACTTGAGTAATAGTTTGTATTTACAGAACATCTGTCATTAAAGACTGAAGACCTTTTGTGATCTAGAGACACTTCTCAGTCTGCAGGCTGAAACACGTCCAGCCCAGCCAATACGATGATGAAGAGGTACTGCTGAAAAAGTTTCAGCAGCTGGACATGGTGTTTCTTACTTGGAACTCTCATATTTAAATATGAACCCAAAAACTGTTCTCCCTTGTGCCTTTTATCTGCCTTTTAAGTACTTAATCCACCTATATATAAATGGCACACACAGATCCGCTCACTCCTGTATTCCTGCAGCTCTTTTCCTCAGCAGTGACTCTGCCTCTCACCTTTGCCATCAGCACACAGGCAGAAAGGCAGCACTGACAGAATATGCAATGCACTATGAAATTCATCTCACTGTGAAACTTTCAGCCACATCACTTTTCCAAGGAGAGCATTTGGTTTCAAAACCCACATTAAACTGGAGGACACCATGACTAAGCAGATGAAAAAGCCTGAGACACCCTGCAGACGAGATATCCTGCAATAGCACACAGTGAGCAAAGTCACAGATACTGCTGAAATGGGGACAGGAGACCTGACTGTGACTTGAAAAATGCATTTTAGATCACATTAGTAGAATCTAGTAGATTCTACTGTACATCTAGACACTAACAGAATACGGTTGCTGAAAATCGCTTTGTTACATTGATAAGCTTAACATTTTTTGCAAATTAGCATATATTCTTACAGCAGCAGGAACTCTGGATAAATACATGAGGTACTTTCTAATTTAGACTGCCCATATTCTAGCTACAGCCAGTTTCAGCTTCTGTTTGCTGGACACAGTGAAGTGCAGTTGGATTTTGGTGCCCTATTGCTGCGAAGGCTGTTCCTCAAATTGATCCGATTCACATGAGTGATATTGAGATTCCTCCAAACCAAAACATCAAGGAAATGAAAACAGTCTCTTCTGTAAGCTTCAAAACAAAGTTTTTAAAAGTAAACAATAAATATGAAATGCCTGAGAATACTTAGGATCCCTGTAATAGTTTAATCCTAAAAAACGTTGCACGTCTCCTAGAAAAACATTAAGTAGGCAGAACTCCTAGTGATTTCGAGAAATTTGGGGAGCGCACTTGTGCAGAACTCGAGCATCTAGAGTTCAAATTAGTGACACCCAGTTTCCATTGATGAACAGCTGAAGGAAATACAGTTATTAAGAACTAAAGCATTAGGAATAAAAGCAGCTTGCTCTAGCCCACCCTTACTTAAGCAGAGCACAGGCAGGAACGGGCGATGCTGCAGGACATACCTGAGAGGTCCTCGAGGGCAGGCTGGGCGCTTTTGACATAAAGAGCAGAATCCATGCTGAGCCCTCCTGTGCTGGCTTCAGCTGTCACGTTCCCTTCATTGTCTGTCTGAGACCTGGAAGGCAAAACAGAACAGGGATGTGCAGCCACTCTCCATCCAAAGTACCTCCAGGATGACACCGAGGCGAGTGCACCTGCCATCAGCACTCTGTCCCACCCTCCAGCACGCACCAGCAGACTGATTTTACATAATTCATTAGTCCCATGTTGAATTACGTCCTAGAAATGGAAACAAGCACTCAGCTGTAAAAAATTAAAAATTCATAGTCGAAGATAGGCTTCACAGCTCATCGGATGGGGTCTTAAGACACTTGGATTTCCAGATGTATTTTAATTATCAATCACATCGATTGTTGTGGCTAATCTGATCCTCTCCAATGAAGTCTGTATGGCATGACAATAAAGGAGGGAGTATGTGATGGCATGTTACACTCCTGCTAGGTTTCCTTCCACATCATTTGTATTTTGAAAGAAATGACTGAGCAAAACCAACTTCAAACTCCAATTTATTGTCTGATATTATGGCTGCCAGGTAATGAAAGGCGATGTAAGGATCTATTGTCAGATTTGAGTAGGATATTGTGACTCTCTTCACTTTACTAATTGTGCTGCATTTTGGTCATAGAGCCACACCAACAAGCAGCTGGAAGTTCTCCTGCCCAAGGGTAAGTGCTGTAAAAAAGCGAAGACACGGTGGGGAATTATTATTGCAATACTTTTAATTTCACTTGACCCTTGTAGCAGGATGCTCTGCCTGGAGTGGGGGTAAAACAACTGGAACACGGCCCTATTTGCAGAGCCCTCTGTGGTGAAAGGAGAAGGGGTCTCATGCTGCTTTTGGTGTTGAATAATGCTGAACCCAGGCGGACTCATCAATCCCCCAGTTAAAGCTCCTGAGAGGGAGGTGAAGATGTGGTAAAGCACCTGATAAAGGAAGCAGCAAGTGACACCACTGAGAACTGAAGATGCTGAGCTGACCCAGCTGGCCAGGAGACACGGGACTGACACTCACTTTACACCATAAAAGCCCAATCCAACTCTTGAATGGCAAGGTCTCCTAACACAGCCCTCCTCGGAGTGTGGGCAAGGATTCCTCCTTTGAGTGGGGTCATCCTGGAGGGTGAGCAAAAGAGACTTGCCTGTAGTCATTGGTCTGGGTGAGTAGCATGAATCTCCACTGAATAATTCCTTTTAATAGAACTTTAATATAATTCCCTTGATATTGTTTCAAAAATAGTGCATTATACTACACCAGTAGTCACAGCCACCCTTACTGTGTAGTAAATAATTCTGATCGAGAACTTTCAAGTCTAATCATTATCAAATAAATCACTTCTTTTTATATAAATATATCTGGTTTGCCACCTTTAATCCTACAGGACAGCTGAGTTATATGAAGTTCAGTTATACCTATATAATCCCTTAGACATGAACAAAGTTGACAAAGTCTGGGGCTAAGCCTGGGTGCAGCTGCATTGAGAACTCTTCTCTGAGAAGGAGTTTAGAAAGCAAGAGGGTCCTTTCTGCACCTCCTGACTCAATGGGAGGGCTTCCCTAATAAACTTTGTCTGAAGCTCCCGTTTTCCCCATGACAACCCCATACAAAATGCAAAACAATTTCTTATGTCCTTTGCTTTAAAAAAAACCCATCAAACACAAACAAGAAGTCTACAGGCAGCTGAAAAGCACAGATTAAAGTAACCTTAAATGATGTCAGAAAAAACCTGAGCCTTCTGCTGCAATGCACTAACAAGTGCATTTTGCAGATTCAAATAAGGTCTGGATAGTAAATATAATAATGTGTTATGTGTGCCTTGCAAGCCAATATGACCTGACTTTTCTCTTTCCTTTTAAAGCTAACATGATTACAGAGTTTGGCCTTTTTTTCCTCCAGTGCCGAAAATTAAACACTATTTTTCAATTTTCCAGCTACCAACAGGCAGTTTCACTCCTGGTTTTGGTAAAAGGTCAAATAAACACTGTGTAGAGTTTATCAGTATGATTATATTATAGAAAAACGTATGGACTGCATCTGCTTTTATGCTTTAGATGATGATATCTCTGTTCACACTAAGATCAATACCAACAAAGAGAGGACATTGCAGTGATCAACTTAACAACCCATCTCCAAAAACTTCTGCTTCCCAGGTCCCCTGGCATTTTATTCCATACACAGAGGGAGAATTCTCCAAGGGGCCAGAAGACTCAAGGCTTGCTCTTCCCATTCTGTATTCCCACAGAGGTCTTTGGCATCCCTCTCCTTCAGGTTCACTCCACTGACGTTCACTCTTATTTAAAAAATGTGACCAATCATTTTTTATGCTACATCTGCCAAGAGATCCAAGGCCAAAATGTGTACAGGGGAGCTGAAAAAACTATGGGACAGGGCAACAAAGATGACCAAAGGTCACGAACAGGATCTCCACAAGTGAAAACTAGAGAGGCTAGGATCCCTTAGCCTAAAAAGTACACACATTAAGGAAGAGAAGGAGGTGATAAAGGTCTTGCAGGTCATGAGCAGCAAGAAGATGATGAAGACAGAGCAAACACTTGCATCCTCTTCCTATGAAAGAGCTAAGCAGTGTCAAAAAATCCCCCCAGGAGATGGCTGTCCAAACCAAAAATCCCACCCTCTGACTGAGGAACTCCTTGTGTCCCAGCCGTGCTGTGTCCTTAAGAATCTCTGCTACTGATTTCCCTCTTGTTACGCTTCCCTGTGTATCCTCTGCTGCTGCTGTCAAACAGAAGGTGCTCCAAACAGAGAATGGACTACACAGAGCTTAGCTGTGACTTCACTGGGCTGCTCTTTTGCTTATCTCAGCGTTAACACACACATCACCAATACACACTTCTTGTCTGGCCTTACTTAAACTAAGGGATTTTTATTTTATTTTTTTCTTTTTAATTTCCAATTCTTGCTTATAGTGAAGCAGCTCCACCACTTTCAGCCACAATCAAGACCACGAGAGTGCCCTGCCATTGTTACAACTTTCAAAGCTATGGTGCACAAAACAAACCTGATACACGTTCTTGTACCCTTTGGAAGAGCAGCACCCGGACACGGAGGCGTTCAGATTCTCACCTTTCCTGCCAGTAGGGTCGGTACAACCACGATTCCCCCTCCTATCTACCACAATTTCTCATACACCTCAGCCTGACAGCCTTCACCACCTGTTTTTGTGAAAACGCATGAATTGCCCACACTCTTAACACAAGAAACGTCTCCATTATGCAGCATTTACCTTGCTGCTCCACCCCCTGGAATGCGTGTCCAGAAGGACCCTCCCGAGCCCCTCAGAGTTCCCCGGGAGGGTGTCCCGTACCTGTACATGAAGGGCGCGACGGTGGCGGTGTTGGGGTGGCTGTATTGCTGCTGGGGCTGAGGTAGCTGCACGCTCACAGTGTTGCTCCCCGTGGTGTGGGTTGTCACCGCGGGGCCGCTCACGGCCTGGCTGCTGCTGCCGCCGCCGCCGAGGCCCCCGGCGCCTTTGCCCTCGGAGGAAGCCAGGCTGGAGGAGGAGCTGGAGTGGCGGCCGTCCAGCTGTGACTTCTGCTGCCAGAGCCCCGAGCCGGCTTTGCCGCCACGGCTCCGCTCACCTTCCTTCGCGGGAGCAGGGGCACTTGAGGATTTCCCTGTGGTGGTTTTCATTCCTGGTTTTGGTATTCCACTGTGCGAAGGGGCAGAGGCCTCCTTCTTGGCACTGTTCAGCTTCCCTCCTTTAGGGATAAAGCTCGCGATCTTGGAGGACTTTTTTGGCATCTCTGTTGTTGTTGTTAGTGCTGTCTGTTCTTCTTTAGGTTCCTCCTTCAGGTCCAGCTTCTCGGTGATGGACGTTCTCTTCGTAATGTCTTTACTTTTATCCTTTTCCTTCTCTTTTTGTTTCTCTTTCTCCTTCTCATTGCCCTTTGGAGAACTTTTCTTATTAGTCAGTGCGCGGCTGAAAGTCCTTTGTGCAATTCCCTTGAGTGCAATTTTGGGGCTGCTGGACATCGATCCCGGGCTGTTCACGTTCTGATTGGTGCCATCGATTTCTTCGCTCTCCTCAAAGCTGAGAAGCGTCTCCAGCTTTTCACAGCTGTTGTCCCGAGACCCCGGACACTCCAGCGTTGTCCCTCCCGCTTTGGAGCCCCCTTTGCTGTTGAAGAGTTTTAGTTTTTCCAGCATGGATTTCTGGCCGTTGGGAGCTGCTTTGGCGATCTCCGAGGGGGGCTTTGGAGGCTCCACTGCTGGCTGCTTCACGGATAACATGGAAGACGTCGCTGTGTGCTTGGCACTGAGGGACTTGCTGCGCCAAGGTTTAACAGCAGAGCTGGGCTGAGGGATGGCTGAGGAGTTATTGCAAGGAACAGCACCGCCGCAGCTTTGAACTGAGGATGAGACATTTTCATTCATTCCTGTGGGCTGGGAGGCTGTGCTGTCTGCAGGCTCTGGCAAAAAAAAAAAAAAAACCACAGAAAATAACCCAAAAAATAAACACAGTAGTACCTGATTTTAGAGTTACTATGAGATTCTTTCTGTAATGAAACATCAAGAATTTCACACGGATAACATTAAAAAGACACAGCAGTATTTCCAACATTTATGAAATTTAGAGAAAATAAAAACCAGTTTTCTTTTCCTACCCAGCAGAACAGAACGAGCTCCTACTGTATAATTTACATTTACTTGCTGTTTCAAGAAAAGGAAGGAAGAAAGAGAATCTCTTCCAATTCAAGCCAAAATGTATTCTGCAATGTGTTCTCCCTTATTAAGTCCACAATACTTTTTCATTAGCAAAAACACAGCACTATTTTATAACTAAGGGTTCCCTCTGCTTTTGGCAAAATACTTGCTGTCCAAGTTCGATTCTCAGAAAAACCTCAAACATATAAAAAAATGCAGGAGTAAGGAAAAAAGTAGAACTAAAGCCCTTTCAGTTACTGGGGGTGGGGGTGGTGAGATCTTCATAACGCAAAGGTAGAAGAAAACTCCACGTACAAGAATAAAACCAATTGTATCCTTTTGTAAAGAACCTAAACTAAGTATTACCACACATCCTAATCCAGCTAGAAGAGAAACTTGTGGCGGTAACTGTACAGCCCTCCCCCCTCCCCCCCCCACCCGCAGAGAAAACGAATCTTTTATTTAGTTAGTTCCTCCTAATACTATTTGTTCTTCTTAAGAAATTAGTTCAGTGCTTAAAGAGAGCTGGAAAAGTCACACTCACCTACCAGTGGCCACTTCTCCTCTGAATCAGTTTCTCTTTGCAGAGTTTCCCTTTTGGAGATGGTACTCTCTCAATTATCACAAATATGTTTTCTGTTAAACTGCTCATGTTTCCAATTAAATTTTGTCATCTGTGTCTGTTCGCCTGCCCAGCAGCCTGCTGGGGATTAACGGCTCTTACCTATATTTCCCTGCCCTCTAGCACTAAAGTAAACTGTGTACAGAGCTGCATTTTTTTAATTCAAAAATCAACAGCAGAGGAGAGCGTGCATTCTCGGCAGCAGGAGCAGCCCTGTGAATCCAGCCCTGTAAATCACGAGCTGCTGCAGCCACACAGGGACTGTTTTACTTCACTTTCAGTTGCTCAGTGAAGATATGGCTCTGTTAACCTCCCTCCTCTGATCCAAACCAGATCTACTGAAGATTTGAGGCACATACATCTTCCTGCCTTAGCACAGAATCAGGTTTCTAGGAGTATTAGAGACTCCTTAATAATAAACTCAGCCATTTCACGTGGTTGTGGATAAAGTGGAGCAGCAGGAACGAACGATACTTTTAAAAATCTTACTGAAGCCAGAAGATTTCCAGGACTCTTGAACCAGTAACTATTACACTGGCCGGTTCTGCTAGTCCTTTTCCCATGGCAAAGCCCCCCCATGTGTGCTGGAAGGAACCAGGAGCTGCATGACAGACACAGACACCAATCACGCTGCTTTTAAGCTTGTGCCAGCCTGCTGACTTCCAGGGCATCACTCCTGTTTTACTCTAGCACACAAGGAAAATCAAGCCACCAAATATCCCACACAGTGATGCCACCTGGCCCTCTTGCTGCTCTGCTCAAGCCTCCTGCATTCAACCCAGTGGGTTAAGGAGCACCAAAGAAATAATGGCACAGGAATCACGGAATCAGTAAGGCTGGAAAAGACAACCAAGATCGAGTCCAGCCACTAACACCGGACTGCCAAGCCCACCACTTAACCCCATCCCCGAGCACACACCTACACGGTTTTTTGAGCACTTCCAGGGATTCCACGACCGTGGAAGGAGTTCCAGTGACTGCCAGTTCAAACAGCAGCAGCGATCTAACACAGTGCCCTGACACAGGCACAGGGAGGAAGGAAGGTGACAACTTCTTCACAAGCTGCCAGCAACGTTCCTCCCTCTGCTTTCAAAAGCTGCACCACTGCTCTTTCCTTCGTGCCTCTTACCGTACACCGCTGCTTTGTTTTTGTTTTCATTTCCTGAAGCCCTCCTGCTCATCACAGTCCACTTCCCATCCCCACACTGCACCAGGCTCCTTTTGCACACTCAGAACAGGCAAGCCTTTGTCTCAGCCTGCCTTCCATCCAGCAATGGAGTGAAAGCTCCATGAAAATCCCAATTGTGCATCATGTACAGTTAATTTGTATGGATTACTTTTAAAAATAGTAATAGTCCATCTCAACATTGAGATCTCGCTAGAGGAACTGGAGATTGACAGTACTTTCAACACTAAGTTCCTAATCCACATGTCTTCTGGCCTCATCATGCTAAACAAATCTCAGCACAAAGCACAGCCGTGCCCAGAAATCATCAGAACTGTCTGGGATTCAGGAACATGCCTAGGATGGATTTACAACCAGGCCCAGGGAGGGACCCAATGTACTGATCAATATGGGCAGGGCAGCCTTCACTTGCTCAGAAAAACAGGACTGCGGCAATATAAGGGGGACAAAATGAAAATTAGCAGTAAGGGTTGTATCTATGAGGTAGGAGAGCTGGTTGTACACCCTGTTAGCACAACACAAGCAGGCACAAAAACTCGGCTCCGGGTCTGAGCATGCAGACAGCTGAGCAGAGCTAGAAAGGACATCTGCCTTCTCAAACAGGTTCCTCATGGTAGTTTGAGAACAATATGTGCCCTCAACATGTGTGTGGTGTGAACAAAGCCAGCCTGCACTCCCCAGCACTCAGAGCCTACAAAGAGACACCCACCTGAGAGGAGAGGGAGCTGGGAGCCAGGCCCATCACCTGGCTGAGAGTCTGCCCCTGTCTCCCACACTGAGCTGGCTGGCAGCTGACTGCACAGCAGCAGCGGCCACCACACCGAAACGGGGCTCTGCCAGCTCTGCTGCCTTCTCCTGGAGCTGAACGGAAGGGCTTGGGTGATTTGGGACCTCAACCGCATCCTACCGGTCCAGATGAGTGCTCCAGCTCACTGACTTCTGGGGAAAAACGCTTGGCTTGGATCAAGTGAAACTGCTTGTTTTCCAAATCCCAAAGCATTGCTCAAAATTTATCTCCCAGCAAAATCCAGAACTTTTTAATTTCTCCTTTCTTCTTTAATGTTTTCAGGAAATATATTTATTTATTTATTTACTTATTTATTCTGTTTGGTCACTGACTGAAATACGCTTTTCCCAGTTTATTTGTTGATAAACACAACGTTCTCTTTGTCCCGACGCCCCCACATACACCCTCCTGTCTGGAAGTGAATTTTGCTTCCGTTGCCAGTGGCGTAGGATGAGCACAGTGCAGCTCCATTTACAGACATGTCAGACAAAGCAGAACTAGGACAATGCTATGACTGTAACATTAAAAAAATAGAACATATTGCAACAGTAATGTCATTTTCAGTGTATCTACTTAACATTTTCCACAAAGTCAATTCTGTGAATACTGGATGCTATGCACCTGAAATGAATGAAGAATATTCACAAAGCGTACAGTTAAGCAGCAGCACTTTGGGAAAGGAGAGAAGGTAACTTTCTTACACAGCTACAGTGGATTTTGATTTGTACTTGGGTCAAACACAGTGAAACTGGAAACTGAACATCCTCGAGTGATTTGTTACATTGCACCATGCACAGTTACTGCAAGAAAAGAAAAGTTCACCCTGAAACACCCTCACGAAAAATTGCTCCAGCTTAAGAAAACTTCAGTTTTTCAGATTCTCCGTTTCTTCCTTATGAACGAGTGCTGGCTCTTTTACTCCTCTGGCCAAGTCTGGTAAGCAAAAGGAGTTCTGCTGCCAGAATGCAGCTTCAAATGCTGGGTTTCCTAATGAAGCAGCAACATCAGCATGCAAAGGGGAAAGTTTTATTCAGCATAGCATAGACCCTTCTTTCATGAAAAGGGGAGCAGGTTTCATGCATTCAATTAATAAGCTTATTATTTCCCATGTGTTCCTTTGTGAGGGAGATATTCTCTTTCTTCAGCAACCTGCATTAACTAAAACTGACTATAAAAGAAATGTTTTCAAACCCGAGCTACAGTCTACAATAAATAATGATCACTTTCCTCTTTTCAAAGTCAAATCTTGGCCTGAAATCTATTTTGTTCCTAGTGTTCCTGTTAAAAAAGATGTTGGTGGTCCAGTTCCAATGCCAATACACACTGTAGCATGAGTAAATCTGATTTCAGCTGCTCCTGCAAAGACTGAACTGCATCTGCAAACCCACCCGTTTGTGAAGAAGAAAAAAGAATCTGAAGGCTTATGATTTAATTCTCCCACAGAAGTCTTTGGGAGCTTGTGTTATAATAAGGTCAGGAGAAAATATATGCAATTTCCCATCATTTGTCATGTTCACTCTAAGTAAGTGGACTTTGATTTGCTGTAACTGAAAACTTTCAAAAGCCATCATTATAAGCATGAAAGGCAACACACAGACAAAGGATGTTCTCACAGTTACTCTCCTTAGGAGGGTCAAGATCTTAACAGCGTTTTTACCCATTTTCGAATGAACAAACTGTTATTTCTTATTTCACAGCTATGGGAAATATAAGTTCTTATGAAAAGAGAGATCTTTTAGTCCAGTCCATAGATTAGATAACAGATTTAAAAGCAAACCCACGACCAGATTCTAATTTAGGAACTAAAAGCAGCTCCGCTCTATGACAAGACAGTGTCAGAACTGCAGAAACTGCTGTGGCAGTTTCATCATTTCCCATCTAGAAGAATGAATGGTGAATCTTGACCCTTCCCATCCACCCACCACAAGGCTCTCCTTCAAAGCACTCTACATAAAGTCCTGCAGAGAAAAACTGTTTAGCTGAGCTGTTCTCTTCTTCAATAATCATTTATCAAACCCTGTAAGTATGGAAATGTCTGCAATCCTGCCAGGAGCTGACTCTAAAAATCACAATCTTTCCATAATCCAAACCACGAGCAGGTAGAGCAGAACATTCCCAACAAGAGTGACCTGGCACACAGTTTTTCCTCAAAGAAAGCACAACTCTCGTGGCCCACGGAAATTTCCATTTCACTTGTGACGCTGGTGACCGGGGAGAGCTGCAGCTGGCAGGAAGGGACTGGCTGAGGGACCAGCTTGGGATGGGCATGGCCTCCACCCACAGGATGGCTGAAGCTTTCTGTTCTCTCCTCTGCTCCGGACCACAAAAAACCCAACAAAATGATTTTTTTTAAAAGCAGAGATTGCCAGACAGAGGAATTCTGTATAACCTGAGAAAAGCCTGAACAGGGAACATTTTGCTTTGTTGAGGATAAAACCTCAGAATCATAGTTGGAACCATAGCTGGAAGAGACCCTAGAGATCATCTCCCTCCCTTCCACGAGATCAGGTTGCTCAGGACCCTTTCTAACTGAGCACAATTGTTTCCTTCAACTTCCACCCTCTGATTTTCCCTTTAACAGTGATTAAATTTATTGTAACACAACACAAAAAATACCTTTATGACATTTTCCTTCCCTTCCATCGTATCTACTTCTTCAGTCGCAGTGTTGCAAACTCTGTAACTTCAGCAGCATCCACAGAAATGTGTCCTGTCTCTGCAAACCCTCCCCAAAGCCCGTGGATGTGTCAGAAGCTCGACTTCCACGTTTTTGTAAAGCTGCCTTCATTCACCCAGAGCTCCAGCACACAGAACAGCAGTTCTGCTCTTGGATGCTTCACTCAGCCAAGACTCAGCATTTTTGCTGAGGTGAAGGGAACTAAAACGGGAGCACAGGCAGCCCCTTTTCCCATTGTCTCGCCATAACCAACTAAGACATTTGAATTCCTTGTTGTTTTTGTTTAGTTACTGTAAAATTCAAAATGCTGTTGACATGAATGTCTAAGAAGGGTTGGAGGGACCTCTACTGACCATGTACCAGTTAAGATGATCAGAAAACAATGAAACCAAGTTTACTGTACCATTCAAAACAAGTTGCACTCTCCATTTAACACTAGACAAATGCCATTCTTGTTCATTCTTCTCCATTTCCCTCTCACTATTTGTGCAGCCTAATCCCCCAAGAGTTCTCATAACGGACTTATTCAAAAGCATTAATGAATTCCAGGCAGGAAGCTGTTACAGAGCCTTCCATGAGGTTTTACACTCAGCTGGAGTGGACAATATGTACAGTTAGCAGCCTCGCTCTGACACATCTCTCCTGCAGCCTACAGGAACACGCCCTGTGAAAATCACTGCTCTGAGAACTGCAGGCATTTACCTGCAGTTACTGCATTACCATTTACCTCAAAACCAACTGACAGACACCACACCACAACTGATGGTGAGCTCTTCTTCCTTTCAGTTCTCTGGTGCCAGTCACAGATTCTTCTGATGTATTCGGTTATGGACGAGGCACAGGCAAAAGGCTCAGCAGAGCCACAAATGGCAGCGCCCAGGGAGGCTGAACGATGCTCCTGCCCAAGGAGAAGGGGCTTCTGCAGCTGTGGTGGAAACGTGCTGGCACTCAGGGCAGCCCGGGATGCAGCACCTCTGCTCTCTGCTTTCCCAGCATTTAACGGTGAACCTTCGTTTCCATGGCTCCTTTTCTGGCCCACTTCACCCAGCAAAAATTTATGAGAAATTGTAAATATTTATTTTGAAACGAAACATGTAGGCACTGCAAAGGCCATGAAATGCTGGACCAGCTCTTCAGCTGGGATGAATTAACATGGCTCCACCACCTCCAATGCAGCTCTGCTGATGTACACTGGGCAAGAAGCTGCTTCTCAAGGTTCAACTTTACTTCAAAGCTCTGGGTTTTTACCCTCATGAACTGCACTGTTAAGAAGATGTCACCAGCTAAAATTTTAAGGGTTTGTTTTTTCCTAAAACTTTATTTAAATACATTTTTGGCTTGTTTTATCTATTTCTAAAGCTTATACCAACTATGTGCAAAGTCCTGTGGTCTTGCAAAGCTCCACTTCAGCCGTGATTAAGCCTTCAGCCAGGCTTTGTCTAGGTAGAAGAGGACACATTTTTAAACGCCAGATTCAGCCAGTGGAACATTTGTAAAATTACACACAAATATGAGTCACTGCACACTCATATCTTGTCCTATAAACACGCCATGCTGCCATGCTGCTTGTTATTTCCTGACAGCCTTTAAGCTGTTTGATGGGCACACACCCAACAAAAATATGTCACTGAGGATTTACGGAGATGAGCCAATCTTCCAAAAGCTTGTTTGATTAGAGAAGGGAAAGGGTGCAAGCAATCCCCCAGGACACACGTGTAGCTCAGCTGGCCAGAGATGAGTATTTCGTTTGACACTAATGACTCTCAGAAGGGTCGCCTTCTGACACGAGGCAGGAGCCTTCTGTCTGGGGAATTTCTCTGCATTAATACATTTGGTAAATTGGAGAAATAAACCTGACTCAGTAGGATTTCATTCACTGAGGCTGCCTGAAGAGGTGTGTGCTGAGAAAGGACACACCACAAGGCCAAACAGGAGCTGCACACTCCGTAACGTGGCACCAAGGGAAAACAAAGGTCCTTCAGAAATGCTCCAGGAGTATCATAGGTGCAATCAGAGGTTTGGAGAATCACAGAATGGAAGAACTGAACCCCTCCACGCTGCTCAGCAGCAAAGGAAAGCATCAAGGTAGAGTGCTGTGTCCAGCTCCAGCACCCCTCTCAGAGAACTGGAAAGGGGCCAGAAGAGACCATCAAGACATAAAAGAGATTTATCACATTAAAGAGATTTATCACATTAAAAAGATTTATCACAAGGAACCTATAAGAAAAAGGAAGGAGTAGATTGCTTAGTCTAGAAGAGAAAAGGCTGAAGGAGATGTTTTAAGCCTTCAAATACATCAAGACTGTTATAAACAGGACAGAGATCAAGGAAGAGCAAAAGTATGTCTTATTTTCAGCCACACAGAGTGGCTTTATATCTTTATTTTTGATAGCTACTTTTAAGACCAAATGGACACTGGAAAGGATACAGTTTAAGAGATGGTCAAGTCCCTGTCATGAGACGTTTCAGAACAGACTTGTGAGCACCTCTCGGGTGTAGGTGTTTCCTACTGAGGTACAGTTGATTTTCCTTCAGAGTTGGAGCACAGGCTCCCCATGTTATTTACAAATGCAGTTCTACAAATTCATAGTGCAAGGTGCAAACTGGGTAAAATTTTAAACACAGTTGTTTAAGCCGAGTTAAAAGCAGGAGCCACATCTGCACTGCAAAGTTACGACTCGACAAAAGAAAGCACCGGGTTCCTCAGCGTTTCTTCCGATTGCCTCACGGTCCCTCCTTCCTCTCTGTGCTTTTGTTTTCACTTTTGCAACATCGAATTCGTGATCACTGTACTATATTCAAGGCAAAATAAATCACCCTGAACACTTGGTAAATACCTTCACTGTATGTTATATTTAGAAAACTGGATGGGGTTATTCCAGCCCCTGCTTTTGCCAGTGCACACAGCAGAGCAATAGAAAGCACCAACTACTCTGGTAATGGATTTATTGACATTTACAGATTCTGTAAATTTATTTTACACCTGTCTGACTTACAGGGAAAACCCTTGGTCAGTAAAACCAGAGCATCTCTTGAATGCCAGCACAGGGGCAGCATCCTAAGCACTAAGCAGAATCTGATGTTTGCTTCCTGTCTGACCTAAATGAAACACTGGTACATTTTTACAGGGTGGGATGACTGAAATTGAAGTAATTATCATATTTTCATGCTATTGAGACAATCACATTTATTTCCCAGTGAAAATTTGAAAGTGTGGGCAAACTGGTTTCATATTTTATGGACTTATGCCTCCTTAATAACATAAAAACTTTTCCACTTTTGCAATCCTTTTAATCTTAGTGAATTCTGCACAGTTTTATCAAGTCATCATTTCAAAAGCAAATGTTAGATTCATTCAACACTGGATTCAGTTCTCAAGAAATTACTAGATTCGATTCTAAAGAGAGAGAAACCTAAAGATGATGCTGAACCCAAGATGGATATAGAAGAGGAATGAAAGTAAGAGTTTCAAAAAGTCAGAAAAAGGAAATTCTTTTCTAAGCCTATAAGAACACAATTTTCAGTCACGAAGGAAGTTAGAGCTACCTAAAAAAATTTAAATAAATAAATAAATAAATAAATTTGATTTAACCTATTGTTATCTGTTGCACGAGCCAACTGTTTCATTCTGTAAAATCACTTCCCAGCTTTCTGCCATCTCTGTTCATCCATAAGCACAGGGATCTTTCAACCTCAGGAACTCTACTTATTTTTGCTAGCCTCAAGTGAATTGTGAAGATCTTTCTGCTGGTCCTGGTTTCCAAAACTGTCCTCACTCCACCTCTCCCCAGCCTTGGCAGCAGCCTCGCAGAGCTGGGCCCAGCAGCAGCCCAGTGGCACAGCTAAAAGCAGCTTCAGTGATGACCTGGCAGCTGCTACCAAAGGGGTCAGTGCCTCCTCAGCATCAGCTTTAGTGCAAGAGAGTCCCCGGCTGGAAATCCTCCAGAGACCACGGGTTGAGACACCAGGCTGAATATTTCACATTTATGTCCTGTCTGTGTCACCTGTGCCACCGGAGCCTGCAGTGGCCCATGCAGCAGGGAGCAGTGTAAAAATGAACTCTTGGGGGTTTGTATGAACTCTCTCTTCCACGAGGCACCAAGCACATGAACACTTCAGGACTAGCCAGGCTTTCATCAGTAAATGGAATTCAAAATGTAAGACTTATTCTAACACCTGTTGTGTAATAACAAAATCACAGGACAATAGAACAGTTTGGGTTGGAGGGGATCTGAAAGATCATCCAGTTCCAACCTCCCTGCTGTGGGCAGGGACACCTTCCCCTATCCCAGGTTGCTCCAAGCCCCATCCAGCCTGGCCTTGAACGCTCCCAGGGATGGGGCAGCCACAGGAATACCTGTGCGAGCACCTCACCATCCTCACAGTAAAAAATTCCTTCCTAATCTCTACCCTAAACCCTCCCTCTACCAGTTTAAAAGTCACTCCCCCACGTCCTGTCACAAGCTGCCCTTGTCCAACAGCCCTTTGTAAGAAGAGTCTGCTCAGCCACCCCACGGACCTTTTGCCAGCACCAGGTCAGCTGGCTCCGTGTCACAGGATCTGCATCCAACACCCCAGCTCCCTGCCGCGACTTTCCTGATAACCATCCCTGCACCTGAAGCCATAAAAAGCCTTCTCTTCCCCAGTCAGGCTGAATGCTACTATAAATGGGTAGAAAAAAAATTTCAAACGCTCTAAGACTAATTTCTAACATGCTCTGTAAGTCTCAGAGCTCTTTTTTCACCATTTTGGGGTTTCTTACACTATTACTGGGCTCAAAGGCAAAAGCCTGGGTTTTGTCTCTCTTTTATACTTATTAATTCACTTGGAGTGGGGAAACTGCATGAGGTTAAACAGAACATTTCCAGCAAGGAAGTTTGTGCAATGCCACTTCACTATCCTGTACTTGGTACAGAAGCCAAATCCAATCATTCAGAACGTCAAATATTTCATCTCGTTTTACACAAAGCTACAAAAGAGCACTTGTCCTCCATTTTAATGTGCTTAAATGAAAGATTTTTCATTCAGGAAAACTTTTCAGATCATCCATGTTGATCTCAAAGACAACAGGGCTCAGTAATTCCTGAGTCAAAACTGGAACCTCTGTCTGAACATCAGCTCTGAGCAAATATTAAATTTTGACTCATTATGTCTGATCTAATCTCTTCCAATGACTAAACAGCCTCATTCTTAAAATTTCCATCCAATCTGTGGTCTTAATAGGGCCAATATCAAATTCCTGAGAAACGGGTACCTGCACACTGTCTATTGAGATAAGGATTGCTATTGCTATAAACATCACCACAGGTATCTTGTAGGTAATGAGGGAACCTTATAACCTTTCTTTTAGACAAAGAACATAAACTAACCCTTTAAGTACCAAACTGTAAAGGAGATTTTCCAAAGTTCTGTTTATGCAGAGCTCTTTCTGTTTTATCAGCATCCCTCCCTTTCAAAGCCCATTGGAGTAGTACCGAATATCGGCCTTCGAGACATCACCCACAAGAACTCTGAGTTTTGATCTCCTTATGCACATTTCTCGCCTTGCTCCACTTGAAGATGAGAGATTTTCCTCTCAGTTGCTAAAGTAGCCTTTTAAAATTGAATCTGAGGGGTTGACATAATCCAAATTTGCCATTTTTAAATGACTTTAAGCAATGCTGAGTGCAAGACAAGCTCAGTATCACACAGAACCAAGCCATGGGAGTGTACTGTCGTGTATTTTTATACCAATACAGGATTGAATATGAAACGTTTCTATCATCAGGAGTAGACATTCCAACAGCTCAGTTCCAGATTTAGGATTTTCTACTCTTTCACAGAAGAACATTTAGAGAAATCAGTACGGATTTCCTAGTAAAGCTGACATGAAGATGCTGATTTAACTCCGAAGAGCCTTTCCTGCTAAAGCTCTGACAAGATAAGCCACGGCCTCTTGAACTGTGCCCCTGAGCCCGCTGCCATGCCCTCCTGAACTGGTAAATATAGCTGCCCACACACAAAGTGCACACATTTTTAGCACACATGCAGCATGTGTAACCATACACCGGTCTGCTCACAGGAGTGGGGGTGACATTTCCTCACTAACATTTTACTCATGATGGCAGTAAAACAGTCAGTCCTATTTTGGTTACAGAAAGTTAAAAAGTGAAGAGGAAATAAATTCCTTAACTGTCCTTCAAAATGCCTTAGTATCTCTTCCTGTTTAAAGTAGGTTACACTCAAGACAAATTTCAAAAGGCAGTAAATATTTCAAGGCATCAAAATGTGGTAATGGTCACAAGAACCCTCTGGAGACACTCCTTCCAACCTGCACCTGAAACGGGGTTCTCCTGGATAACCTGAGATGAGCTTACCCAGGCAAGTCCTGATACCCCCGGCAAGTGAAATCCCACCTCTTGTCTGGGCAAACCTCTGCAATGTTTTATTCTTCTCATAGTGAAGAACTTTATTCCTATTTCCAGACAGGATTTCCCCTAAAGGAACGTGTTCCCCTTGTCCTGTCACCGCCCATCCCTGTGAACATAGTGACTACCCTTTACATATTAAAAGACAGTTACTAAATATACACAATGTTCCAAGTTAAAAGAGTTTACCCAAAATGTGAAAGAAATAAAATAAAGGAGCAGGAGAGGAACACACACTTTTCTTACTCTCCTGCCCATATGGTATATCCATACCTAAAAAAGTGAGATGTGCAGAGCTAAGGTTAGCACTGAGTTGGCAGGACCCTCTCATCAGGCTTGTATCAAAAGTAGGTTTGCAAGAACAGTGTCATTAAAACAGTAATTTATTTCACCTCACTGCCTGAAGCTGTATGTATATTCTTGGGGGTTTCCCTTTTCTAATACTATCTGTTTAAGAGAAACCTGACATCACCCTGCCTTCTTTATAAATCTGAGTCACAAACATTTCCTTTGATCTGAAGTGGAAATGGGCAAAGTCTGATAATGCTTTTTTTTTTCCTACTGATATTTTACCTACCATTCAATCCACAGGAAAGGTGTCATTTTTCCCACAGACTTCTACTGCCCTCTGTAGGACCATTTTAAATAAAATAGTAGGAGAAGAAAGCAGAAGAAGAAAGTAAAAAGCAAGCATGTAAGCCTGTCACAGCACTGTATCACCCCATCGACCTGGTGGAGGTGGGTTATTAAGCTGACGTCCCCTACAGCTTCGTAACTTCGTTGATTTTATAGACCTGACACAAGTAATAAGCAGAAAATTCCCAGACAACACTCTCAGGCTTTTGAGACTGCAAAATGCAAACTGAGTGCCTGAAGAACAGCGAAGACAGGGGAGATATGAGTGTGTTCCAAACGAGTCAATGCCATGTCACAGTAGATCTGTGCTGTTCAAGGATATTAAAGGACAAGGAAATAAATCAAAGGTACTCCTACATAAGCAGTGACTAAGGAACTCTGACAATTCAAAAGAGAACTAAAAGTTGTATGAAGGGATTAGGATGACAAAAAACCCCAAAACCCTCCAGCCCAAGTGGCATCTTTCCCCGCAAAACAAAAATGCAATTAAGATTTTAATGGCATTTTTCTTTTAACAAAAGCCTGCAACACCAATTACACACATAATAATACCCTGTCTAGAACGGAACTGCAATTGTAAATGGCTAATCACTCTGACAACAAATAAAAAACCACACTATAGCGTGTTACCACTTCATGATGTGAGGAGGTCCTGAAATTCCTGTGAGTTTGGGTAAATTCCCCATTAAAAGGGAATTTTGCATATAAACCAAGGGGCTAACTCCAAAATGCAAGTTAAAGCTATCAGGCCCTAACCTCAAAGAAGGTGCCCACAGGACTGAAATAGGTGTCTAAGTGATCCTTACTAGAGAACACTTCTCTCTTCTCCAGATCTTGAAAGTGGTGCCGGACAGCATGTGGAGACTGAGGGAAAAAAAGGAAATACTGAGGACGCAAAGTAAGCTGTGGGGAAGAGAGCCTTGCATCACTTTACCTTTCCTTTCCTAGGAGCACGTGTGCACCTCGCATCAGGCACATGCATCCATCCAGGAACCTCTTACTCTGCTGCAACGGTGCAATCATTTTTGATATCACACAAATCCTTTCCCCAAGATTGCCAGAAAATCAGTGGTCTCGTCAGGAACTGATTCATGGAATCTTTCGAAAATTTAGGTTATTCACTTCCCAGCAGCTGGCTGTTCTTCCATGCTCCATTTGCTGTCCTTTTCCTTTCTGATGCATTCTGTTGCAATTAATGCACTTTCATCGCCACAAGACACAGACGATTGACTAACAAGACAATTTGCATTCGGGGGGAATGGCCACAGATTAATCAAAGCTAAAAATTACACCCTTCTTTTTGCAAGAAATGATTCAAACATAAGACACTGAAGGCCACCTTCTACCATGAAGTGACCAACCATGCCAAAAGAGGCTGATTTTCCTACCTCCCATTTCCTTCCTTAAAAACCACAGAGCACATGCTGGGTAAAGGGGTGAAAACTCACCAAGGCTAGCAAAGAGCACAGCCAGGTAAGCCTCCTTTTCTTAGGCAAAACACAGGATATGGGTCAGAAAACGTGAATTGTCTTAGCACTTTGACAATAAATTTTGCCTGGCAGCATTACAATTAACTTCAAAATAAGCCAAAAATTTGTCAGACCAATTGCTTTTGTTTCTCATGGACACAGACCAACTTTGTGTCATGATTATACTTTTAAGAAAAGTTCAACTTTACATAAGCCCTCTTTTTCTTTTTTTTAAGACCATAGTTTATGACTGGAAATTTTGACCAGAGCAAAATTCTGAGTAGTTAATGCAACTTATATAGATTTTCAGCCTAAAAACCAGCCTTGTTTCCTTTAGTCATTTAAAATATTTGTCGGAAGCAGCTCATCCTATGTGCTTCTTCAGCAACCAGTTTATCTTTCTCAGGAGATGAATTACAGTGAGGAATGAGGGTTCCCAGAACTGGCTGTCTAAAAGCAGTTGATATTTAAGTTACTCAGCTGACAAATTCTTGTTATTTCTCTGTGTGCATGAGGACTTTTTTCTTTTCCAAGACTAAACCCACTGCTTTACTTTCCTTATTTAGCAATCTTGGTAAACTGAGAAAAAGCTAAAATAGATGGAAGTCCTCTCTTCCATGCAGCAAAATACCACACCACCCATGTGGAGTAGGGATCATCCAGCCAACCCACCTATGCTTCAGGACAGGACAAATCCCACCTCAGCTCTCCCCAGCCCAGCGCTTCCGGGACACGAGCAGAGGGGTGTTCACAGGAAGGACAAAGAAAGAGAGTGGGGAGATATTACACAGGAAAACAAAGTTTCTGCTGTTGCCACTATAACCTGCTGGCTTGCTCTTTGGACTGAAAGCCAGACCTAGCTCAGATTCGGAGACAACTCTTGTATGCTGATGTTAAATCGTTATTGTTTACCTTCTAAAAGAGTAAGCGTGGATTTACCATTGCTAAATTATTAGCATATTATGCTAATATATTCATTTGTAATAGAATTGTAATAATTATATTATACAGAGGTGAATTTAATTTCTTTCTTATACAAAATCTGATCAGGGTGTTTCAGAATGTCCCTGGAGGATGCTGAGGATCCTCCACTGGCACCAGAACTTTTCTGGGGTAACGTTCCAAAATCTCCTGACATGCAATCCTAGGACAAGAGTTTCTAGAGAAGGAAGAGCAGAGTTTCCTGGAAAGAACCGCGCACGAGAAGCACAGACAGGCTGACCCAGACCAGTGTTTTTCCCCGGAGCAAAACACTCATTACAGTGATTAGAACTCAAGCACGGTCGGCGAGGAGCCTCGAGCCCAAAGGCTGCCACTGTCAAGTCTCTGCAAGGAGCCCGTGCTGAAGCCCAGGGCTGGCCCATCCTTGGCAGCGGAGTGACTGAGGATGCGGAATCCGCCGGCAGCCCACGCCGACGATTTGAGCGCGCCAGGCTGGAGAGATGCGCTCAGTTCTCACCAGCCACATCCCCCCAGCCCCGCTGGCAACTGTGGTACCACAGGGCTCCGAGCCACAGACTCAAGCTAATGAGTGCTGTCAGATTCCTGCATTAGGGAATGGACACCAAGGCAGGAAATGTCACTCAGGAATGCTCCGCTTCACACAGAGCAGGGCGCTGTTTCTGGTGCACTGCCACCGACATCATTTCACTGCAACCTTTATAAAATGGAACATGTTCCTGCCTTCAAACACACCACCAGGTGATTCTTGAAGTTAGATTTAAATTGTGTAATTTTGTATCTTACAGGATCTTCCACAACAGTGAAGGAAATGAAAGCAAACAGTACAAAAAAATTTGGAGAAATCCTTGGTGGTCATTTTTCATTCATGTCAAACTACTCATCAAAATGCCTTATTTTATGATTAATTCATTCCCCCTTATCTGTGCTTGAAGCAAAATGAAAAAAACATGGTTCACCAGTGCCAGGACTTTTTAAAGTTATTTTTTGGATGTACCTTCAGGCCAGCAAGTCACAATTTCAGATATATTAAAGGAGGACTACACTTTTTTCAAGAAGAGACAGCTGGCTTTTGGATTGTAGATGTCACGTTTGCAACGCACAGCTTTGAGACAGTCTTACAACTTCTGGAGATTAACAGAAAATCCAATTTCCTCCTTCCTTCCACTATGAAGAAAGATCCAAAATATGAAGTGCTTACCTTTGTCATTGCTGCTTGCTGGGGTTGGAGGGGGAAGTCCAGGCTTGGATTTGTCGTAGTTGTTAAAGCTCTGGCTGCGTCGGTTGTTGGCACTGATGGAACCACGAGCTTTGGCCTCGCTGCCCGCAGCGGACACCCTCGTGGTGGGACCTGGAAGTCTGATGGAAGAATTGCAGCGTGATTAAACACAGGTAAAAAGCACCCTGGGGAAGGAACCATGGGATACCATGCATAAGCTGAAAATAAAAGGATCAACAGCACAAGTGCAGACTCATAAGGGTCTTTCTACTGCCATAAGAACGAATCAAATAATCACCTTAGATGAAAAGTGTATGTCAAGCAAGCTAGAGTCTGAATTGTACTGCACCAGGAAAAAAAGCCCTGAGACACAATTAACAGTCACCTGCCATAAATCTGGTGAAGCAGAAACAGTTACAGGTAAATTCAGAGGAGCAATAGCCCTGGTAAAAGGCTAAGTGAGGCACTGCTGTTCCTAAACCAGCCCGCTGGACACTCGGCCGCACGCTGCCCACGCAAGGGCCGCCCTTACTTCAGAAATAACGACGAGATGGAACCCGGCTGCCTTTTCGCTTTGGAGAAGCACATCCCCTCTCTGCCCTGACAGCTACACAGCTCAGCAGCCAAGCCCAGCAAAGCTTTAACTTGGTTTAATTATTTGAGCCTGTATGAAGCACACCAAGCTTCAGTACCCTCTCCTGGAGTAACCACGGTGTTTGTGAGTTGGTATAAGCCTCTGGTTTAACCTGGGCATCTGTCTCTTTCAGTATTTTCTTACCATAGCCTAGATTTACCAGATTTAGCTGAGTAACTAGGGAAAAAATGTAGTTATTCTGGAGTAAGGAGACAAGCTTTTACGCTTTTCAGGCAAAAAGGAAGGTGGAAGACTTTTCTCCAAAGCCTGACAGAATCAGGAAAGCCGCTGGTATAATGTCTCAGAACACTTCAAAGCCAACATTCACACACAGAACCTTTCTAAAGCTTCTCTGTATAAAATACAAAAATCTATTTAAATAACTTGTGTCAACAATAAGGTAAAAGGAAGAAGTCCCAGTGATCAGAGAGAGTGGGGATGCAAGTGACCAAATCACCATTGTGCCTCTAAGAGAAGGAAGAGAAGCCAGGAAGGAACCTGGCAGGGCTTCCAAAATAAACGGACTCCTCCAAGACTAGTGAAGAAATAGAAAATACGAAAAGAAACATGAAGAAAAAGCCAAAATGTCAGCAGCTGCATGCACATGCTTTCAAAGCTCAAAAGAGTCTAAGACATGAGAGCATCATTCAAATACAAACCCAAAAATTCATTTACAAGCTCAAACCACCACAGATTCAGCACAGCACAGCACATCATGGTTCTGAGGTTGACTTTTAGGCAAGTCTCTCAAATTATCCAGCTTTTTCCAGCACTGAGGGGTGCTAAAAAGTTGTCCATACTCATCACTGCAGCAAGGGATCCACGAATAACCCCAGAGACGCTTCATCCACTGCAGAGGAGACCACAGGGGAAGAAGCAGAGGGCAACCAGTGACAAATAAAACTTTTTGAGAACCTGAAAGTCACCAAGACAAGGAAGTTCATGGAAAGCTCATTTCGTTTGGCAGGAAATGAGCTGGGTTTTCTACAAGGTACCTCAGCTCACAGTTTCCACCTGGGTTTGAAACCCTGAGTATGGGGCACCCACTCCAGGACGGCTACACGGGCCCCAGTGTGGGAGGGCGTTTTCCAGTAGCAGGAAGGGACAATCTTCCTGTACTGATGGATGAGAAAAGGCTCCCCACACGTCCACACAGGTTTCGCCAATCTGTCACATTTTAGAGTAAATAAAGCTCCTCAAACCACGTGACCACTTCAGAAGTGACAAGTTTTCCACGTGAGTAAGTATTGTCACTGTCAATAAAAACAAACCAAGAATAAAACACCTACGTGCTAAAAACACTCTCGAGGATATCCTTTCTCTTGGACTTTTTTTTTCTCCCCACTGTAGTTTAACTAACTGGTTTTAAGTCCCTGCTTTTGGGATTAAGTCAGGATACTCCCCAGCAGTGCCTGTGAAATCTAAGGAAAAAAATCAAGTTCAAGGAGACACTTCTGGGTTCTTGCTGTTTAGAGAGAAGGTACTGAGCTTGGAGAACACTCTCTTTTACTACTCCTCAGCACCTCTGTTAAGCAAATATGAGCTGTCAAGCCGTAATTATGCTCAAGGAAGAACACGAAAAGGAAACATGGAACTTTTGAACAGGGATTATTCTGCAGAGCTTCATTGTTATCAGAAAAGAAATAAGAAGTGGGAAATACATCCAAATTCTACAGCAGAAGTAACAACCTAGACAAAGATCATAAGCTATAGTTCACAAGCTTAGCAAAAAGTGGTATGGTATAATTTACCAATGCAAAACTATATTCTAGTCAAACATTTACATATATTATAATAGTAAAAATAAACAGATTAATAACCAGATTAATAACCACAGCAACCCTTATGGATCACTGAGATGAGATGGTCAGATGAGCTGGCATGCAAGTCATGCTGGGATCCAGGAAAAAAATGAGCTTAGCTATCTCTAAATCACTCCCAGGGTGATGACACGTGCTGGGTGTGAGAGCGCTGGGGAGAGCAGGGGCTCTGGTGAGACAGTGCTGAGACACTGGCCTGCTGCAGCTCACATGGGGGATGGAACCAGATCATCTTTAAGGTCGCTTCCAACCCAAAACATTCTATGATTCTGTGATTTCAATAATGCAGACCAAAATGTAATTGCTACAGTGGGGCGAGAACTCCCAGAACCATGTTTTGTTCTCAAAAGCAAAAGCTCCTAAGAACAAGAAAATCAAATTACTTCTTAGCGGGCCAAAATGCATTCCACACCTCGGAAAAAAAGAGAAAAAAATTAAATCCATCTAAAACTTCCACATTTCAGCCATTTGCAAAGGCCTCGTTACAAACTGTTTCCAACAGGAACCCTGAACATGCACCCAGAAATATTGCAAAAGGATTATTCATGCTTTGCAGAAGATGAAGAAATGCTAACCTAGAGGACCTTTTCTGACCAAGAGTGAATCGGATGATTTTGCTTTGAGATGAGTCCCTGGGAGATGCACTGTGACAGGAAAGAAAAAGCGGAAGAGAACATTGAACAAAGAAACTTTTTTGTTTGTCTTTTTTTTAAAGCCACTGAACTTAGTAACTGGTTTTAGGGAGAAAAGGGTTTTTTATGAATTTCACAGGAATATAAAGCTTCTTGCCCAAGTATGACTTCAGGTCAAAACCACTACAATCTGAAATTAATTAATTTTTACAGAGTAATGAACACGGAAATCTGCATGCAACCCCCAACTCTATACCTCTTTTCCTTCTCAATCCTTTATTAAATGTATTTTCTGTAGAATCTGAGCAATTTGACTTTAGTACATACAAAGAAAACATGACATTGAAGATCTTCAGGATATACATATATTTCAATTATTTGAAACCCAGCCCAATCTACACAGTGGACTGAAAATATCAAAACAGTGTTCAGCACCTCTGCATGTTTTTGACAGAAAAGTTGCAGAAATCTCTTCAAACACAGCTTTATTTTACAGTAATCATTTCCTGCACAAGCTTACACATGCTGAAGCAACACTATGTTTTTCAATTACACAAAACTATTGTTTACACCCAAATGAGCACGATTTGTGAAGAAAGAGATAAAAGCCAAACCCAAATAACCTCTGAGCAGTCTCACTTGGAAGGCTTCAGTTAAACTGTTTACATCCCTCACGAGGCAGCACTTGAGCCAGTGTTCACTCAGTGTGTTAACACAAAGAAGCCTCAGCCTGAGATTTGTAAAAACACAAAAGCCTTCCTACTTTAGTAATTGTGCAAATATGATTTCTGCTTTTAATTCTGCTTCTTATCCCCACTGAACCCGCCCTGTTTCAGCAGTGGAAGGGTCAGAGCAGCAGAAGGCTGCACATGCATTTACTGTGGTACTGCCTCAGAAACTGCTTTTATTCCAACCTGGGCAGAGCACTCCTACTATGAAAGACATTCAAGGAACAAAAACCCTTTCTGTTCATCTGTACTCTGATCTAGGAGTGCCAACAAACACCAGCTATGAAAATTACTTTTCATGTAAAGCCAGCAGCATATTATTTTTGACCAGAAAGTCTAGATTTGATTTTGATTGCCACCAGGCGCTATGAGCTCTATTTCTTTTACCACTGTCAGAATAACCCTTCCCCAGAGTGGAAGGTAGCCCTTCCATTTCTTACTGGGGGGCTGAAACTCCTGTCATCTGAGAACTGAAGCTGGTTTTCATACGCCTAAAATGTACGTTTTCTGAGGGAAACAATGTGCATGCTTTGGGAGCAGAAAGAAGCAAAAGGAACAGCCAGGAAAACATCCTTTTAAAATCCTATGGTCACTCGGTCCAGCAGGGATGTTACACCCATTGGGCTGCAGCTTTCCAGCACTGAGAACGTATTGAAACACACATGTTTCGATTTCCAAAGGTGTGAAGTCGACTGCTACCCAGCACTCCACTCCCAACACACTCTACCCTAGAGCAGAACTAAAACAAGGCGTTGCTTTGGCTTTTTAAGATCTCTAATGAGAAGAGAGAAAAAAAAAAAGAGAGAGAAGAGATAAATAATGAAAACAAAGCAACTGTAAGGAGATTTGCCCACCTGGACTGCATTTCTGGTTGTGCTTTGAACTGATGCTGCACAGCCTGTGGGGGCTGCTGGCACGGAGTGTGGAGCGGAGCTGGCGCCTGCTGCTGCAGGACCCCCACGTGGCACTGGGACGGGGGCCCTGCCGGCTGGCACGGGTGGTGCTGGGGCTGCTGCTGCTGCTGCTTGTAGCGGGACAGGCTGAAGAACAGGCCCAGGATGGCCTTCAGATTCCCATTCCTGATTTCTGCAAGGCAAAGTGGAGAAGTCACTCGGCAGCCACCGGCGGGTCAGCCACGGCACCCCCAGAAGGCTGTCTGAACCCAGCTCCCTTGGGATACTTGGGACTTATCCTTTAGGATAAGTTTCTTTCTGCACATCTAACTGGCATTACAGTTGATTGCCAGTGAGCACCAATGACAAATAAATAACTAATTTCTCCCCTGCGGTGACTGAGCAATAGATCACATTTCTGCTGCAGTCTGTGTTAATGCCAGTGTGCTTAAAAAGCAAGTCCCTTTAAATCTTTCCTTCAAATTAAAGTAGCTAAAAACCCCATAACAGAACCCCCCCAACAACATTTGTGTTAGTGACAGCACACCGTAAATGATTTCTCGGTCCTAAACTTGCACAAGGAGGAAACTACTCCGTCCTCACACACATTTCTGGAATATCGGACTAATCTTTTCCATGAAGAAAATCTGATGCAAGTTTTGCACTAGAAAATACGGTTGCTGGCTGACATAGCTGTATTCAAATGGATAATTACCAGCTTTGACACTATCACAAGCTGATAAGGGATGGACACCCAATGTACCTAAAGACGGTTTGACACTGAATGTATAAACTTTCCAATTCCTAAATGTCATCCTGTTCTTCTATGCAATACCAAATGCAATCATGCAAAAGCAAGCAGAAATACAAAGATGAAGAGGTGTATCAGACCAGGCACCTAACCACCATCTCATAATTAACATGCAAGAGTGCAGATTGTTCCTTGCAGACAACCTTAATGTGCTCTGACTTAATCATTTAGCATGTTTAATTTCCTAAATTAACGAAGTGAATTAAGAAAGGTACATCGAACAGCTGAACTTCTGCCTGTGCTGTTTAGACCACTTGAACTAATAAAGCTCACTGTTGCCCTATGAGAAAGAAAGAAGGAAAGGACAGGTGACAAGACAGTGGCCAAGCACAGAGGCAAGAACCAGAATTTTCATTTCTCTTCCCAGTTCTGGCTGAAAGGTTGCTCTGAGTTTGTGACGGGCCCACTCCATCCTTTACTCCCTCTCCTAGCCACATTTCTGCTCACATTGCTCCTCTCTGCTCTATAAATAAGCTTCTGTTCCTAATCCTGAGCACTTTACCCAGCAAATCTGAGGCTCACAGTTTAAAACTGTTGTTTCCCTTTCTGGACCAGCCTCCACCTTTGGTCTCCTTGTCTACCTGCCCCTCACTCTACCTTACCTTCCCAGCCACTAATATAATTTACTTACTTTCTTAAATTTGTCTCAGTCCATGCCCACGTCCTCAGAGAATATTAGAACTTCTCTAAGTGGCCCTGGTCATCACCCAGACCCAGGATATTCCTTTCCTCTCGTACTTCTTGACTCAGTTTCCCTACCCCTCTTCTCCTCCCTGCAGCCTGACCCCTCCATCAGTGCTCTCTCCCACCAATGATCCCCCATTCCCTTGTTTAAAGGATCATCATTCCCAGGCCCTTCAGCAGACGTTTTCAGTCTCCCTTTGTTTCTTTGGCCAATTTTAGTCTCTTCCTGAACAGCGGGGTCCCAATTAATCCTGCCCGTTCCCCTTTTTCCCAGCCCACTCCTGCTCCCCTGCAGTGCCATGCACAAACCCACCTTTCCCTCACTGCACCAGGCAGGTTCCTGCTCTAACGTGCAGGTTCTCCTCAATAATCTGTGTTTAGCTTGGGAGGACAGGGATGGAAGCAGACAATAAAGTAAAACAGACACAAAATACAGCAGAACACGGTAAAAAGGATTTCCTTATCTCCACTAAAGAACTCAGATTACTCATGGGAACTGTAAGGAAAGCAGCATTTAATCACAGGTTGAAGCATAACTAAACAGACCCAGAGGCACTAGGAAGCTCAACTGCACAGATACAGGCCAGAAGAGAAAAGAAATTACCACGGGCCTGCTTGTTTAAATTTTGCAAAGCTATATGCAACTGGAAACTGATTTCCATGTGAAGTGAGAGGCAATTATAACAGCAACCCACCTATGATCTGTTGCTTTCTATGGCTGCCTGTTATCTGCTGTATTTATCAGAAGAGCAACCTGCTCTTGACCAAAGGAAGATAATCAAAAGAAGAACACTTTTAATGACTTAAAGCCGTCTCTTTCCCTCTGGATTTGAAGCAAAACATTTTAAATTGGACTTTCAGGGGTACCTCTGTTTCTTTTATCTTAAAGACTGAGGTAATTCTGGCAGTTCTTCACTGCACTTCGTACAAAAGGAGTCTTTCAAAAGGAGTACTTCAGCCTCGCTGCACTCTGCCCATCAGCAGAGTCTCAAAAGCTTCCTGCTTCAAGCCCTCTCCAGTCCACGGTCAGCTCCAGTATCACGCTGGCTTAGATAAGGACAAGGATGTCACCCACCCATTCTAAAGGTGGAGCCAAAATTTACTGTCCTGGATACTGGAAACAACCACTCCATACACTTGAGAGGAAACTGGAATTTGGTTTTCATAGGAAACCCCACAGATCTCCTCTCTGGAGGTTTCCATGCTGGGATATCTCTGTTGGTGCCTGTTTCCCCTACTCCGCTGTCCCATGATGTGTTCAGCTGATCACTATCCAGCTCATCTGCTACCCAGAAGAGGTGCAGCTGCTGATCTGTGACATCAGTTGGAGTTTCTACTGCACATTTATGTCCTCCACAACCTTCAAAATCTCGGCAGCAAGGAGACACTGCGTGAAGGAGAGCAAGCTTCGCTGGGCAGCCGCAATTCCAGGAGTCTAAAACCTACCTTGGTATGGAGACAAGTCTAAGAGCAGGGGTGTGGACAGACAGGTCAAAGAATGGGCAGTAAAAATTTGCAGCAAGAAGTGAAATGGGCTGGAGAGCTCTCCATAGTTTTCTTTGGTAACTACAAATGGAAATTTTAGATCTTTAAGAACTTTTTGGCCTCCACGTTTCTGGGGAAGAGGGGGCCTGCCTCTAGCACATCATGGTCATCATCAGTGATTGCAGATCCTCAGCACTTCCCCTGTATAAATCCATAAAAATAGACTCCGTGCAAGTGGCACGCACATATCAAAGGAGGGTTTTTCAACACTGGAAGGATATGACACATGCAGTCCCAAATCATTTCAACATTTAGGAGTCATCCAAATTCCAGTTCTGAATCATTAACTTCCCTCCACACTGAAGCTGCACTATTGAGAAATACGTGCTCTTAATAAACCCAGGAGATTTCAGTGATTATTCCCGTTTGGAAGCAATCACAACCTTTTCCTTCCTCCTGCACGAGGATCTGCCAGTGAAATAAATAAAGTTATTTGCCGTTGACCTAGCAGGTCTTGGCAATTTGCACAGAAACACTGGCTTGTTTGGTAACAACATTCCTCACTTCAAGTGAGTCTGTGTTCCTCAACACAGTTCCGGAGCCACTAGAAAGAGAAATTTACTTTACTGCTGCATTCAAGTCTTTTAACTTATTTTATAAAAATATATTCATTCCCCCCCCCCACCTCCAGTTGTCACTCTCTCCCCTCAGTGCTAGCGGTGGAGCCAGTAAATGCTCTCATTTACATGCTGGCAGCAAGCATTACTGGTGCCTTCTCAGCTTCCGTGTGATTTAATACACTAATTCCTAGATAGTGCAAAAGAAAGGGAGAAAACACAAATCTGCGAAGCCGTGGGGTAACATGGATGCTGCTGGGCCTGACTTGGGGCTTGGCAGGAGAGCCAGGAGCATTAATCATGCTGTCCCTTCCCCAGCGTGAGCAGCACCTCGCTGCCAGCTCTGTACACCCAGGCAGCCTCCTCATCACCAATCTGCTCTTTCACTCAGATTTTACCTTCCAGCAGGACAGGTAAATAATGTGAAACGGATTTTTACAATATTTCCATGCTAAGGTCAAAATTGGCATTTACAACCTATTCAGCTGCATTTTCTTTTTAATCATTTCCTGGCAAAGAAACTTTCTGCTGTTTGAAGTTTTAGCTCGTGCTTTCTTTCCTTGACATGAGAATCCTTCTGATTACAACTGAGCAACTGAGGCATTATAATGCTGGCAGTGCTCAGGTGGAGGGTAGTAAAGCTTCTCTTTGGAGGAAAATATTTGTTCTTGCTGTTCTAATCCAGCCGAGGAATACACCTAAAATTCAGCCTCCTCTTCTACTAATGGTGCTAGGTTCAGGCTAGAAAATGCACATGAAATATCTGCTATTTTGCTGCAGTCTTCTCCTCCAAACTAAATCTGTGAAGAGATTCAGTCATCAAACATAACTTTGAAGTCTCACCTGATGCCACACGTTCAATTATTTGTTCTGTAAAGCACTAATGGAAATGTCATGTAATATATTCAGCTACTGAGCCCAGCTGCTTTTCCAGCATATTTAAATGAAAATACAAGTGAAAGCTGGTGCTGTGGATGACAGAAATGTGTTTGATCTCTTAATAAGATAACAGCAAAAGAGCTTCTGAACCAACAGGTACCACACATCCTGGCAAATATCATGCACTGGCACAAAGGAATAGAATAAACCTGGTTTGGTTTCACAACAATTCTAATGCTTTTCAAAAGCAGATCGATTAATTAGAATTAAAATGTCTTTGTTTGTTTGTTTTGGCTCAAAACATTTGGATTTGATTGTTTTGTGCACTTAGAAACAAGAAAAATCTTTAAAATGAGAAGAAAGCAGCATGGTTGTTCAGGTAAGAGAATAATTGAAGAAAAAGGAAATAAATTTTTCTCTCAAAAGGCAAACAACTGACAGCAGTTCACTTGTATCTGTAAAATATACACTGATCTGCGCGAATTATAGAACTGAGATAAGAAACTGCTGGTTTTAAACAGAAAGTAGTAAAGAAGTGACTGAATTCCAATTTGGTCTCATTGATTATTTTTACAAGTCAGCTGTGTAGAAATTAGATATGCATTTTATTTACCTTTCACACTGAGATGGGGAAGAAAAGAAGTAACGTTTGTCAGAAGTTTAAATTGACTTTATTAATCTTCCATTACATGTTCTAGTTGCAATCACAGGTAGTAATTCAGGTTCCTCATTGAACATGAAATCTTAAACAGCCAACAGACTCACCTTCTGCTGACAGCCCCTGGATGTTAATCCCCTTAGCAGCCAAGAAACTCAGGCATGCATCTATGTTTTCAATCTGTTCAAGAACAAAAAAAACAAAAATTAAAAAAGGAGACACAAGAATAAAATACATTGTAATAATTATTTACTTTCATCTACCACCACCCTTGAGCGCCCTCAGTCTTGGCATCCCATGAAAAAGTCCCTTTGCTCATGACGTGGAAACCATAGCATGAAACCCTCTCAGTTACTGAGGTCCTAAAGGGATTATTCCCTTGATGATAAACTGATCATTCCAGGGGTCAGGGCTTTCTGCTGTGTGCATTTGCATGAAGCAGGTTGGTTCATGCCCCAAGCACAACAGGCGATCATTTCTCACCGGAGGGTCAGGGCTGCTCTGCGCCAGGATCCGGAACCTACCCCAAGTGTAACAAACATGAAACTGAAAATTAGCACCATTGGTTTGAGGGGGCAGACTGCCACTTGCTCTGAAGCTGACAGCTGCCAGAAGCTTCCAGCCACGCCAGCAGTGGGATAGCAAAGCTGTAACTGGAAACCCCCCGGCGGAATCCCAAACACGCTCCCTCTCGGCATTCCCCGCGTGGCAGAAACCACGGGCAGCTCCAGCCCCTCGTTGAGGGGCACTTCCTCCCCTCACAGAGACGGGACAGTGGGAACAAGCTCCATGGGATAAAATCAATTTTCACCAGGCAGGGACTTGTGCACAACAGGTCTGGCTGTCAGGTGCTACACACAGCTCCGGTTGCCACACACAGACTGGGCTCAAACCTGCCTGAGGAACACGAGCTCCGGAGAGGCTGAGTGAGGCAGGAATGTCTTCCACTCTATCTCAGCGCCACAGCAGGGATCTTGCAGTAGCCTCACACCTGATTTCCCACTGAAGCTCTGCTCTCATAACCAGAAGATGCAGACAGATGCCAGCCCCCACCCCAGACCAAAGCACTTCCATGCAAAAGCCTAAGTCTGGACACCTCGAGGGGCTGCAAGGAACAACATTTTGGGAAATACCATGTTTTGAGTGCCTTTGGACAATACTGTTGAGCAATTTTTTTACTTAACCATGGTAATCAGCTAGTCATAAAATAGAGTCTCTGTGTTTGAACACCTCTCAAACATTCATTTATTAATTCCCGAAACATTGCAACCAAACACTGCATCCACTGTACGGATAAGGAAAGAGACATCCACCAAGCCCCACACTTGGTCTCACCTTTATTCTGTGAAGTTTGGGAACATCAAAAGGAAACATGAAAAATTCAGCTGCCCTGTCAGCTCCTGCCAGCCCTCAAAAAAATACACAAGTGAGGACTAAGGCAGAATTTTAGAACCTGAGCTCCCAGCACCTAACCTGAGTTGCCTGTCCTTCTCAAAGTCATAAAAAAGTACTAGGAAGCTGCCAGGAAACCTCCCATGTGGATTTCTCTTAGGGTACATTAATTTATTGTCTATAACTATAACAATAAAAACATTTTCTTCTATCACAGAGGGCTGGGGCGGGAAGTTATTGGCATTGCTGAACTGTGATTTCAACAATTAGGAACACTTTTATCAACCTCATTATACTTTGAGATATATTATAAAGTACACAGAGTATATAGTACACTCTGAGTAAATTATACACCCCAAAACCCAGAGAGGTACCAAAGAATCCACTTCCTGTACTGTTCAGACCTTAGAGCCTGGAGCAGGGTGCAGTTCAAAGCTTCACTTATCCGCAGTTCAATATGATCCAACAGCCAACTGACCCATTTCCTTCTTCAGTACTCAACAACCCTTTCAACTTTTCAACACGGCTCCTTTATTGAGGTGATTTGGGACTTGGCTGCAAAACCAAAGTTCACCTTTTCAAGAATAAACACCACATAAAAGCATCAATCCATTTCTACTACCTGCACTTAACAAGCTGCATCATTCCAAGAACGCGTCCAGGCTTCCACAGCTGTGGGTAGGTGTCTCCTGCCCCCGTGAGCAGGTTAGTGGCTAAAGATAAGCAGCATCTCATCCCCACTCCGGATCTGCGGCAGCTCTCTCGGTGCTGCTTTGCTTGCTTCTCTTCCCAGGCCCCTCACCTTTGCACAAACTCTCTCTTAGGACTGAGTGGGCACAGGATTAGGATTTACACCTGGGTAGTGAGTTCCTCATCCATGTCCTCCTTCTTGGTGCTATACACGCAGTCTCTGCTGAACATCCTAATCTCATCCTATTCAGATTCAAGGATTCGTCTCTAAAATCATTCCATTTCTCCTATGGGATAACTCCCCAGCTTTTCTGAGCATTGTAGCCACTGAACTGAGGTACCACACTCCCATCCCCAGACTGATGGACGACTCTCCATCAGAGGTCTGTGTCTGGACTATGGGTTGAGCAACCCGGAACCTCACTGTCATAGGAAAGGTCAGACGGGCTGCCTTGCCCCACCAGTGGAAATGCCTGGCTAAAAGCTGTCAGAAACAGGGTGCTCCACTGCTATGGAAAATACCCTAATTTCATCAGGCATGATGAAACAAAGTGGGAGCAACAGGGATGTGCAAAAGTAAACCCTTTACATTCAGAAAATAAAGAACTAGGGTGAGATCCTGTGGGGATGTACGGCACTGCACACAGGAAGAATCCACTAAAAGAATAAAACTGAAGCACATCAAGGCATCAATGCCTCTGCCAAGATTTACACAGTATCTGTGCTATTAACAATGTTACACGGCAGCACAGCAGGAATGTGAGGAGTCAGTTGATTTTGAGGGAAAAACAGAGCTTGAAAAGGAGAACGGGAGGAAATTTGAGAAAATCCAAGAAGAAAGTGAAACACTGAATGCAGGACTACAGCTGAAATGACTAAAATTTAGTGTTGGTAAGAATTCAAAGTCCTTCCCACACAACAACTGCTGGCCTGAGTCAAGAACCCTGATCATGGCTGAATCAGTCTAATGCATCAGAAATCACGTGGCTGGTTTAAACAGATGAGTTCCCAGCAATGCAACATGTCAGGAATTCCACCCATAAAAGCTCCAAGGAAAGATTCTGCCTCTGGCCCCTGCTGTATTAACTACTAATAATATGAAAATATTGTTTTATGGAGAAAGATGCCCCTGGTGCAGACAGAGCCGGAGACAGCAAGCTGTTCTGAAGTAGCAGCAGGGTAGTTAGACCATTTAGGTGTGTGTAGGATAGAAGCAAAGTTTCTGGATAGATCTCAACCAAATGGTAGGAGAAAAATCTTCCCTGTGAGGGTGGTGAGGCCCTGGCACAGAGAGCTGTGGCTGTCCTATCCCTGGAATTGTTCAAGGCCAGGCTGGATGGGGCATGGAGCACCCTGGGATAGGGGAAGGTGTCCCTGCCCATGGCTGGGAATTGGAACAAGATGGTCTTTAAAGCCCCTTCCTACCCAAACCACTCTGTGATTCCAAGCAAAACCCCAATGACTCGGCATGCTGGTGACTTCCAGCACAAAGTACAGTTGCCTCCTTGTAATTACAGCATTCAGCAGCAGATCATCACCCAGACTCTGCAGCCCCTTCTTTTGCCAAGTCCACATATTGCTTAAACCCTCTAAGCAGATGTGAAAGGGCTGGATTTGCCAAAGGGGAGTGGATATTTTCTGTTTCACTGTGAGCTGCAATTGTTTTTTGGCTGACAATTCTGATTTCTCATTTGCTTTGTCCGCAGCGCTAAACAGGGCAGAAGCAAAGCAGGAAAGATGGCAGCTGGATGCTTCCATTTCCTGCCTACCCAAAACAGGGGAAAGCTGTGCAAAAGAAGGAAAACCAAGCACAGCCATCCACAGTGATTATCTCACTCGGAAACATTACCAGGAGTATCCAAAACCGAGCCTTATTCAACTTCCCAGACAAAATCATCAAATGAATCTGCAATTTTAGATCGCCACATTTAAACTATTTCAGGAGTAATCAACTATCAACAGGTGCTATCAGTCCCACATCCTTATACAAGGGGTATTTCCTCTGAAGCGTCCCTAAATGCCAACCAAGGACTGCTGAGCCCACACCAGAGGGGCTGCCGGCCTCCGGGACTCCTCCTCCTCCTTTCTTTTAATTAGGAGATTATGAGGGAAAGAAAAAACCAACAACCCTGTAGAATGGAATTTCTGTTCAGACATTTCAAGTGTCATCTCTCCCACCCTCATATTCAGAGCAGGAAAAGCTACCTGAAAACTTCCTCTCAACATGAATGACCTGTCGAGACGGGAGCACGGGGCACCGTGGCTGAGTGCTGTACGTGGGGAACTGCCCAAGACCAGAACATCACACAGGTTTTCCTGCTTGTCATACAGCAGCAATTTCAACTTCTATTCCTGCCAGTGCTGGAGAGAAAACATGCCCTGGCCTGTACGAGCAGAACAGGGTATGCCAGAAACAAATAGAAAAAACCCCAAACCCAAAATATCCCCATCCTGTAGCCTGTAAATGGAGACCCACAGGTGGGCACTGACACGTGCTGAACACGGACTGCATCAGACAAAAACCTAAATATGGGAACTGCCTGCTGCCAAAGCTCTCTGGCCAGCTCTGCCAAGTCAAATACAGCAGGTAAAGGATAACCAGGGCTGCCCTTGCCACAGACACAGATGTTTTTCTCAAACAAAAACCAGAATTAAATTCATTGTATGTTCCTTCCCTTACAAACCTGGGGAAGTTTCTCACACTGTGATACAAGACCTCTACTCCCAACTTTTACAGTGATAAATGGGGAGTGTTTTATGAGCTTGTCCAGGAAACCCACTTCTTATATTGAAACCAGTGCTTTCCATTTCACTTGTGGCTCAATGTTATGTGTAGTATATTAATTTTCAAACGAGAAAAGATTGAATTCATATGGAAGTTTTCAAAGTCTCACAAACCTTTATGCAATATTCCAGCAGACTTCATGTACAGTGCAGAAACAGGGAAATAGCCTAGCACAAGCTATTTCTTAGGACTAAATCTATTCCTTGTCTTTATTTTTGAGTAAGGCTTTTACCCTCATATTTTTATATGCTAAAGTTTAGAAAGAGCCTTAAAATCTTAAGTCGTTACACTGACAATCCTTAAAACCCTGGAGTTTTGGGGGAGGAAGAGCTCTCCATTCCAATAATACCTCACTCTATTTCCTAAATGTAATTATATATAAAAAGTATCAAAGCAAAACTGCAAATTCCATTTGTCCCAGAAGGATATAAATACTAACTCTTACTGCTCTGTTTAAAATAAATCTTCATTGGTAGTTAAACCAACCAAAATGTATCTTTTTAATAAGAAAATAATACATTGTTCCCTGTGTTCATCTGCTGCTCCTGACTACTTGAATAAAAATGTCTCCCAAAATTAAGTTTCAGGATTTTGACAGAACTTGGTGGGCACCTTAGAAATAAAATCAAAGATGTCACATAAGGGCAAATGAAGTTAATCTATATTCTGAAGCCAGATTGTGACAGACCTACCCACAGAAAAAGAAAGATCTGTTCAAATGTATGTGAAGAGTTGCCTCCTGTCTTAGAATTGCCTTACTTTGGGTTTTTGAAGACAAGGAGAGTTTGGGCCCTAGTCTAAGGCTGCAGAACTGGCCCAAACCTCATCTCGTGCATCCTCTATTCTTTGACCCCAGTCAAACCTTTGCTATCTTGTGTTTCCAGCTCTTCCTCCAGAAATAACGGGACAAATATTCAGCACTCACTCCCAACATGCCCAGTGTGAACAGAAACGAGGGCAGCGAGCTCCCCGGGGAAAACTGATTCACACTGGCCAACATTTCTAATGACACCAGAGAGCATCCAAGGGGCACGCTCGCACTGTGAATGGATTCAGGCCACGAGGGCAACGCCAAAGTCTTGCCAAAGCTGATCTGCTCAGGGAGAGGCACATGGGGGGTTGTAGAAATGCTCCTGCTTTATTCAGCTTTTCAGGTTTCTTTCAGGTTGGCTTTTTTCAGGTTCATTTATTTGAAACTGAAACTTTCCTATGGGGAAAAACAGAAGTAAAGAGCAATTTCTTTGAAAAATATCCCTGGAAATATTATTTTTGGATTAGCTCTTCAGGATCAGACCTTTGAAAAGTTAAAGTGGATAATTTGGGAATAATTTGAAATCTGGAGATGTTCTAAATTATGATTAAGTAACAACAAGTTCAACTTTGCAAAACAAGTATCAACAAAGAAACCTGCCTCCAGAGAATCATTAATTGAGGATGCAGATGAAACTCTCTTGACAAGATTTTAGCACGTACCACAGTGACTGTATTTCTTGGCACTGAATCTCTGTTTATGTGCAACTGAGGAGAGGAAAAGGTGGGCAGAAGCCATGGCTGTGCTCAGTAAACCCATAATGACAACAGCAGCGACTCTCACGGATGCATCACTTCACCTTCCCTGGCTGCTCCTGGAAGGCCCTTTTCTAGCTGGGGCTCCCAGACTGAAAGTTACGTGCTCTGCAAGTGGGAAAAGGGGGAATGGCTTCAAACTGACAGAGAGCAGGGTTAGATTAGACACTAGGAAGAAATTCTTCCCTGTGAGGGTGGGGAGGCCCTGGCACAGGTTGCCCAGAGAAGCTGTGGATGCCCCATCCCTGGAAGTGTCCAAGGCCAGGTTGGACAGGGCTTGGAGCAGCATGGGACAGTGGAAGGTGTCACTGCCATGGCAGGGGGTTTGGAACTAGGTGATCTTTATGATCCCCTCCAACCCAAATAATTTCACCATTCTATGCTTAAATCTAAAAGAACATCAACATCTAGCAAAGGTACACTTCTTCCTAAAACATCCTTGAAATCTGCATGAACCAATATTTTCCAGAGTGCACAAATGCTTAAAAGGAAGGGCTGACACCAACACCGCGCCGTGCACCAAGCGCGGGCTGCTCTCCGTCCTCCAACATCAGCTCTGGTGCTGAAGGCTCCGTGAATCATTAACTTCAATGTGCAGCAGGAACCCAGAATTCAATGGAACTCGGGTAGAGAGAACCTCCTGCAATGCAGGCACTGCCAGTTGTTCATTTCTAAAAGAGGTCCCTGGGAAGGGAGCTGCGGCCACAGCCCGTTCCCAGGCACAGCGTTCCCTGCCTGCTGGGCTGGCAGGAATCCTACTGTCTGCAGGCTCACAGCTTCACCTGTTCCCAAGGGATTTACTCCAGTGGCACCAACACATATGTGCCCCCTCCTTCCTTGCACCTGGATCCTGGATAACATCTCCTACTGAAATTCCCCTGCATAACTGCCCGGAACAAGTGCAGTAGCGCTGCTCGTACACGTAAAAATAGCTCTGCATAAAAAGCCAAAGAATGAAATGTTCTAGACACGCGCCACCTTCATGGAATAGCTAATTAAAATAACCATTATCACACAGCTACAGTGCATAAGCAATGGCCGGAAAGGAAAGATCTGTGACAAGACACAGAGACAAAAGGTTTATTTCTCTGGACTCTCTAATTCTTTGTAACAGCTACGATCTGCTTACACAGATATTCCACAGTGAAGAGCTTATCACTACATCTCCTGTAAAAAGAAAGAAACACCCAGGCATGAGAAGCAATTTCCATACAAACAGCCTTAATTCTTACAGCACCAAGCTGAAGGAAAATAAATGAATTTTTGCTTCCACCTGTCCTCAAATCAACCTAACCTTCTCTTCTTAGTTAGAAAAGGTTCTCGTCCATGATTTCCCAGCTTTCCCCGCTTATGCCAAGCACAGGAAGAAGCTACGTGTTAGCAAAGTATTGCATAAAAGGTATATTTATGCAATAATTTTATATCAGCAGTGGGCATGGCAGAAAATTATGTTAATGGTGCTTTCTACACTAGGGTGTAGGTGTAAATATATAAGTGAAAGCTATAGGCATCTTCCTATACAGATGTGGAATGACCGTGGCCCCTCAATCCATTTGCTGTTTCAGGTATTTAGTCCATACAGGGGGCGTAGAACCACAGATACTCAAAATACAGTATTTCCATTTAACTGTGACATAAATGATCAAATAGAATCTCATTGTGTCTTTACAGTGAAGCTCACATATTTCATTTTTTCCATAGAAATGACTTCGTTGCTCTTTATTGAAGGTCCCACTGTTTCAGAGACAGATGATGAGTGAATTCTTGCATCACTGTATGGGATGAGAAATTGAGAGCACCCCCCTGGGGAGCACGAGGGTGATCCACTCTGGGAATGAAGGAAGAGAGGCAGCAGCAATGGCTCCAAAGGCTCTATGTACCCATCCAAAGGACACAACAGGAGGCACAGGCTGTCTTAGCACCCCTCCCTGCAGTCAGGAAGAGTTCTGGAAGCCTTCCCCTCCAGAAATGAAACCAATCTCTGTCCAGTGACACTGCCATGCCTTGTGGAAGGGGCATGTACCTACTGGCCTTTCCTGCTCCGGCCCAGCTCTATTTATCCTGTTGTTTTCTCCCTAGGATGCTGGAAGGGGGGCACAGTGGGGGTTTGTGGTTTTATTTAGACTGCAAGCTCTGCAGCACAGAAACCTCTGACCCAGCCACGCCTGTCTCACTGATTACCATGCACAAATGGTAAGCATGGCAGCATAACAACAGTCTGGGTATCTGGAAAAAACGGAGACAGCAAAATCAATCTTATCTTGTAGCAAGAGTCATACAAACTGAGGCTGAAGGACAGCTAAGTATAAGCAAGCCGGCAGATCATCTCTGAGGTAAATCATTCTTGTCTACATCACAACATGGGTTCATCCATGACCAAGAGAAACCCCGAGAGCTTAAAGAAGATGCTTTCAGCATTCCTGGCCTTGCTGTTTGGCCATGTCCCTGCACAGGCAGTCTCAGCAGCTGAGCTGGTGGCTGTCACTGGCCAGGCTGGCACAGCGCTGGGGGATGTCCTCCCCCTCAGCTGACCTTCAGCTGTGAGGAGCTGCCCCACAGGTTAGGGCCAGAAGAGACCCATCTGTCACCATGGTAACACCAAACCAGATTGAATTTCCGAACATATGCTCGTGGTAAATTACAAACTCCCCAGGCAAAGTGGGGGAAGGCTTAGCAGACAGAAAAGTTCCCTTGGCTGCATTTGCTCAGCCCTGGAGTTGGATTACTTGAAAATACGTGGCTATATTTAACCCCTGGGATACATTTCCAAAAATCCCACGCTAGGAATTCGCGGGGAAAAAACGTGCTTGTGATGCTTTTGATCCTCCAGCAGAGCTGCTCCCCTGAATTAGCAGCACATGCCCCAGCAGCAGAGCCCTCCTTGGCTTTGGGACTCAGCGGGGCTGGAGCACCAGCCTGGCAGATTTATTGCACCTTCTGTGGCAACACTGGGACAACGCTGGCTGTACAAAACTGTGCAAAATCTTTATAGGAGCAGGTTAAAGCGGGTGCCTGCTCTCGCTGAGCAGAGACAGAATTATTTTTCTTGAGAAAACAAGCAACTAAGATTTTTTTTTTTTTAATACAGCAGCTCAGCTATTTTTAGTTATTTGTACATAACACAGCAGTTCCCTCCCCTAGTGGGTATTACACACAGAGATAGCTGCTTGGGGGATGCACACGGTTTCAGCTCGTGTTATTCCTTCCAACCAAGTCACAAATGTGTGAACCCAGCAGTCTCCTGTGAGTATGGGCCACATCACGGCAGCACTCACATTCATTGCATCAACTCATTAAAGTGCTCTAGAGAGAAAACACAGAAATATGGATAACATGTGCCATACACACAAATCAGCAATAGAGATTTCAACATCCATGCTCCTTCGGCAATAAAAAAAAAAAAAATCATGGAGCTGGCAAGGATCACACCGAAGAGGGAAGTGGATACCTTTCTCCAACAGCTGAGTTAAGATTCTCAGCACTGATCAATTCAAAACCAAAGTGCCCACCAGGCTGGAGAATTTCCACACAAACTGTTCCTTAGGTGTCACATCCATTACAAAACAGCTCGTTTTCAGCAAACAAGGAATCAGTCAAATATTAAAATAATAGTCAAATTCCCACCAGTGGAAGTAAGGTTTCCTTGAAAATTAAGTTGTACTGAAAACATGGCCTTCATCTCAACTTCCATAGAGTTCTTGGAAAAAAACGCTGGCTCTGACCCACACTGCAGTACAAGATCCTTTGTTGGCAAGACAGCAGTAGGAAGAGTCAGTGATATTAGTTTACCACTACAGCTTGATATCTACCTCAGAAAGAGACAATTCTTAAAAGCTTCCTGTCAACACATGAGAAAAAATAAATACCTCCACTTTTGCTATTTGAGAACAGATACTTATAGACACAAAGTGATCCTGAAAAATAATAAAGCCCGAGCACAAACCCACAGGTGAACCACAGTCATTTCCTCGCCTATTTATAGGAGGTGCTGTGGTGTTCGTTAAGCCTGCGTGCCTTTCTGGTGCTCCAAATTCTTGTCCTGTGTGTCTGACAACCTCCCCAGACATGGGAAGATGAAAGTCTGGTGTATCCACCCACAGACTCCCCAGTTCTCCTTCCTTCAGCAAGTTTCAGCTTTGCTACATTCACATATCTATAACGTAGCATAGGCAACCCATACACTTTGGGTTTTGTTCATAATTTTACAAGTTTCAGTGGTATGAATCCTTTTACAAGGGGCAACATTCAGCACTTGCAGAGGTACCCTCATCAGTAAGAAAAATCTATAGTACCTAGGGGGGCAAGCGCTAACCTCCCATATTCTGCAAGATGCCACACGTTAAACTGTAAAATCAAGCTCTAAACAAGCAAATAAGAGAAAAAAAAAAAAGAAAAATATCTCTGTTTTTCTATAAACAAACTACATTAGACATAGCTCTACTCAGGTTTATTGACCTAAGTCTTCTTCTCAGAGGTGTGCAGGAGAGGAAACTGGCCTTGATTTATTGTCCTTCACCCAGTTATCAAGAACCATGCCAACATTTTCTGGGGTTTTATTTTAAAAACACAAATGCAAGTGATGCTCTCCAAATGTTCTTGGTCCCAGAGCCTGTACTCCATACAAGTACATCCTCTATTACCCACAGTATTTTCTGCATCCAGCTGGAACTAATCATCAGAATTACAGGCTTTTGTTTGGACAAATATCTACAGTACAAAAATATAGAGGTTTGGGGAGAAAAAAGCCTGAAACAGATTTTATGCAGAGGACAAGCTATAGAGTAGTCTATAACAGATTATACAAAAGCCAGCCAACTCTTATCTGGAGCCAAGGAAGACAGGGATACTCCCCTCAGCAGAACAAGACAGACAGGATGATGATGGGAGGACAGGTTCTCACCTAACTGATTTTTCACAGAGCCAGTGGGGTCCTTGTCATGTCATTTTTGGCACTGGGACGAAGTTGATAAGCACTGATGGTCCCACATGGCTCTGCAGCTCCAAACTTCACTTGACAAGGCTTATTAGCACTGGCTTTGAGCCTGACAGACCCAAGCTGTCTCTAATGCTCAGTTTGGGCCAATTTGCCCGACGCTCTCCAGCACTGGAACAAGGCGGAGAGGCCGGATGTGGCTCTGAGGAGAGCTCCCTCAGGTCTGCCATCACGGGGCTGGGACTGTGCCACGTGGAAGCAAAGACACTTCCCCCCCCACTTCCTTTAATGGACTTGGGAAGACACAGATTTGGTCCAGTTTTCTAAGCTGCTGCACCTGGCTGGGAGGGAACTGATTCTTCACAGCTCAGCTCACATGCGTCTGCTCCAGGCACTGGGAGTCTACAAAGGGGAGAAGAGGATGGTAGAAAGCTTCCCTCTGAGATCTGCTGTATTTCCACCTAATGAGCAAAGTCAAATCTCCATTTATTTGTTTTATTTTTTTTTTAATCCCCTCAAATCTCCTCACCTTTCAAGCACTCTAATATGGAGATGGACACTTTTAACTGAAAGATTCATTTGAAAAAAGACTGGACATTACCTAAATATCCAGGTGGCCTTGCCTCTGCCACCTCTCTGAGCCAGAGTTCCCAGACACAAACACCAGCTCCCACACTCTGCAGGACCTTGTAAGCTGCATTAGGAGAGTGCACTGAGCCTGCAGGACCTAAAACAAGCCCTGTGTCTGTCCCGGATCTGCCAAAGAGTTGTCCCTAAACACTGCAAGTAACGGCCTGAACACCACCCCTGTGAAGAGTCCCGAGTTCTGCCTTAGAGGAATCACGGAATGATCTGGGTTGGAAGGATCCTTCAAGATCATCTAGTTTCCCCTTCCACTATCCCAGGTTGCTCCAACCCCACACAGCCTGGCCTTGAACGCTTCCAGGGACAGGGCAGCCACAACAACGCTATTTTTACCATCAGCTGACAAAGAGCTCCGTAAGCATGTGCACCTGACAAAAGCAAGCCCTAAGCATATTTTTTCCCATTTTTCTCACACGAGGAGAACTGCTGGGGCTGCCCAGCTGTGACTGGGGGTCTCATGAGGGGGGGCACAGTCCCACTCAACCCCCTGAATGAGCAAGTAGAGAACAAGCAGAGGAGGCAGCGCAGCCCAAACGTGTCCTGGCAGCCCTCCCCAGCATTCCTGACCCGGCACATGCCCCTCGTGCCTCTGGTTATAACCTGAGCCAGCTTCCACAAGTACCCTGCTACGGCATCCCCCTGCCCGGCAGGGCAGCGCCTTCCCTTCCCTGAGAACAATGACTCGGAGAGACTCTGAGCTGCAACGTCCTGGACCTGGCTACAGGCTCCAGTCCTGAATGAAATTCAGTTCTTACGACAGGCACACTTGTGGAACATTAAATTATAGCAATTGTCCAGGTTTCCTCATTATTTATACTCCAGACAGCTGCTGTGGCTACAGCAAGGACAGCAACCACCCTCCTCAAAGCAGTAAGAAGCAGCAATGATAAATCTTTCTGATGGCTTTCTTTTTACAGAGTGCTTGCTCCACGCTTTCAACAAGATTGATAACCTCCAAGAAACAACAAAAAGCCAAGGGAGAAGAGCAGAACAGAGTGTGGGTTTTGACTTGAGACGTCAAGCTCTCCTTAAATCTTTATTTCATTTTACTACGCGAGTGGTTACGCTCCTGTTGTAGTCATGGGGGTAGGGGCAGTTGGGAACAGCCATAAAAATAAAAAACGTTAAAACAGCTTCACACAGAGAACAGATACCCAAGTGTCCCAAAGCAAGCATTTGCAATGCCAAAGGAAGATATTAGAATCTGTGTTGTAAAATTACTTTTTCTCAAGATACAGAAGGAAGTAACCTTGTTTGAAGTATCATAAATTTGAAATGCTCTTCATTTAAATGCATTTTAAAAACCAGTTTCTAATTATTTGTGTTCTTAGTAAAATTCTGCTATACTTTTAGCTTTAGCAATTCTCACAGCAGATATACTCTTGAGGTATTATATGCTTTTAATTTTCCCGGACTGATTCTTGGTTCTCCAGGTTCGAATATTAGATACAAGCAAGATATAAACCAACTTCTTACCTGTCAACAAGTTGCATCTTGAGGTTTACTATTCAAATCTTTTTCACTTCATGCATATTGCTCATTTATTTTGTTTCATTTCAAAAGACATAGAAACTCTTAATCATGCTTTTAAATGCCTAATTTTTTATTTCTATATATTTCTGTTTAACTACGTGATATTCCCAAAATATAAAGTAGCAATGTAAGAATAATCTCCATTGTAAATATGTGATAAATTATAAGGCCTGATTCAACTACTGTGGAGTACAATGGGGAAAGAACTGTAATATTAATGTTCTGAAGATTATACTTTTAGTCTCACTACTGTGAAAAATTAATTGAAAATTATTATTAAAGGTCTCAGACATTGAAGCCCCACACTGTCACTCAGCCATGTACACACAAAACATCAAACTGCTTCACTACTTACCATTTGAGACCTATTTTTTGGGCAGCCATTGATGTCTTCAATCTTTTCGTTTGCTGAAAAGTTAAAAAAAAAAAAGATGCAATAAGGCAAAAAAAAATTAAACCAAGGGCATTTAGTCCAAAGATTTCCTGAGCACTTGCTGCCAGCTCAGTAAAGGGGTTTCAGATTGTGGCTGTCCAGTCCAAGTGAATGTGTGGAACACTGAGAGCCACAAAAAGAAAAAAAGCAGCTGGAGTTCTCCACTGGGTCGTGCCTCCAGAGACAGCTGGGGCAGAAACCAACTGCTCTGACAACTTCTTGCACGGGGACGGGGAATTCCTTTAAACTCCAAAAAAGATCCAAGCTCTGGAAGCTGAACCACTGCTGGCTGGAAAAGTGAGCACTACATATACAGAGATGTCACCTGCTTTCCTTAGACAGTGAATATGGGTGTTAAATCCAAATGAGAAATTTATGATCAGTAACTCTAATAGTTTTGTTTTTTTTTTTTCTTTTTTAAAGCACAAATTATGGAACAACTTTTCAAGGTTCTTGACCATGGCATACATTCTACCCCAGCCTGCAGAAGAACAGTTTCCATCTTTACGGTCAGGAGTGAAACAATGAAATCCCTGAGGTAGATAATGTTTGCCTTAGAGTCTGAGTAGGCTCAGCTTCACCTTTCAGCCTTGGATGCTGAAATGACTTTGTGTTTGAGTCCGAAGGACCACTGATAACCAAGGTACAGTTTGCCAGTTTTTTCACTGTAGTAAAGGCAGGTGCTCACATCCCATTTGATTCATGCATTCAAAGCTGTATTTTCTAGCAGTCCCACATATTCTGAGGACAGCAGTCAGAACTCCCTCCCACTCCACGGCTTCCCTCAGTTAGGAGGATCACATTTGGCAGGATATTCCAGCAGCAGTCTCAGCCACGAGAAACAGAGCAGTAGCACAGCTTCACTCTTGCCTGACAGGTCCCATTTGACATTCCACGTCACAGTACAGCTTTATCCCACAGCAATGCAATGCAAAACTGCTGCTAAGCTGAAAGAGACTGCACCTAAACCCACAGTGTGCTCCCAGAGTGCTCCATCAGCCCCTACACACGAAGAGCATGCACTGCTTCCAGGAATGCCACCTCGGACTGGCTCACACAGAAACAAAGATTAATCCATCAAACCCCACTTCACAAGTCCTGCGCACCCATCTCGTAATATTTACTACGGCTCACTTTGGTACCATGCAATATCTCCATCAACCAAATTTATAACACTTTTAAAAACTGACAGCTATGTTCCTGTAAATTGGCACCATTCAAGAATTACTTGAAAGGAGATTAAGGAATTTGGGAATGAGCTGTCTCTTGTTTGGGACACGTGCACAGAGACACCTCCACTAACCCAGGTCAGACCCAGTGGATCTGCACTCATGGATTTAAATACAGCCACTATGTTTATATGGCATTACTAAGGCATTTATTACTTACACATTCTTTTACAGGCTCGTAAATCTTGAACTGACACGAAGCAGACTGCTGTGAACATATTTTAATTGACTTGCAAAGAGCTGCTTTTACACATAGCACACCATAACATTAAAAAAAAAAAATGCTCTCCTGCACAGCTTTCTTACTAGGTAGTTAGGAAAAAAAGCCTGGATTTTGCAAGCTACAGATAAAGCTGCTCCTAGGTGTAAAAGCCCTCCCCATCTCTGTGACAATGAGATGCAGCTGCCTAAAGCCATACACAGCAGATCCAAATCACTTTTCTCCACTGTTAATTTGGAGGATTAAACTGAGAATGTTTAAATGTGACCTTTCTTTCTCATGAAGAACGTTCTTTGTAAAAGAAATCCTTCCCCTTCAACTTTTGAAACCGTGCAGACCTTCTCTTAAATATTAGCCAAAAGGCAGCTATAAAAAGGACCAAAAAAAATGCAAAGGTGATCAAAGCAATAATTGGTTATGTATTTTAGAAGGAAAAATTTGAATTTCATAAGGGTTTTCACAAGTCGGTACTCAAAGAGCTACATTTAAATATTTGGTAGAAAGAACCAAGTCCACATTTTGATGGTGGCACTCTTGCACACGCGTTCTCGTGCAGAAGTTTCCTACCACAGTGTAAAGGCAGGGTAGCTGGAGAGGCATGAAAGGAATCAGCACCTAACTGCTCCTGGGTTCCCAAAAATCTTTCCTATTAAAGGAAACAGATATAGGAAGGAGCATTGTTCCCAGTGAATACCTGTCAACAAACAATCCATTCATTCCCAGCCTGGTTTTACACCTCTCTAACCGCATGCCAGGTCTGGAATGCTCCTGAGATCCAATGCTGCTCTACAACAGAGAGACAAAACCTTTTTTAACATCTCCCAGTGGAATCACTGGGAGCTGCTCCACAGGGTCTCCCCAGAACACGGCTTGCAGATGCACACCTTAAAGGCAGGAGGCAGCTCCCTCTCAGCCCCTCAAACCCACACAAACACGCGCTGATGTCCTGTTCCTTCACTGCTGCCTTCTGAATTTGCATCTCAGATCTGCCAGTTTGCTGCTAACAGTGGCTGCCCGAATTCCCATTAGCAGCCTTTCCCATCCCATCCATCTCCAGCGGCCCGTGCCTGTGTTCTGTGGCATCCCCAGGACCAGATGGATGAGCCTCTGAAGGAACTAATGAAGGATCCAGGCCCAAGGGAAGAGGGACAATATGCAGCTCTACATGGAGAAAATTGTTCAGAATTTTCACTCTCGTACAAACGTTCGTGCGCTAATTTAAGAGAACTGAAGGCTTTGGATAAAATAACTGAGCCTGCATTTGAGATTTGTCCTAATGGTAAGTGATTTTCCTCATCTGAAAACTCGTTATGAAAGATTTCTTTTCCTGCCACATAAAAATTACACCCCTTCTCCTTTCCCAGCTGTATATGGATCTCCCAAATCCAACTGAAGGCAGGAGGTTCAACACAGGAGGCAATATCCCTGTGAATTATATTCAGACCAGTGCCCATGAGGTATTAGAAACAGTGAAGGCTAACAGCATCCTAGCAGGAAAAAAAAATATCTCATGAGTTGTTTTCTTTAACATTCAGCTGTGTGGAGTAATACTGCTGTGTCAGGAGATCTTATCAGCAACATCCAATATTTTTCCACCATGCTTTAAGACAAGGCTTTTTCAAATTAATTAGCAAAGTCTCTGAAGGAAAATGATCTCTATAATTCCAGGCAGTTTGATGGATCCCCCCCACGCACTCCGTGTTGGTGTAGAAGATAAAAACAGGGATTGTGTGAGCGAGCTGGGGGACACCTGGCACAAAGACAGGAAGTCACTCACCTACAACTTGGATTATTTCAGCCAGCAGGACTCCATCAGTCACATCTTGCTGTAGATCCTTTATCAATCTCTTGTGACCAGATTTTGCTAGATAGTGATTAGCCCAATCCGTATAAATCTGTTAGGAGACAGACAAACAAAAATAAATGGTTACTCGTAACACAACCCAAAAAATGAGAATTCTTTGTTTCTCTCAGTATCCAAAAGGCTGATTTCAGATGACTGCTTTTTTTTTTTCCCCTCTTCAAAATGAGTCAACTGCATTAAAATTCAAGGCCTTGTGCAGATCAAGTGCCCAGCTTACTGGAGTATGGATTTTTCTATTCAGCAACCTGACATCAAAGCTCACGGCAGATGACAGCAAGAACGGACCATCAGGAGGTCAAAGGAATATTCTACAGCAGCAGTGAGTGTGTAGAAGAGATTTCAATTTCCACCCAAGTATTTTTTTTTTGCATTTTCCCTTTGACTTTTTTTCTTCATAGCTGTTTTTGAGAAAGTTTAAAGATTCTTTTCCCAAAACCATTTCTGGTAGGTATTAGCCATACAGCAGTTTTGTGAGGTAATTTCTTTATTATATTACCAAAGAAACTTTTAAAAGTCTTAAATATCCACCAATTCTAATAAATTCCACCTCACAGGTTAAACAGGCCTATTAGATTGCTTTTCATCTGTTATGCAAACTTCTAGCTGCTGGGATTTATTTAAAAATTTACTACCTGAAAACCAAGCACACCAAGCAGCCAAAAATCTCTTTTCAATTTGCATTAAGTACTGCTCATCATATGCCAGCACAACTTATTCAAGATTGCCCAAAAAATTATAAAAACTTTTCATGCTAGGTTATCAAAAAGAAGCTAAATTACTTCATTAGGAATTTCTGCTTCATCTGGAATTTATGCTTAACAGTGTTCTTTACATAGGACAATATTCAAAATTAACATTTTTTTTAAATTACCTATTATATTCCAAAGAAATAAGGTAAAACCAATTAAATATCATGATTTTACCTTTTAAATACTTAAATAAGAATGTTCACCCCTACTGTCAGGAGTGTCTAGTATTGGAAACACGTTCATCCCAACCCAGTCTGTCAGCAAGCAGGCATAGAATCAAGGGGCTTCCTGGAGCATGCGTCATTCCAGCCCTCTGGAGACCCTACAAAGCCCTGTGGGGAGGACAAACGCCTCAAGGCCAGCGTGTGAAGGACTTCCCCTGAGCAGAGGGAAACGTCTGCACAGAGGTATCCAGTCCCCAGACACCCAGGGAGAGCTCTCCCCGTGCACTGCCCAGGAAATCCTGATTTCCCTCGCAGCCACTGACAGACGGAAAGAAAAGAGCCCGAGCAGAGGCGCGGCTCCAGGCTGAGCAGCTCCAGCTTTAGGAGAGGAGCTGCAGCCCCCGGATCATCCTCATGGACCTCTGCACTCGCTCCAGGGACTCCCCATCCTCCTGATCCTGGGGGCTGAGCAGTGCAGCTCCTCTGAGCCACTGACCCACAGCTCCTCAGCTCAGGAGCACCTCCAGCCTTGCACTTGCACTGTGGTGATGATGTCCTCCTTCAACAGCCAAGTCTGGGGGGCAAGTCTTTGCCACAAGGCAGAGGAACCTGCACATCATACAAGGATTGTAATTTCACACTCCTCTTGCACTTGCTGATTCAATGTTAATGTGATAAAAGGAAGAACTGAGATTTTGATGAGAGCTATTTTTTTTAAACCTATAAAACACGACTGGTAGTGGCCATGAACAAATCACTCAATATCTGAAAGATATGCCCCTATTTTCCACCATCTATCCTTTACCTTCCCCTTCAGAGCAGCAGGATGTGCATTTCCTATGCCAGCAGCGTCGTGGGCTTGAACAGAAAAACACACTGGAACACCTCCGTGACAAAAAAACCCAGCGCTGAAAAACATCTCAATGAAATAAAGGCTGAGTACACACAAGTGATTTCCCCAGCTGACCAATACAAGAAAAGGGGCAAAAAACCCGAAACCTCACGCTGCACAAACCAGACATTGTGTTCCCTAGCTCCTTTTACAAGAAAACATTTTCCATAACAGGAAGGTATTTTAAAAGATTCAATGACTTTAAGGAACTAGGATTGACTTAACCTACTTTTCTGCCACTGCTTTCTTATCTAGGAGTGAAGACATAGGAGGAAACAGGTTGTAAACTATTTACTTTGCAAGTGTAAGGGTCCGCCCCCCCCACGCCATCCCTGCAATTCAGCTGATAAGGAACTTATTGAACACAATAACCACGATTCCTTTAATGGGAGGGCTGCCATGAATGTCCTAATTAATCACAGAAGGACTTTCAGCAAATTTAAGATTATACTTTGATGCCTCTGTTCCATCCTGGATCATTTCCACAACGCAGATCATCATGCAATCAGACAAACCCTTGGATCAGCCCTAGAGTAAAAACAGGAGCAGACCTCTCCTGGCAGAGCCTGAAATCACAGCAACAGCAAGACCTTGAGAACTAGTCAGGGTTGATTTTTAAGCCAAATAACAGCGTGAGAATGCATGGCTGGCATTGCAAACCTGCTGTCCTGTACCTGCTTCCTACTGCCCTGATGCCCGATGCACCCAGGAACTCGAGAACACATATTCATATGCTGGAAATCAACAGAACTGCATCCAAGAAATCCCTAAGCTCCCCTAAATCCTCCTGGTAAAGGAGACAACTCGAAAAACCCCAAATACCTGCTGTCTGATTCACTGCCTGCGATAACACACAAAGAAACTCCCCCTGATGGCAAATTATTCTTGCAAACCCCACTCTGGGTGCTGAAGTCAGCCTGTGTTTGGTATCAGAACTACAAGCAGAGCTTTTGTGTTTATTATTGAACACACACCAGTATGAAGGAAATACTTGTTTCTGGGGTATTGAAGGGCGTGGAATATTGTTTCATTCCACTAGTTGATTAGGAAAGCATTTCTCAGGAAAATACAGATATAATGAACCTGGGCTTCTCTTAAAAACGCTATTATACAACATTACTTTGCAATAGGCACAACATGGAAATTATTATCTTTTACCTGACTGGGCAATGTATTTACGAGCTCTGAGGCATTCTTAGGGATACAGTATTACTCAAGCTTATTGCAGTAGCTCCTCGTGGTCACCACTGATTTTTATGGCATATATGAAGCTAATCATTGGAACTTTCCAGGATGTTTTCGAAACCTGTTTGTTGCAAGTCTTTGTAATGTACTACACAAATAGATTTCTAATGTTTCTTTTCCTTTTCCACACAAACAAGTGAAAAAAAAATATAATTGCACAATGGCTGCTATTTCTAGACCATGAAATACGTTTCAAAGCACACAGTGTTTCCAAGTGTTCAAAACCAGGCAAATAATTGGGAAAACAATAATAAAAGAAATAAGAAAACACTGCTGAGAAACTTTCCATTTTCCTATCTCTGCAGATGAATTACGAGTGTTCCTCAGGTATTTTCTACAAATGGGTACAAAGTCACATGTTTGAATATTCATGTCAAAATTACCTGAGCAGCTGTCTAATTAAAAATATAAAAATCTTGTAATACGAAATATTCAACCCAAGAGATAGATATTCGTTTATTCTCCACACCAGAATGGGCTTTTAAAACTCTTCAGGGATTTCACACAGTATGAAAACCACTGGAGGCAGCTTCATTAGGTTAGTTACAAAAATCAAGATTTGGGCATTATCACTGCAAGCAGGTCTTTGTGTCTGAGTCAGGTTAATGTTTAACTCGGGTCTAAGTCCCAGCTTTTGATAAAGGTGGACTCAGCTGTTTGGTAGCTTTTTTCCTCTCTAGTGTACGATCTTAGGAATCCAGTTATCTGGGAACAAATTAAAAACATACGTGAAAGACTTTTTTCTTCTCTCTTTCTCTCCCCCTTTGATCCACCAGATTTGAATTAAGAGTGTTACAGTTAAGTATCAATTTTGGAAATACTCGGTACTTTATGAGTCACAGCTAAAACACTAAAAAGTAGCGCAATAAACAGTGAAATTTGGGGGAAAAAAATCCAAATTCTAAAGATTTTGAAAGCTGTCTGTAAAGAAAAAGGCCTGAACACTGTCTTCCATCAGGAAGACTGAAGAATTTTGAAATTTAGTGGGGTTTTCCCCCACTGCCCTTTCCACAGCCTCACATCTGCTTCTTTAAAGCACATTTCAGATGAGAGAGGAATCTTGCTTTCCAGCTAGGAAACACCCCTGAAGTTCCCTGGCACCCAAAGGCTCCTGCAACATTTCTGGCTGTCCTGAGAGCACATCCACCACAGCCCAGCACGCCCCAGCCCACCTGCCCTGCACCTGAACGCTGCCTCAGCACTAAAGGTGCCTTTTGCAGAACTGGTTGTTCAAGCCCCCCACGCACTCGAAGAAGGCTGGAGAGCAGAACCGACCAGCAAACCCAGGATACAAAGCAGGAATAAAGTCATGGGAGCAATGAAGCCAGGAAGATCCCGTAGAGACCCAGTACATCCACAGTGCTGCAATTAGGTTAAGGTGTCAGGTATTATCATCTCCTCCAGGGTCTCCTTTAAATGGAAACCACCTGATGTTTTTGCCTCTGAGTCAGTGTTCTCAAATACACTCGTGGAAAGGAAAGGATTCACATGAAACCACTCGAAGAGAATGTCTCTCTTCTATGCAAGCAGAAAATACGCCTGAATCTCTTCCTCGTTACTCATTTCCACGCGCACGCGAAAATCTAATTATAATCAACGCCCAAGTAAATTCTCAAATCTTTCTTTCCTTCCCTTACCATGTCAGTTCTGAACTAATCAGACTCCGATTGTTTTCTCCCAATAATTATCATGAATCAGGCTCTCATGAATCTGGTAACAGCTGAAGAATATCTTTTTGACATCATGGAGCATAATTAGAGCGGAGCGAGGCTTTTCTCCTGATTGAACAGCAGGGTTAGTCACATCCATGAACTCCCATTCCACAGCACCACTACAATGCAGGGCCTGTGCTGCTGCCAACCAAACCACAGCGCCTGCTGAAGTTCACAGGGCAAACAAAAACCACCCCAAAACCTAAAAATAGCCACAGCACGCTGAGATGACCTGGAGGGGAATGCCTGCAGTCCTCACAGCACTGTAGGGTTTTGGAAAAGCCCTCGAGGTACTCACTGCTGCCCAATGTGTCATGGGGCTTGCACATGTGGAGTCACGAAATCCCCATTTCTGACTGGTAACACTGAGTGCAGTCTCATGCTGATCCATGCTGCAGTCCAGCATAACGATCTCATTAAGAGATAGCACACTGCAGAGCCCAGAGCTAAACAGCTAAAGCCAAAGGTTTAGCTGAAAAACTCATCTCTCTGAAGCATTCCTGGCTCCAAGCGAGCACAGGCACAATAATGGCTATTTGGAAAGTGCATAGAGATTACGGCCCTGACAATGTTTTGCTGAGTTACTGGCAAAAGGACAACCAGGAAGCACATGGTAAAAAAAAAAAAAAAATTAAATTAAATGAAATCAAGTTTAATGGCATTTGTCACAGACCTTTTTTCAAACATTTCTTACACTTTGTGGCCTTAGTTGCCCCTACATGCTTCTTACATCCTGTAAAGTCTGTATCTGTACATCTGTACCATGACACAAATCCCAGTAAAACGATAGCGCTGACTCTTCCAGAATGAATGAGGCTTTGCACTGCTATCCAGAGAGACTGTTTCGTGTCTTTTTCCTCCAATGTAAGTTCTTGCAAAACAGAACAAAACAAAACAAAGGCTTATCAAGCAGGATACAAGACAGATAACATGCGACCCCATTTCTCTGTGATAATGTAAAGGTATCAGTGGGCTTTGAGCCAAGAGTTCTGTCTGCTCCTTTTCTTTAAGGATACAGGGAGGGTACGGGGACAGGAGGACTCCAAGCAAATATACATTGTCCTTAGGGGTGCCCAGCTCAGAAGGAAAGCAGCATACATGAGGCAAGCAGAGAATCACTTCTCATCTCTCCTCCAAGACACCCTGAAAGTCAGGATGGGGGGCTGCAGCTTTGGTTACTCAATCCTACCAGCACCTTGGCACCAAAGCCAGCAAATAAACGGAGGAAACCACCAGAAACTCCAAGGCTGAGGCAGAGATGGGCTGGACTGCAGGTGGATTCATTCCAGCAGGCAGGTGAGACAGCAAAATTCCCTTCCTGGAGTGTCACTGTATGGAGAACAGGCCAGGCGGGATGGGGCCTTGAGCAACCCAGGACAATGGAAGGTGTCCCTGCCCCTGGCAGGGGAGTGGAATGAGACCATCGGTAAGGTCCCTTCCAACCCAAACCACTCTCTGGTTCTGTGATTTGCAATCTCCTAAAAACAGCTGTCACACACATATTCGCATACACCTGCTAATTAGTACCTAATACAATGCCAGGACTCTCAATTACCTAAAGGGCTGGAACTTTTGAATTATCATCAACTATTGAGAACTGAGCTATAACCATCTGCAATTCCCTCTTGGTTCCCCCATTTCTGGGGAAACAGAGGTAACTCTGCTTCTTTTTTTTTCATTTCTTAAGCCAACTCAACTAAACTATTTATTCTACTCAGATGTGCATGTGTTTGTTGCAACTGCTTTGAATTATTACCCAGTTGGTGGGAGACATTCTTCTGAATATTACATTTTACCGGACACTTGTGTACATTAATTAGCCTTTGGAAGTTAAATAGAGAAATGGGTAATTTAAACACCACTGGGACTACTTACTTCTCTCTCTTTAAAGCCTTATTCCCAACTGAGGAGGGCTTTTCTCATGCATATGACTACTATTCAAAAGCAATAGGCTGACTCATAGCACACAGAGCCCAGCATATGTGTCCATTTAAGCAGGCTTGCAACCTTTCCAGGAATAGAGCCTGGGACTGTCCACACTTCAGAGCAGGCACTGAGTTTGTTTAGAGCAAATCTTTGGTGGACACTAAACAAGCATCATGCTTTCAATTGCCCAGCTGGCACCTCTCCTGCTCTTACCCTGCTGCATATTTGACTACACGTAATATAAAAGAGGAGAAAAGAGAGAATTCCTTTTCCCCCCCACCCCCAGCTGTAAAGCTTCTGAACCCTGTTACTGACAGGTGCTGCCCACACAGAGGGCTCGGTATTTCCCACCAGAGCAGCATTTTGCTGTGCAGCAGCCTCGAAGGTGAAGCAAGGACAGGGATTGTGCTGGCATCCGGCACGCCGCGCTCTCAATGCCCCCATTATCCACGTTTGCCATACACAAATCCCTGCCAGGCTGGAGCCACACACCACGCCAAGCAGGTGGCCGCTCTCTCATTCCCCCTCGCAAAAAACCCCACCAAGTCCTGAATAAATTGAGATGGCAGCTACACCTGCACCGACTCCTTCGCACGTCCCAAAGTGAAATCCAGTTTAGTTTGCTGAGCTGATGAGCAAAACCCGTTCCAAGTCACACTTGGCCACAGTGAAACAACTGATTTGATCTCACGCCAACAAATTATCATCTACCTCAGAGAACAAAAGCAGCAAATGCACTATTTTTTTTCAGTGTTTTCTACAAAGTCACCTGAAGTGCACAGCAAGCTACTTTCAAATATCACAGTTCTCATACACAAAAATAAACCCATTCACATCTGCTACCACACACAAACAGCGACAGAAAAGGCCTTAGCTGAAAAGGTGATAGATATCTACTCCCAAGAGAAACCACAGAAAAGCCTAAGAAGCTGCAGAAGAAAGGGAAAAAACAAAAACCAACACTTCTAAGGCTGAAGTTAGTTACTGCTCAACAGCACCACTGCCATGATCGAGGAGCCAAGAGCTGCTTACTGTTTTATAATGGTCACAGGAAAATTTACTTCTCCCACGAACAGGGACCTGGAAGGTCATACTACTTATTGGCATATTTAACGTGAATATATTCTGCTGGAGTCCAGCTTGCTCTTCCTTCTCAGGGGGTCCACAGTTCAATGATTATATATACGCTGGCATGTGAAGCTTGGCTGGTTAATTTTAGCCAAAGACACGTATGCACAGCGCTCAGATTTCTGACACAGTCACACTTCACAACTCCCACCCCTCCTGCAGCTCTTCTCTCGCACCCTCACTGCTCCCTTCTCTTACTACTGGCTCCAACACAGAGTTCCAATGTTTGGCATCAATTTCAAACAGGATCGGTATATTTTATAATATCAGAGCTATTTACAGCAAGAATAAAGTTCGGCAGCTCTTTCATGTTGGACACTGTAGGCATTAAAAGAATGATTAAAGAAATCGTGGGGCTTTTGTTTGACTGTTTTGTTTTGTTGTTGTTTTGAGTTGTTTGGGGGTTTTTACACAATCAAGAGACTTTCTACCTATTATAGAGACAACCCCTTTCATGTAAATGCTCCTAGCATCTATGAAAATTTGTGCTCTGAACGGAAACCCAAGATTTTGCATGACAAAACCCTCCAGGTACACCCCTTTCTAGAGCTTCAGAGCATTCACAGTATTTGCAGGTTTTACGTATCACAAATGCAAGCTAAAGAGCATCAGGCCGAATGAGACCTGGAATGGACACACAAGGGCCGCCTGCCCTCTGGCAAGACCCCACCACGTGCAAGTCAGCCCTAATTCCATGGTCTGACTACGGCTGCTGGCATTCCTTAAAACTACAGAGAACTGGCACTTGTAAGATGCTTGGCTGGAATTCTTCACGTTAAAAAAAAAAAAAAATAACACGGCCGATGCTGCCAAGGTGAGAAGCAATGGCTGCCGCACCTCCCCTCTTGCCAAGCTGAAGGATGGATGTCTGACATTTCCACTGTTGCTTTTTCAAACGGCGCCCTCCTGCCAGAGTCAGATCCGCACGACCCTTTCAAGTGCTCCGTGCAAAGCAAACAGCCTGGGAGCCGCAGTGTCTCCAGAGCAGCTCTCCCCCAGCAAAGCCCCCTCCCCGTGGCAGAGGTGGGTGTTTGCTTTGGGGGCTTTGATGCCGTTTGAGGGGAAGGGGATGCTCCGTGACACGAAGGAGCTGCTCGGAGCGCCAAGGCTCTGCTGCGCTCAGGACCGTGCTGTGAGCAGCAGCTCTGCCAGTGCACACAGGCACCAGGCTGGGTGTGTTCCCCCCAAATCCCTGCCCGCTGAAGGTGGGAGAAGGATCTAACTCCAAGCTGCTTCAGCCTCGGAGCTTCTGCTGTAAGCACCCAACACTCCATGTGATCGGCTCCCAAAACTCCATGAAGTCTTGGCACACTTGACCCGTGACAGTAAAAGTCTCCTGAACTTTTCTAATGAAGACAGACCCATTCTCTCTATTTGGAAAAGGTATGGGAGAGTGTTCCAAACAGCTGCTGTAATTTCATTGGTATTTTTCACCTGGGGTCACAAATCTGTGTGTTTGCAGTATCATCTCCTCTGGGCAGAAAGCCATGGCCGCAGGAGGGATCAAAACAGATGAACTATCACTGCTGGACTGGACTCTGAGAAACAAAGGGCAAGGAAAAGATTCCAAGAGATAATAATCTGAAGAGGGCTGGAAATGGAACCTGATTTGCCATGTAGCATTTTAAGCACTCCTCTATTCCATTTTCTCTTGATTGCTTAGAGGATTAATTTGTCAAAACAACGTTCACAGCTGTGAACCAACTCCAAGTAAAAGTAAAATTGGTTTCTAAGGCACATGATACTAAACTCTTTCAACTCCTAGCAGCGTATGAAGATGAAAGTTATCTGATCCAAACACTGAGGCCAGGAAGCATTGCAAAAGCTTTTCTTAATTTTTAACAAAATCAGTTTGCTGTGGGGATTAGGGAATTACAGAGATTGGCCTTGGTCTTGCACCAAATCCAAGCCCTCTTTTAGCCAAGAAGGACCAGCCAACATTCCCTTCTGGGTCTGCTTAGTGCCTGATGGACAAAAATGAGACTTCAAAAGCAGGGCCTGGGTAGGCTCAGTCCATATCAACACTGAAGTCACCAGCCAAATACCCTCCTCTCCCACGAAGAGAGTGTCTGATGCCACCCAAAAAAGAGTAGGTCTTCTGCACCACTACCCTTCTCTCTCTGTAAAATGTGATTGAGTTCAGTGCCCAAGGCCTTTCAGGAGAGGCAGCGCCTCTGAAGCTGCCAGAAGCTGGCGAGAGGCAGCGCTCTCCGCCACTTGGAACGACATAAAGCACACGGATGAAAAATCACTGCGGCTGGGTTAGCAAGGCCAGCAACCTATTCATCACTTTGTCTGCCAAGCAAGATCAATGCACAGTCTGGAAATGGAAGGAACGAAGGACGGAGGAAACAAGCCCCAAACTTGAGCAAGGACTTGACCACATGGTTGCTTCAAGCATGTGCTCAACGCTCAGCGACTGAGCGCACATTGAACCCTTCCGAACAGGAATGCTGAAGTACTGCACAGCACTGGAGTTGGTGGATAAAGAATTACATATTAATTCCATTATTTCTAAAGCTTATTGATGGTAAGAGTAAGAATGAGAAGGAGCCAATTATCTTTCCAAAGACTTTTTGTGTATTCTACCCATATTTGTATTTCTAATGCTCCTCCTGCTCTTGGGCACTGTCAGAAATGGGACAGTTGGCGAGACAAATCTTAGGTGTGACCTACTTTTGAATGGCCTGTTTTTACTTTAAGCTGCATTTTTAAGATAGTGAAAAATATTTTGTGACAGCTGAGCATTAATTTGTGTGGCAAAGGCTCCACCCCAAAGACACACAAAAAGACTAAAAATCCCAGAAGGATCCAGCATCTCCCTTTAGAGCCACGTTATCCCAAGAGCTCATCTTCCACCTAGCCACCAAAACAAACAACCAATCTTTCAAAAACTTCAGATAATTTAAAAAAACCTAAACAAGTGCCAGATCTCTGGCATTTTTAAAATCTGATCCTCACTTTTCAGTAGGGAAAAAGGAAATATTTGTATATATTTGTATCCACATACAGAGGGGGGATGCAGCCCAAACAGGTGTCTGGCCCTAAATGTTTTGTTAATGAGATCTTGAGGTAAAATTTTTGTATTTGAATATACTAACAACCATTTATACATAGGTGGCAGTATTTTGGAGTTTGTTATGTCATTCACTATATTGCCAGACAGCCCAGAAATCAGGCTACAGCAAAAAGCTTTCTGCATAGCTGGGGTCACGAGGGGTTTGCCATATCTTACAGGAAATAAGGTCATCTTTATAAATTGTTCCTGCTAAGCGCTTACAACACAAGTTGTTTCTTTTTCCTTCCCCAAACAAAAAAAAAAAAAAATAAAGTGCTGAATTAATTTCCACAAACATAACAAACCTAATCTAATGGTCTTGCAGTTGGCCATCTGTTTCACAGATACCAATCTAACTGAATCTTCTACTGACTGATAACTTTCTAAATTAGATTAAATTGTCAATGCTGACCCTGCTTCCAGCTTAGTTCCTCCTGCTCCCATTTAAAAGGCTGGGAGTGCTTTCTGTATCATGATCTATATGCCAATTAGCTAGAAGAAAATTGGCAATAGTTAAAGCTACACATTTGGCACCAGATCAGATTTAAAGGGGCAGAGAAGGGCAGTGTCCCCAGCTATGATGCAGACTAAGGGAATATAGGAAAAAAGCTCTAGAGTGCAGATCTTAAAGTAAAAACTTTAATTCCCCCTTCTCCACTATGGTCTGTGTCACAAAGACCTTTTCGGTCAAATGTACTTGGATATTTATAAATAGTTAAGCAATACCCCTCCTAATGGGAAGGAGCAAACCTCTGTACCTAAGTTTAGCTTAGCACTATATAAAAAATCAGTAATTTTATCCCTTAAGGCCACTTACAGACATGCTGGCCAAGACCCCAGTTACCAATTCAGTGTCTTTGCGATGAAGAATGAGCCCCTGCACGACACAAGAGGAAAAGTCTGCTTCTTCATTTCCCACTGACCTTATGCCTTGCTGGGGAAGGAGGAAGGGGAGATGCTGCTTCCATCAGAGCCAGCTGATGTGGTGTGGGCACTGCTGGAGGCAGGATCTCACAGACTCAGTAAACCACTGGCCTGATCTCTGATGGCAAATCCTATGCCCCTAATTAGAGAGGTTCACCAAAGTGACACCAGCCTGGGCTTTCATTGATCCGGCAATTAAAATCAATGCTGGAGGGTTTTGCTAAAAATTCTGACACTGAACTTTCAGCATCTCCTTCTACATTAAAAAAAAAAACAACAAACAAACAACCCCTCCAGTAAAGTAAAACTTAGAGCAGATTAGAATTAATAATTTAAAAATGTATTTTATGGTCAAGAAATGAAAGGAGAGGCACAATTCCCACAAGCTCAGCAGGTTTGGGCATCTGTCTGGGAGCCTATTCACCCGGCCACCGGCCACTTAGAGGCCTCCTGCAGCTTCCTGAAAAAATCATTCAAGCAAAAGGAATCATTTTTGCACTGCTCCTGAAGCTTTCTCCAGAAATACAGAGATATATATATATATATAGCACAGTCCTTTTAAGAGAACTGTCACGAGGCAGATCAACTGCAGGTTTCATCTGTTTCCAGCAGAAAGAGTTTTAACATAAAGATATTCAATGGGAATTTCCAAGTTTTGAACAGCATGACCTACACCAGGCTAAGACTATTACCAGTTCCTTATGATTTTTCTTCATACATCCCTTTTAAAAATGCAGATGGTTGAAATGCTTCTATTATTATTATTATTAACAGTCCTTCAACAATTACATGGCAGCAAGGAGGCTGATCAAAAGAGCTGCAAGCTCTGGAAAATTCAGAAAGCACAAGGCAATGACAGCAGCCTGTCCTCACTGGGGCCTCCATCACTCAAATTCCAATGTAATTTTACACACACCTACACAATCCCTTTCTCTGTTTGATATCCTGAATTTAGTTTTCCATTTAGTCCTGCTTTTGCCTGAACACCTACACCTAGGAAAGTGTTACTCCAGCAAACTTATGTTGCTAAAATTAGCTGAGCAAGAGGTTTAGTGAGAAGAAAAATGGTACAGAATTTACAGGTAATAAACTCCTGCAACTAACCCTTGGGGTCATTTTAGTGAGATCCATAGAAATCAGACTTTTTTTTTTTTGTTTTTTAACTTGGTAAATGCTTAGTTTTCCTTCAGAGGAGAACACTCCATTTGATCCACGATATAGATGTGGTCAAATGTTCCCACAGCATGCAGATGAAAGCCCATCTATGTATGAAACTAAGCATGGTGTAAAGTAACATCAGATAAGAGCAGTGGCTTAGCTGCAGATAAAATCAGAGCAATTTACTGGTAATCATTGGGAGGACAGAGCCTACCAGCACAGAAACAGGGCTTAGGGACATCAGCAACATCAATGATCCTTTCCTGTCTGGAGCAAGGGTCGGAGGAATGCAGAACAAAGAGCATGCTGCCAGTTTAAAAAAAGAAGAAGAAGAAAAGGTGACTTATACACTCATATAAAATTTTGATTCAGAAATTAACCGCAGATACTGATACTAGGAGAGGAAAAAAAGAAAAAAGAGCTATCAGGACTGGTTGCCTATTCTCCTGATCAAGCAACTTAATATTTTTAGCATTATTTGCCCAGTCCTCTAGTAACTACAGTTCAAGCTGTATAACCTTAAAGCTTTAGAAATAGGGCAGGGGAAAAAAGGAAAAAAAGAAAATTGCAACAGTTGTTGTTGCACTACGTTGAGATTTTAGGTTACAGGCCATTTTTTGCAAAAGGCAGTCTAAGAGCATCATCTGAAAGCTGAAATTTTAACAAATTAAATAAATTGTGGGCAAATGGTTGCATTGTGAATGAAAATTAAAACTACTATTAAACCAACCTGAAAGAAAAAGCAGCTCACCACTTGGATTTGGGGTTGGTTGCTTGTTTGTGGTTTTTCTGGCTTTGTGGGTGGTTTTTGGTTTGGTTTTGTTGCTGTTTTTTGAACAGTGTCAATTCTATTGCTGGATTTCCTAGTACTGTCATTTTTGCAGTGTTACTTTCGGCAACACTTCGGTTGAAAATTTTGTTCATGCAATCCCACAACGATTAGGAGGTGAGGAATTACTCATTTGTATCTCTACAAATAACCTTCCCAGACACCTCCGCAGGTTTTCTCCTGGGCCATCCCAGCTGGATTCCTGAGGAGCAAGGCTGCCTGGCCTTAGCCTTTCACCCGTGGCTGCAGCCGGCGCTAGAACACGCACAGCAGCCTCAGCAAAGTGACAAATCCTTCCGAGGAACACGGCTGGTGACACCTGAGAACATCGGGGGGACAGGGCCAGGCCGCTGACAGTCAGTGCGTGCTTCTGGACCGGCTCCATGGCGCTCGGACATGGACATCATCCTGAGGAGGTCAGTGACGCTTCCAGGCAGGAATCAAGGGAGTGCAGGCTTGGCCCCAGCAGAGTGATTCTGACACAAAGGCCAATGAAGAGAAAACATCTCACTGAGCAATACTGGAGCTGACAAAGGCGGCAGCTGCTCCGCTCCACAGGGCAAATTTATCTCTAAAGCAGGCGCTGGGAAAAATGGATCCTTACGGAAATTCCTGTCAGCCCATCCAGTCTCACCCCAGCGCTACCTGGGAGATCCCAAAGGAGAAACCAAGCAAATCAGAGCACAATTTAGATTTAAAACATGAGAAGTCCACAGAGCCATTCAGAATCGCATGCAGAGGTATTTCTGAAGAGCGTACAAAAATACCAGGAACGAACATTTCCCAGCACACCCTGTAAAGAATCCTAATAAGCTGGAACAGTAGTGCCTCCAGAAGATACAGATCTCTTTACTATGATTCAGAAGCTCCTAGAGGATTTGAAGGATGGATGTTTTGGCATGAGGTCCTCAAACCTCCTTTTATTAGTGCATAAGGGAAAAATTTACTACTACTACTACTACAACTGCAACACAGTTGGCCAAAGAAATAATTATTGAGCATGAACCACCTTAAGTAATAACTGGTAAAAATCAGGATTACTTGAAAAATGAGCAATCTTACATATTGAGATACTGAGACTGCACAAAAACAAACAAGCAAGAAACCCAAACAGTCTGTGTGGCATAAACACAGCGTGGAACAGTGCTGATGTTTGGTACCCTAAATCAGACTTCTCCATCGACCAAGGGACAAAGTCTGGGCAGTTTTGTGTCCAGTATTTTGCAAGTCAATAATGCAGAAAGTAAGCTCTCAGCAATACATTCCCAACCAAGCATTTACAGCCAATGTAACCGCAGTTAGCACATCTGTTCCTGTATTTCTACGCTATCATTTTTTTTCCTTTTTTTACGAGCATTAACAGCACATTAAGGTATTCTGAAGGTCTCAATGAGTTTTTGTAGCGTTTTAAATACTTGTGTCTATTTCGTGTGACCCTTTGCATTTACTCTTTACATAAATTAGGACGCGACAATGCTTGGTTAAGGGATAAGGGTAAAGGAGGGCCTTGCATATTCTTCATGGACACCTGCTTTGCACTGACAACATTCTGTTCTCCCAACTCTTCTGCAGATGCAAAAGCAAATAACCCAAAGATCAGATCAGCAGCCTGATACTTCCACGAGGGCAGCTGAGAGTGGCAGGCCTCATAAAAGTACTGAGTAGCCATGAGACCAGCCTCCACCCCAAGAAGGATTAAACACAATTAGCATCAGGAAAGCAGATGCCTAACGAAGTAAGAAACCATAACTTCTACATGAGGTTAAAAATTTCCCTCTCCTTTTCTCTCTTCAGCAAATGATCCATGGCTCCCAAATTTATCTCTTTGCTGCTCTACACCACCTCGAGACTCCCTTGTTCTCTCATCAGTCAATGCACTGGCAATCACTTGTCAGCAAAAAAAAGGAAAAAAAACCCAAAACAACAAAAACCTTGTTGAGCAAATGTCAGAGAACATTAAATTAACCAGTCAAAGATCAGCAATGAACAGCTGACACCAAACTGAACCCAACACATGGCCCTGTTCACATTATTGTTAAACACACATAGTCAATCGCTCTGCCTTCAAAATGACATTAAAGGATCTTTATTTTATCAAACAAAAATATTTGCTTGCAGATGAATAGCCAGCTAACATTAAGTACAACATAAAAAGTAAGCTATTGCTTTCATGCAGTTTGGATTAAAGGTACGGTTTCACCTCTGACTACAAAGGAAATTATTAAGCATTATTATTAAGCATTTTCTCTTTAGCTCAAAGAGACCCTCAGTGTATTTCTGTGTACTTCCACTTGTGTACAAAGTGTATAATCTTACAGGAAGGCCTCCCAAGCACCCACTCAAACTGTTTTCCATTTCTTGCGTGCTCCACACCCTGCCCAGTACCCCAAGGGAGGATGGGATCCCCACTGCGAAGTCTCCTCAGGCCCTACAGCTCTCACAGGCAGATTACCTGGGCTCAGCAGAACAGGCAGCTCCCAAAATGACCCAACAATCAGCAGCACCTTTACGCTTGCTTCTCCCAAAACCATGATTTCAGCTTGTGCCACCAGCACCCAGCACATGCCTTCCCCCAAGGGCACGCACACCTCCTGCAGCCTTGCTGTGGGCAGCAGTGAAAACGGGATTGGGCACAGCAGCTGACGGCTCCTGGGTGGAAAAATCACACCCCATGCAACAGAAATGCATCCGAGAAAGTGAGAAACCTGACGGCTTTCTCTCCTGGCAGCAAAGGCCGTTCTGTGCTGGGGCTGTTCATCAGTTAAGGACAGATTATATGGGGACAGAGATAGAACTGGATGTGGATGTGAGGGCCAGGAACCTAATTAAATACATCCATTCTCTCTCACCAAGGGAAAAAGCCAACCAGGCAATATTTGCAATATTTCAAACACAGGGTGTTGAAATGACAGGAAAAGAACCATATTTACAAGAGACTAAGGAGCCCAGAGTGGCAGGTGTATTTCCTTTTATTCCCTGGAAAGAAGTTTTTCAGCACTGACTAAATCTCATTACTTCTCTCTATGCCTGTCACCCCTCACACTCCTTGTCTTATTTAGATAATAATTCTTAGACATATTTACCCTACACACCTCCAGGACAAGAGCTGCCATTTTATGTTTCAGCAGCACCTCATACAGCTTGGTTGTGAGCTCAGGAATTTAATCTCGGCAATCTACTCAAGATTTAAATAAAAGTTTTGCAAAAGGGCACAAGTCTGCCTCCTAAATCCACATTTAGTCATGGAAATGGTTTTTACAGAAGGCCAGAACAGACCAATTGTACCCCACAGACATCACATCCTCATAAATCCTGGTATCCTGTATTGCAGACCCTCTCCTAATGGAAAGTTTCCACTGCAATGTTTTAAACCAAAAGCGAACAACAAACATTTCTACCTTCTGGATTCTAAGGCACAAAGAACAAAGCAGCACCTGCGTGGTTTTGGAAGCCTCTGCCCAAACCAAGCCGCAGTCAGGACAGCATTGGAAGGCACTGGTCTCTTCACCTGCCCTGTACTGAATCCACTGGTGTCGAATTCTGAACCCAGGTTATTTACCTGCATTCTGGGCATTAAAAAAAACCAACTAAACCAACCAACAAACAAACAAAAAACCAACCAAACGAACAAAAAACCAAAACCCAAAAAAACCCAACACACCACCTCCAAAGATTTCTTAAAAAAAGGGAACAGCTCTTAATGGCAAATCTCTGCGGAGCAGAGAGGAGAAAATCAGCTCGCCTTACAATGCCCAACTGTTTCACAGGTGATCATTATCACATTCCAGTGTGGGCATAAGGGTGAGATGCCAGAACACTGACACCACTCCACTACTCGAAACCGGATACTCAGGAGTGCTCCAGAAGCTCTCTAGTGCTTCATTGTAAGAGATACTGATTAAAAAAAAAAGATACACAACTACAGCTTAGTTCAGAGCCCTTGTTAAACCCTTCCACACCAAAATCATCTTCCCTCCTTCACTTTCACAGCACTCACCCTGACAAAAGTTATGTAGGGTCATGATTCTTCGACAACAAGATTAGGATCATTATAATAAAATCAGTAACTACCCAGATAATCTATCAGGAATTTATGTTTGTCATTTCCAAAAGAAAAAGCAGATCCACTATGACAATAAACAAGTGGATTTGAAGTAAGACTTTTCAGACAGAAAGGTAACATAGAGAACATCTGAGCAGTCACAGCCTCACCATGAAGGCCCTAATCATGAACCACCTGCTAATAAAAGAAGGCAATTTCTGGTTGAGTGAGAGACTTTATGCTTACTCACAGGCTAAATTTTTATATTAAAGACATATTAAAACCCTTGTACAAAGTACAATGCCCTGGTAAGACTTCACCTGAAACATCTCATACAGTTCTTGCCACCTGTGTTCCAGAAGGAGGGATTAAGACTAGAAATGGTACAGAAAATGACCAGGGAAATTCAGAGGAAAGTCTTGCGAAAGAAAACTCGGAGAATTAGGTTTGTTTGAACTTCACAGTAAGACGTTCTTTGCCCGGAACACTGGGGAGGAGGAGCAGAGCAACAACCCCCAAACGCGCATGAACAGGCTGGGAGAGTCCGAGCAGACGAGGCTGGAGCAGAACTCAGGGCCATCCTTCCACCACGAAAAAGAGAACGCAAGCCAGGAGCTTTTCAGGTTTTATGCTCATGGCAGCGGTGCAATTGTTACATTAATCAGCACACTGTAACAGTAAGGTCTGACAGTGATTAAAACAGCAAACCCTCTCTCTCACCTGCCATTAAAAACCATCTGCATCTATCCCTCCGTGCCCTACGGTAAGGGCAAAACTTAGCAAGCACAAAGCCACACACGACTGGGAGGAAAAGAAATAGGAACAGTATATGGAATTTTTAATCTTTCCTCAGTGTCCTGTGAGGGAAAGAGGTAAATAAATTAAAATCAAGCTGCAATCCCAAAATGCAGCCTGCAGCAGAACAGGAATGCTTTTTGAAGGATCACCTACCTCAAATCCCTTTCCAGTCTGTTCACTGCTACAATCACAGAACAGAATTAAATGAAGCTCAAACCTCTACACCTGAATTCTAAATTAAGACAGACAAACAGATTAATCTGGAATATTTCAGAAAGCCTAAACCAAGCAACATACAGCATCTACATACATTTTTAGATTTGCATTTCTGAAGTTTCTTATATAAGGATTTTTTAAATATCTGCACTGAAGTGTGGCATGTATCATTTGTAACAAAGCAGTTATAATATGGCGCTTATTTATCTTGAGATATAAACATCTGAATATGCACATTAAATCATATTCACGTGATTGCTTTCTACTTACTTTTATTCCTGTAATGACATCAACTCCTTAAAATAAATAACCAATACAACTTTAGATATGTAACATTTTTATAAAATTTAAATATCTGTATATAGCACAGAAGAATCCACACTGTGGTGGGTTGTCCTTGTCATGTGTATGCACACACGCAGTACCTGTATCTGGGCATTTAATTAACTGTGTGACGCAAGGGCTGTCAAAAATCATCCAAGTCCCTCCCAAAAGGTGTGTTGAGACTTCCCTGTCTGAAAGAGAGCCTGTTTCAGCTCCTGCTGCAGTGATTAGAAGCACCCTGCTGTATTTTGATGTCTTTACAGAGAATACTCATATGCCCACATTGTCCTTGTTCTTCCGGTTAGGAGTGCCAAGAAAACAGGTTTTTCTCTCTCTTGGTCAACCCAGCAGCCCTTGTTTCCTTTGTACTCATCTTTCATAAATCATCCCACAGCTGTGTGTAATATTCTGGGTGAGGTTTCTCCTGCCTCCTGGTAGTTTCATTGCTTTCACACCTCCTTATCGCTACTGCAAGCGCCTCTCCTGGTACCTGTCAGGAATAGGTTTGCCTTCTGCACAGTCCTGGGACACTGCAAGTCACAGCTGTGTTGTCCTCTCTTGACTGATCCCCAGAAAAAAGAGGTGTGTGCTCCTTCAACACACTGTCTGCTCACAGGCTTTTGGGTCCAAAGACCATCTCCTTAGCTGTGTGATTAAATGGAACTGTGGGGAATGTATGATTACACGTAAGAGCCTTTTTCAGCCACATCCTAACCTATGAAACACTGACTTATACTTTGCCTTTTATTTTAATCCTTGCAAAGCGCCAGCAACTAAGCCTTCGATCCAGACATCTAACAACTGGCTGAGGCTCCACACTTTTTGGCTTGGAAAAGCTGGGGAACAGGCTGTGATCCGATTCCAACATCAAGTCAATAATCAGCTGCAAGATAATGCCATGACGATTCCAATAAACTACTTATAAGCACTAATAGAGATGGCAAAAGCTTCGGGAACTGTAGGAATTCTTTCCCTCACTTAATGAAAAGTATTGCTAAGTCAGCTAGCAAAAATAGGCCTATCAAATCATAACTTTGCAAATCTCTTATCAGCCCAGTCAATTCTTCTCTCTCAGTTTTCAAGTTAAGCACTTGAAAATCTCTTCCAGAATGATGTGTTTCTTCCAAATAAGTATGTTCCCTTTGCCGTATGCTCCACATCAGCCCAGAAGGCACACAGAGATAAGCGCATTAAAGGGAAATGTTTAATAGAAGGAGAAGTCTTGTGTAAACCAGGACTGAAATTTTATACATAGAGATAAACCTTTTAACACTCTTTTCACAGAGAACATTTTGAATTAACTCACTATTTTACAAGAATAATTTTTTGCCCTATTTTTTGCAAGAACACGTTTTGAAAATCCAGTGGTTTTCCCAGCTTAGGGCCTGTTAACTTTTGCAAACCTCAGGTACTGATCCAGCTGGCACCATTCACCCCTGGCACACGCTGGGGGTGGTGCAGGGCAGGAGATACTCCTTCTTCCCCAGCCCATATGGACGTGGCCCAACTCCTCCTGCACCTCCTGACCTTCAGCAGGAGTGGTTTTCCCACTTCTCACATCTCAGGGTCTCCTCTGGAGCAAGGGCAAGAATGGGAAGACTGAGGTACATCCCCACCCAGAGCCTGGCTGCTGCTGGGGAAATGAGAATCCAGTTCTTAAAACCAAAGCAGAAAATAATGATGAGGAGAGAAAAGTCATGGAAGAATTATCTCTGCTTAATAGCAAGTACCATTCACATTTTATAAACTGAAAACAGGAAGAATAAAGGTGACAGGGAAAGTTGAGCAGCCTTCAGTTTTCTCCAGCTCTGTATAACCCATAAGTCTAATCCCAAACGAGAAAAGACAAAAGCTACACTCTTCCTAAAAAAAAAAAACAAAAAACAACTCCAAAAAAACCTACATTAAATAAAATCCTAAATAGCGCGACTGTTTGTGCATGTGAAACCTGTTTTGGAAACACCATTATGGTAAATTTCACAATAAAACGCTACAGCTTCTGACAGCTTCTGCTGACATTACTGTGGCTCTTCAGACAAGTTTCTTTTACTCCATTCAAAGAAATAAAACTTTCAATACAGCCTTATCCTGGGGTCATTTATTACTCCATGTCAGACGCAGAATGTTTCATCTTGAGGGTTTTCATTCATTAGTTTCTTACAGGCTCAAAAAAACAAACACCAAAAAAACCCCAAAAATCCCAAAAAACAAACCCAACCAAACAAAAACCAACCAAACCACGAAAGAAAACCCACCCTGGAAAGGTTATCTGCTGCCAGTTACATACAGATAGGTGAGCTGACATGTTTCTACTGATACTGTAGTAGGACAACCCTTGTAAAAGGCTGAAACATATATTCTTATATTTGTATACGTTGAACACACATGCTCCAAGGCCGAGGGCTTGTAGGATATGTACGGGACAATTTGAACTTGGCGTAAAGAAAAAGGATCACATGCTTTTTACAACCTTCAATCATGACAAAAACAATCCCTTACCCCCTGTGCATTCTCAGAGCCATAAAACAGTGAGTGGGAACGATCCTCGCTTTGATTACATTAAGAAAAGGTGTTTGCATAAGGTGTGAGGCTGACTCAGAGCAGTTAAACAAAAAGAAAGAGCGAGCGAGGTGTTACACTCTACGCTGAAATTTTGTTTTGTTCTTCTCAAATGTAAAATGGAAATAAAATCAGAATTAGACGTTTGTTTTTAGAAGCCCAAGAATAAGGAACTCTGGGGTCAAAACAAGTAGGTTTATCAGCCGTCCATAAGTCACTCACCATGGACAGGAGCAAGCTACACAATTCATTCTTTTTCTCCCAGGAGCTGGCAATACCTTCCAAAGTAGACATCTTCAGCAAAAAATTATCTTGGTTACTGTCTGGCCACTCCTCTGAACGTCCAGCAATAACATCAATATGCTCCAGAGAGACGGGCAAGAAACCTGTCATGACTGCCCAGGGAATACATCAGCAATGAAAGCAAACTTGTATTTTGCAGCTAATTCAAGATGACAAGACGACAGTTTAATGGATTGTATAGTGGTATGTGACAAAAATTAGGCCACCATCCCCCAAAATTGTTCAAGGACAATATTAGGGAAAAGGAGAGTTAGATTTCTATTTCACATTGCACGCTTATGGCAACATCACGATTTTTACAAACTTATCTGAGTAAGTCTTGCAGGATCTGACATTTGGGGACTCCGTGGTAACAGCAGGCAGGTTTATCCTTGGCTGCCTGAAAAGCCCGATATTACAAATCTGGAAAAAACCCCTAAGCTTCCAAACTCTGAATCTTACCATTTCAACCACAAAGTGGTTCTTGCCATCACCACCCCAAAGCGTCAGCAGAAAGTATTTGGCTTTTGTTGGCATAGTAGCCGCAATCAGCTCACCCCAAGCAATGACTGGCAAGCATTTTCTTTTTTCCACAGAAACCTCCCCGGGCCAAAGGAAGGAGGACGGGGGAAAGCAGAAGGGCAACGTCTGAGATATTTACTCCAGCGCCCAGGGCTCTCCCTGCTCCAGCACCCAGCAAAGCACGCCAGGCAGGGGCAGCCCCGCAAGGACAACCTCCCTAATTCCCTGATTGCAGGGGCAATAAATGTCTGCTGCTTGGCAGGGAAAGTGGGTCAGGAGCAGGGTACGGGGTGAAGGATTTTATCTTTTCTCCTCCTGCACAAGGAGTGGGTAAATCCAGCACTTTTCTTCCACTCTGAGCATCACTTGGATTTTGTTGGGCACTACCAGCCATTCGATTTCTCACCTCACATCTCCTTTTCCCTGCTCGATTTCATCTGCTCGGTTCTCAGGGGTGCCGGTGCTGCTTGTGAAGCCCACCGGGGGCTGCTTTAAAGGCCAATGTATATGCAAAGACTTTGTCATACACCTGTGTACATAAGCTCTTTCTGCTTCCTAAAGGGCTCTTTGCATATGAAAAGCCAGAGAAAGGACTCGCTTCAACCTCCCTCCCAAAATGCGTGGCTTCAGCTGGAACCAGGCTCGGGCAACCCCCACACAAAGCCGCCAGCTTCCACTGCCAGCTCACAAATTCATTATTCCAGGGGCTACTCACGCGTGAAATATCCGAAACTATCCGATCCCACGCGAAGGGCTGCTGTTGTATCCAGAGCTGAATACGCCTTCACTAATACGTGTTTATCACCCCATTCCTCGCGAGGAAAGTATGTAAAAACAGCGATTGGTACATTAGCAGCCGCATTACAAATTTCGTTGATTGCAGAGCCTGATAGGAATCGGCGCTGGGAACCTTTAACTCCAACATGGACTTCAACAGAGTTTTCACACATAAAGGCTGAAGGATTAGACCTACAGCAAATCCTTGGGTTTTAATATAAATTTCTCAGGAAAATAAATCTTTCCTCTAAAAACTGCATAGAAATGTAATTTTCTTTGTCTAAATAATCTGCCAGAGAGACAGAGAAAACACATTTAAAGCTATCTCAGACAGCCATTGGCTTGAGATTCTTTACATCAAATGGCTTAAAAAAAAAAAAAAAGCTGCTGGTGAGAAGTTCCTCTAAGTTTTGATCAGAGTTTATATCTGTCTTGGTACGGACAGTAATTCGAGCAGACAGGCAGATATGTAGGTTTCCTGAGCTCATTTATGCTGCAGGAACGGAGCAGCCACACACTTTATACTTACAGGGTGCAGTGGGGTTTTTTACTTTTCAGGAAAGGAGAAGAAAGGAAAGGGGGGGGGAGGGGGGAGAGGGAGGGAAAATTTAAAAACAAAAACTGTTGAGCAAACAAAAACTCCAAATGCTCCCAGCCGACAAAATTATTCCAGCAACACTGAAAGAGAGAAAATCGCTTCCAAGAAAAAAACAACAAGAGGAAAGACAATAAATAAAGATGACGGGAGAGGGCTACACACATAACTGATGCTTCGGTTCTTAGTTTTAAACGAGCTTAACTACAGAGATGAAACAAGACGCAGGCAGACCTAAACATGCCCAAAACGTGAATTAACGAGAACAAATCCTGCTGCGACTCTCCAGCCGCCGCAGGTGTCCCTGCTCGCTGCCGAGAGCCGCGCAGGGAGAACTCTGCCCGGGCTCTCCCGCAGCTCCTTACCAGCTTCATGGTGCTGTTGTTGTGCTCCCAGCGCCACAGCATCACGCTCATGGTCCCGCCGGCACCTGCCGCCGCCGGGCTACCCGCGGCCGCGCCCCGCTCCGNGCGCAGAGGCGGGGGCGCGCAGGCGGCTCGGCGGAGCAGGAACTGCCCGAGGCGCGCTCCGGGAGGATGCTGCGGGGCACCGGGCGCGTTTTAAAGCCAAACTGCCGATTGCAGGGCTTTGTCCCCCTCTGGCCTCTGCTAAAAGCACCGCTTCTGAAGCTGCCCTGTTGTACCGGCTGCTTCCACGCAGAACTGCGTTTACACCGAAGTCTGCTGGCGTGGGAAAGGACCAGGCTTGCCCTGAAAGACTATTCTGCCTCAAAAGTGATTCAACAGGTGAAGCATCGCAGATCCGCTTCAGGAACATAAGCAAGAGAACAGCGAGAGCGTTTAGAACAATCCGTATTTTTAATATGCAGAAGAGCTGTATTTAATGGCAATAAATATCAGAGCTTGCCGCGCTGTATTTGAGATACAGCTGTTCAAGAGCCTTGTAAATGCCAGGCTGTTCCACAGGTGCTCTCCTGCAGCCCTCTGGAACAGCTCCCCTGTTCCCCTGCAGGAGCCCAGGCAGGATACTCAGCTGTGGGAAGGTTCGTGCCTGCTCTTGCCCCAGGTCCTGTGGAATCACCACGCGCGTGGCTGTGGCTTCCCACCCTTCTGCCCTGGAGCTGACCAAGGGGCGGCCACAGCAGCTCCAGCAGCAGCTCCATGGGCAGAAGCCCAGCAGCTCTCCAGGCCTGGCCTTGGGGGGTGGTTTCTTTGATGGCTTTGGTTGTGCCAGGCCAGGGAAATATGCAGAATTAAAACAGGTTTGAAGGAATTCCCCAGGCCATCCCACCTTTTCTCACCCTCTCTCCGACTATAAATTTTGATTCACACAAAGGTAACTTTGCTGGCTACAGGAGGGAAGGCAAGAAATGACCACGGGCATAACCCATAGCTAATGGACCCAGAGCCCACGAGCAATTCAATGTAATTTTCTAACTGTTAAATCATTTAATAGTCCAGTAAAAAGATACTAAAACATTAAAAAAAAAATACCCAAATTGTACGCAAACTGATCACTTTCTTAGCTGAAAACTCCCCTTTTGTATGATTTTACTGGCAAGGCTGCTTCATGTATCTGCTCAGTATGTTGCTGAAGAAATACAATAAATCAGTAAATCGACATTTGAAATTCTGTAAATACCCTTTTCCATAAGAAAAAACATATGTGCCTTCTTACTGAAGTCTTTTTCCTAACAGTTACGCTTCCACAATTTGGATTTAATTCCTTCAGTCTGTAATTGTTTTCTTGTTCCAATTTATTATTTTAAGTGATAAAGAAGAAAGAATAATTACTGAAACGAACATATTCCTGCACTGTAGAAAGAACTGCCCCACCAAGTCTGGTAGGCTGAATAGCCACGGATAGAGAAAGAGCTGCATGTTGAAAGCATTTAAAGACTTTATGCATACAGGTTACCTTTGAACCACAGAAGTAAAATCTGAATCCTCTTCTGAGAATAAAGAACTCTTGTTCTTTCCCTTCAGGCCAGCGTGGACCAAAGCCCGAGCCCAGCCAAACCTTCCCAGCCAGCCCTCTACGTAAGCAAGAACCCTGCTGAAAGGTCACTCCTACAACACTGCAAAGAGGGGAAGGTCACAGCCCATTTGAGGGCTTGAACATAAGATGTATGGTCTGCAGGAGGGTCACAGGCTGAGACAATAACCTCCTGACAGACTCATGAATGAGGGAATGAATGCGTGTGCTGCGAGAGAGAGGCCTGGGTGTGATGCGAGAAGGATTTTCTGAGAGCATCTCAGCAGCACCTTGGAGGAGCTGCCCGCGCCGGCCGCGCGCTCCTCGCTGAGCCGGAGTTTGTCCCTTCCCTGGGGCTGGCACGGCGGGAGCACCGCAAGGGCTTCCCACCGACCTGCTGGCATCTGCCTAAATACCATGACACGATGGTGTTCTGCTTCCAAAAACCACACCAGCTCCAGGCAGAACACCAAGGGAACTGAGACAAGTGGAGCTTTACACTTGCGGGGTCACAGCCTGTCCAAAGGGCGACACAACCCACAGCAGAAGTCAGCGTTGCCTCAGACACCTCCTAAGCCCCTTAAAAGGTTGTTGATGATCTGCTCTGCCAGCCTGAACAGCCAAATACTTTCATTCAACACTCAACCCGGTGCCAAAATCAGGAATTGTAAGAAACAAAGGAGAGGCCTCAGAAAATGGCAGATTTTTGCCTACCATCACAGGGAAAACTCCTTTTTTTGGGACCGAGGGAACAAGAGTAGAGCCAAACTGCCCCAGCTACAAAAGGCAGGTTAAAAGACCAGATATGGATGGAAGGACTCTCCAGCCAACCAGTCTTGTTTCTTTGGATGCAGTTTGCTGTCTGTTGTTACATTAACTGAAGTGTGGCTCAGGCTTGAGAATTTTCTCATTTTATCCCTGTACGAGCCAGCTGAGCACACTGACTGTGGACAGAGACACTCGCATGAGATCAGCCTGAAACACTAATAAAGCAAAGCTCCTGAGGTTAAAGCGTAAGCTCTGTGCCTCCCAATCACTTTGGAAGCTAATTAGTATCCTAACTAAAATCTGTGTTGCTTTTAGACACTTTCATTTCATGGATTTTCCTAAGCCAGCCTTGATTTGGGATGAAGATCCCTCAAGTTCTGATAGTGTTGCCAGGTGTAACCAGAATTTATTTCTTCCATTAAAAAGCAAGACTTTGGGGCTGCCTTTCATCCTCCTATCTCCCTTTTAGGCTCCCACAACACAGTGGAAGAGATAAGGCTGGGACTGAAGCTGGTAAAATCCATGCGTGACCTCCTGCCCCCCGGCAGCATCGCGGCGGGAGCTCCTCCCCAGCTGCCGTGCCCCGGCTTCGCTGAGGGATCCAGGGGATGCCTTTCCCGTACAATGCCCAATTTCAAAAGAGAACAAGGACCAGATATTTGCTTGTATTTGAATCCTTTAACCATAAAGCATCCCAGCTCTCTCAGGCTCTGTCATGAACTTCAGCAATGCACACATGATGACATGGGGGTCAATATGAAGTTGAACCTTCAGGAAAGGACATTATTTACAGCCCTAATGGGCATCTAAACTCCCCCATTAAAGTGCTGAACAATACACTTGTTATTCACCAGCGAGTCTTCAGTGACACAGAAACACGTGTCCCCGGCAAACCCCGTGCTCTAACGAGACATCACTCCAGCTCCCAATGCTTTCCAAATAAAAACTGCTGGAAAAACAGGAGGAAACAGGTGTTGGAGACATTATGAATGAACTCAGCGCACACAGTCATTGTCTGTGCAACATTTACTATGAAGAAAGCTTGGGGAAATCCGTTCACTAATAATTCATTGTTTGCCCATGAAAAATATGTGTGCTAACAGCTTGCTCTGCACTCATTATACAAAGTCACACTCCTGTACTTACCCATTACTTTTGCTTTTTAAGCACATCAACATTTTGTTGGGTTTTGGTTTGTTTTGGTTTTTGGTTTTTTTAATCTGGGTAAAAAGCACATTAAAAAATTTTATTACTGCTTTTCAATGCATTTTGGTCAAAAATACTGTAATTTTCTGTTCACTGAAAGCTGGGGTTTTAATTTATTTTTACTATGACAGTAAGCACATAGGTCTTCCTTTCATGCATTACAGAATAGAAATATCTACAAATTAAAATCCTGAAAAAATCTTAGAAATCTTGAAGTTGTCAACAACAATATTTCGCTAAGGGTGATACGGAAGAGAACAGGAGCCTAGCCCACAGAATCACAACGACTGCTAAACAATTTTTATTTCAAAAAAGCCCTCAAAATGGTGTTGAGCAGCAGCCTCTGAATTCAACATTTTCTAAACCAGCAGACGAGATGCCTTGCATTGAGTAGCACCGTTAGAAGACCCAATGAGGGAGCTGCCCACATGGTTAATCCTGATTTTCTGCAGTTGTTGGGAGGTTCTGGAGGACAGAGAGACAGCTCGTGCTGGGTACCAGATCTAAGAGAATGCGAGGGCCTTGACAGTCACAACCTCCCACCACTCCCAGACAGAAGTACAAAAAGAGACAGAAACTCAATTAATCAACAGCTGAAGCAGATCGTATTATTACTGGCAAATGAGCATCCTTTCTCTGGAAAGCATGTCTTGTTAAACTGGTATTTTCGGCTGAGTTCACAGGAGCTTACCAAAGTGATAACACAGTCATGATTCTGTGAGGAGGCTCTTGCCTCATTTTCACCTGGCACGGTGAAAGCCAGAATAATAACAAATCAACCCAGCAAACATCTGGTGGACTGAAAGGGAGTTAACAGGTTTAAAAATATAGGATATTTGGGAAATAATCTTTACGAAAATAAGCAGCTTGACTGTGTTTCACGGGAAACGTTTTCAGCCCTGCTTTTCTGAAGGGGCTAGAAATTCGTTGGTGGCACACCAGTAATGGGAAAAGTAAATGGTAAAAGAAGAGTAAGATCAAAGCTAAAGAAGCTCATTTTTCCTGCCTAGAACCACGAAGGGGTGTTAACACAGCAAATGCAATGTTGTAACAGGGAGAGCCCAGGAATGTCACAGAGCAAATGGCTCTGGGTGAGTTCAGCACCTGGAAAGAGCACCCCGGTGGCGATGTACCCTCAGGAGGAGCCCCGGTTTGTGCTCTGGCTGCGGGGGTGATGCAATACTTGCACACCAGAGCAGGTGGCTATCACACAGGACCAGGCTTTATCACCTGCTGGCTTTAATGCTGTTTGCCTAAAACAGTTCAACAGGTTTAACCTCTGGAGAGGCTTCAGAGAGGAACCGCCAGAATGACTTAAGGACTGAAAAATGCGAATCACAAGATTCGAACAGCTCCATTTCATTTGTCAGAGAAGAGTAAGGGCAAATATGAGATCATAACATGAACTAATTGAAAAAATGAAAGCAATTCAGCAGAAGTCATGTGGACTGTTTTATGGAGGAAGCCAGAGGGAATTATCACATTTATTGCTGTCTTACTTTATCATCAAAGGTTATTTCTGAGCTCCCCATTGAAGTGTATCCTGCCAACCTCAAATCTCTATCTGCCTTCCGCCAGTGTAACACACAGCAGTCTTCAAGGATTTCAAGGAATGTACCAGTAGTGGAAAGCTTCCTGTGCTCCATCCCTAGTTCCAGTCTGCTGCTACTCAACAGCTCACCAGTGCACCACGAAATAGCTGGGGTCTGGGGGATTTAAAAAAAAAAAAATGAAATTCTTGATTCAGAACACAGTGTGCTGGGAAAAAGACCTGCTAAATAAAGTACCAAAAATAACAGTACACCGAATACCCACTGGTTAAGCAATGCTGACAGTATTAACAAAGCCACCCAGATGACGGGGGGCAGTAAATTCTCACTGTGGTCTGAGGGACACAAGCGCCCAAACGGCCACTGAGAGGAGCCTCTTCCAACCACCCTGGTCCCACAGCCCAAAGGTCTGCAAAGGACAATAATCCAGGGATTAGCTTTGCCAAGGAAACCTATGGATCCTCCTCCAAAAATCGTAGGGCAGTGTTGTCTTTGGATTAAAACTTCTGAACATAATCCCAGCCCACACTCCCAGCCCTGTGACCTGACATGCCCTTCCCCAGTTTCCCAACATGTAAAAAATAATAATATTGATATCAAACAAAAATAGATTGACTTGCTATATTTGAGACTAATTCTTGACTCATATTATTTTAATAGGCGGACTAAAATACAGACAGGAAAATGTTATTTGCTCTGTTTCTGCTGAGTCTTTGCCAACTGCCCTGAACACCAAGAATTTAAAATTAACTAAGCAATTCTCCTTAAGCAGATGCAGAATAGTATGAAAAAAGTGATTCAATTAGTCTGTAGACAAAGCTGCTCAGTGCTAACAAAGAATCTCTCATCACAACTTCTGAAACCTGTCCATGAAAGAACACATACCAAGATTTAATTAAAAAATAGCTGTTGCTCATAGCCTTGATTAGCCACCTGGAACACTTGATAACAACTGGTATCCACCAGATCCTTTTGCCAAACCCTTTATATTTTGCTCTTAAATGAAGTGGTTGCTATTTCAAGAGCACAAAATTCTGTGACCCAAAGAGCCTATATGGTAGACTTGAGTCGAAATTTCTATTATGAAATTTTGTATGCATACAAATACAGAAATACTGAAATACGTAATGACTTTATTGGCGTGCATTTATTAGGGGTGACTTCCCAGGACATGAAGGGATCCTACAAGACAGATGGAGAGAGACTTTTTACATGAAAAGGGGGAATGACTTCAAACTGAAAGTAGGTTTACACTGGATATTAAGGAAGAAATTCTTCCCTGTGAGGGTGGGGAGGCCCTGGCACAGGCTGCCCAGAGAAGCTGTGGCTGCCCCATCCCTGGAATTGTTCAAAGCCAGGTTGGAGGGAGCTCTGAGCAAACTGGGACAGTGGAAGGTGTCCCTGCCCACGGCAGGGGGGTTGGAACTGGATGATCTTTAAGGTCCTTTCCAAGCCAGGCCATCCCATGGCTCTGTTTAGAGTTGAATCCATCGAGTAGTTTGCCTGTAAAAGTTGCAGTTAACCTACTATTGGTGGAATTGCCATAATCAGGTCTTCCCAATGAATTTTATTTCAGAGAAGTACTCCCAGTGTGCACAGAAGATTCTGGATGTGGCTGTTGTCACACTTAGGTTTCCAGCACTGCCTGCTGAACCTGCGTCTCCAACTCTAAACTGGTCAGTGCAGTGCCCAGGCTTGTTCCAAGCTTGTTGACACTGGCAAGGAACAATGTTAATGGACTAACAAGGGCCATCCTGTAAGGTTTTTTGTTGTTTATTAGAGCATCAGCTTTGAAAGCTTCCATGCTCTGCCCACAGCATGGCTCTGAGCCAGAGGCTGGGATCACCATGGGCAGCTCCCCTTGCTCTTCCTGCTCAGCCAGGAGATGGGAGGGAGCTGCTGGAACCCCTTCTGTGTGCCCCCTGCCGCTGCCTCTGAGGCACAGATGACTTTGGGGATGCATCATTTCCCCTTCAGTCATCAGCCATAACCAGCTCCCCGAAGGCAGCAATTTGGAGACATAAACACAGGGTATGAAATGCAGTCTGGTATTTTCATGGGAAATGCTTCTTCCTCTGCAAGAGCTGCTCAAGGACCAACACCAGCAGGGACAGCAGCGCTGGGGCAGATCTCATCTCTCACCCAAAATGCAAGTTACAGGATGAAGGAAAGCTCTTAGTGCAGGCTTGTAACCAGAGCAAGGCACATTCCCAGCTGCTGCACAGCAACAGTTGGTTTTGAAAGCCCACACATCATCAATTAATGGGCACGTGGAAACTGAGGAAAAGCCCTGGTCCTGTGTTAGGGATGCCCAAGTATCCAAGCTGGATGCCCAACAAGGCTCTCCTCTCTCTCCCCAATAAATTCACATTTCATTCCGCAGCCCAACCAAAACTGACCTTTAGAAGTTCCCGTAAGAGCTCTGTACCCTCAGTGAACATTCTACCTGAGCTAAGAAATTAAACTATAGCGAGAAACTGAGAAACACTTTGTTATTTGTTTTGTGTCTTTTGGGGTCTTTTTGGTGTTGTTTTTAATACAGGGAACACGGTTGTGAAAAACACAGTTGCTTGATACGATCACACACAGAAAAAAGTAATTCTTCCTCCTCTGCATACTCAGACTCTTCTGAGCTGGATGCACCAACTCTTCAGTTTTTCACAGAGTAACACTCCCTGTGCATGTCATGGGGGAATGACAGGCTGCAGCCTAATTTGACATTACAAAACGAAGATACAAGGAATTAAATAATTAGAGCCTTAATGACAGAGTACAATGCGTGTCTCCTTTGATAATCTCCTGAACTCTAGAGATGAAAGCGGGGTAGAAACGTGCACACAAGATGTGCAAAAGAGAGAGTTTCAAAGCCTTGTGGAGCACATTGGAGTGCACTCTTCCTTGCTGTTCCAACAGCTTAAAAGATCCGTCTGTTAGAGCAAAAAACTTCTCCAATTGTCTGGGCGACTTCTGCTCTTTTGTGCCTCCCTTGCAGCTGCCTCCCCCTCACCTCCTCTGCCAGCCTCCCCTTGGCTCCCTGCACTTGTGGGCAGCTGGAACTTTCCTTGCTGTCCTACTGTTTGATAATAGCAGCAGTAACAGGAAGTAACTTACTTCATGTTTCTCCCTACTCTTCAAGTTCATTTTAAAAAACCCCAAATATATCATATATTAAGTCCATTGACTGGAAAACAATTTTTCCTAAAAATTTGCCTGCCTTTCTTTTTTTTTTTTCTTTTGTTTATTATTTCAAATATTATCCTTTCCACTGGCTTTCAACATTTCTCTCGATTTTCATCCTGCCACATCATCAATTTTGTCAGTTAGGGGAAAAAAAAAATCAAGATCCCTTCAAGCTCAAAAGAGTTTTCAGCTGTCTAAATGTCAACTAAAGATATTATTTAACTACTCTGTCCCTGTACTCTGAAAATGAGGACGAAAACGGAAATAGGAATAACGAAAAAAGAAACGAAGATGCTGATATTTATCATGAAAGATTGCTCTAGGCTGTACGAAATAGAAATGCAAATTCTTATTCATGATGCTGGATACAAACAGCCAAATCCCAACATATTCCTGTGACTTGAAACGAGAGAGATTACTCTAAAGGGGAAACACATGATGAGCTGCCTAACACAGGGGTCCTGAAAAAAGTTTTATCTAAGAAAGGCTTTTCTATTCCCTGGAGTTGATATCCAGTTAATGCTTCTAGTAATCTAAAGAGATTATCACTTGCTTGAAAATGAACACGAAAATTCTGCTACAAAACTTGGTTTGTGTTTTTGATGGTTTAGTAAAATAGCACAGAGCTATGAAAATAGCTTTTTACTTTAATATTATTCTCCCACACATTATCATCATTAAGGATTACTCCCAGGGCTTACTGGCACTGTTATTCTTCTGTTTCTCAAAATATGAGATAAATAGAAAATATGAATAAATAAGAAGAAGCTACAGCATGTCCCACTGTAAACAACCAGGAGCATTTTGCTGAGTTCACCTTACAGGGCAGTAATGAACAGAGCATATCCTCACCCTGTAAGTGTCCAAAAGAGTTTTATTACCATTCCAATCACTCCAAGAATTGGACTGTATTTTCATGATGGGGCAGAGAAGTTCATGTTACTTTAAGTTGCTTCCCAGATTGGCTCAATCTAGGCTATGACCTGCAGCCCAGTCTGGTTTGAACAAAATAATTAGCATTTACTCAGATAACTCAGCTAACAGCCTCGATTTGAGATGCCTCTCTAAGAACATAACATCAGCATTTTGTCTGGGATTCACTTACACAGTTAACAGGTTTTCATTTATAAAGTTGTATTAGAATACCATGCAATTTTCCCCCTACTTGCACCATTTCCTATCACTTGTGTGTCTAATTAGCTTATATCTCAGTGCTAAAAATTACTGCTGGCCTGTTCTCAATGTACCTTAATATGGTGACTAAAGAAAAAAAAAAAAGAAAAATCCAATTAAGATTTATGGGATCTGACTCTTCTTTGCCTTTAAGTTTGACCATGTAATTTAGCATTTCACCTTAATATTCAACTCGTGTAACTAGCAGTGACATAAGCTGCAAGGTATAAAAGAATCAGACCTGTTTGATTACATGAAATTAAACATCTCTTATTTTTATTAAGCATTCTTTCAACGGTGTTAGGCCATGCCCCAAAGAGGAGATTCCAATACTGCTTCTAAGCTATTTAGAGAATTTAAAACAGTGTCAAACTAGGCTTTGAATATCCTAAAATGTGCTAGTTGCGAGCACAGTCTTATTTTCAGAGGCAATGAGCCTCTGAAAACAAGATTGGTTTCCAACTTCTAGTCTGGCTACACAGAGTTCAAATCACAGACCAAGGGAAAAAAAAAAAAACGAAGACTCTCTGCTGCTACTGTTACAGCACTTCACTAGTGCGAGTAGGAAAAATAAATAAACCTGAGAACAAGCTATTATTAGTTTTTCTCTGCAGATAAATGTTATTAATGCTGCTTGGTTTACTCTCCAAGCACTTGGCCCAAAAGAAGCAGCGTTCCACTGACCTTTGCCTTGGAAACTTTGAGGTTTGGTTCATCCAAGTCCCATGAATGGAAAGGAGAAGAGTGGAGAAGAGAGCGAGGCGAAAAGAGACATCTGCCTGAGGATGCCTTCCAACAACTGTGGGTCCTGCTCATCAGCTCTGGGAACGCAGTGTCCTCTGTCACGGACACAGAGCATTCCTGGGCAGGAAAAGGTGGAGGAGCTCTTTGGCTAAACTGAACAGGGCAGGTAAGATTGCCTGGGCTGGGGAATGCAGGCTTTGTCTGCATCTGAAATGCTCAGTCAGGTACTGTTCCCTTGCGCTGAGCGGTTTCAAATCTAAAGGGCAAGCCCAACAGAAGTGTCCTTCAATAAGTTCATTTCAATCTGCTTTTACCTGTCACTAAGAGCCAGCGCAGCTAAACCCCTCACCCGGCAGCATCCTCTGAGCACGGCCCAGCAGCACCAGGGTCTCTCGACTTGTGCCAGGGGTGCACGCTGCTCACTACCCCCCTGAGAAGCTCCACACTCACCAGGGCAGTAAAATCCACCTGAAACCCCATCCTGATCCAGCTCCAACAACCACCTTCATGTCACCACCTGCTGCTTCCAGGGGGAGCAGAATCTGGGATGAAGGAGAGCAAGAAGGTGTCCATCGGAGGACTGGGAAAAATTGATCTTCAAAGACCTTCTGGTGTGCTGGCAGAACCACAGAAAAGACTAGAAATGTTCAATTACAAAGTCTTTGCAAAAAAAAAACCCCAAAGAAAAACCTCAAAGTCACCTCAAATTCAATATATTTCCTTTCATTCCCTTTCAGTGCATGTTACAATCTGGGATCACTGTAAACAGCATTTGTAGCACCGTGATCCAATCCATTTTCCAAGTACTGTGAGGATTAAGCACATATGAACCAGAAAGAAAGAAAAAATAAACCAACCATCACACATGAGAAACAAGGTCTGGCTTCCATTTCAGGGAATATTAATAACTGAAATTGTTAACAACTGACTGACAAAAACTGTTCTGCTGCCTGCTGGTTTAACTGCTTCCAGGCAACATTATGATTACTTCTAATAAGCCTAGAAATCAAACGAGCCTTAATAATACAGAACAGCGAGTCTCAAAAAACCTACACTTTCTAGTCAGAATGGTTCTCCTGCAGCCAAAAATACAGTGTGAAGGTGGCTTGCAAGAGCCAAGTGAAATTAGCACTCGATATTCACAAGGGAAGGGACTCTGCACACAAAGGGCACCATTTGGTTGTATTTCAGGTCCTGTTAAATTGGCTCCCACTGCCATATGAACTGGAAATCCAAAGATGATGGATATAAACAAAGTATAGCTGCTTCAGAAATATTTTTTCCTCCATTTAAATTCTTTTTCTTTCATTACGAAGGATCATGGTTTGGGTTGGAAGGGACCTCAAAGACTATCGAGTTCCAACACCTCTGCCATGGGCAGCGACAACTTCCACCACTCCAGCTTATTTAAAGCCCCGTCCAGCATGACCTTGAACACTTCCACACCTGACAACACAATGGAAATTTTTCATCTCTAATTCCAAGCTAATGCTTGTGACTTGAATGGATTTACACTTTTTCCCCAAAAGAGAGGTTTTTGTGGCACAGCTCATGGCAGCTACAACAGAGGGAAAGAGACTTGTAGGTCAGACCCCTACCACAGGTCAGACCAAATTTCCATACAGGACAAAGCTGATCTTAGCTCCGAAGTGCTGCCTGCAAGATTCCCAGCAAACAACCTATGCCAGTACTTCACTGGAAAACATTACAGAGCTCTGAAATGCTCCAGCAGATGCAGACGTTTTGTAGGGACAGAGAATCTACAGATTAAGCTACAGAATGTGGCTTTGTCACTGAACAGGAGGGGCTGAACAGTGATCTCCTTTTTTTCTTGGTAACTACCCTTAATCTGTATTCCCCTGCTACAAGGATTGCAGCAAAACTCTTTACAATGAAAGGACAATTAAGTCACACTACATGCAAAAAGGGATCATTTGATAATGCTCCACTAATTTCAGCAAGATAAGACACTAATCACTTATGGTAATCGAATTTGCCCTGGTAATGCAGTGAGTGGACACTGCTGAAGCAATTCAGAGATGTTCACTAGCTCTGCACCCTGATGCCACCAGGTCACAGCGTGTCCCTGATGGGGACACTCCGAGGCTGGGAGGACACCACGTTACCTCCTGTTCCATTTTTGTGCCAGGAAAGGCAGATTCTGGATTCTTCCATCATACCTACTCTATGAGTTTCCAGCCACACGACTACTGGTGTCTGGCAATTCAGAATATCTGATGGTGCAAGAAGAAAGGCTCAAATATTTATTTTTTTACAACATTGTCTATACCCAAAATAAACGACGGTCATAAAATACTGTGGGTTTTTTTTTCCGACATTGGAAGAATTATCTGTAATAAAAGCATATCCATAATAAATCTAATCAATACCCAATGGCTACCTAATGCCATGCAACTCGTGCGGGAAAGCGACGGCAGATGAGGAGCGCTTCGGTTCTGTGCAGCACCGCCAGGTGGCAATAGCAGCCCGGCTAACCCATCCCACAGCACGCCAGTAGCACCAGCTGCTCATTCCCCTTTTTCCTCTCTCTCAGCCCTACCCCGAGCTTTTTTTAACTTAAACTCAGCGGCAGACGAAGCAGCTATAATAAAAAGGGCCCCCACAGCTACTCCTACTTCATGAGATAGTCCAAAGACTGGGTCCAACCTAAGCAGCTCCCAAGAACTGTGACTGCCACTTCCAATCTGGCAAATCCTGATCTTCTTGCACTCCAGGCGTAGCTGTCTCATGCAGATACCCATCACATGAACCAGATTTCTGCAAACTGACACCTCTTCGATGTACTTTGGCTCAAAGAGGGAACAGTGTGCAAGAATCCACTCATTCCCTATCCAAATACTTCGTATGTGCCCCAAACTATACGATACGTGGAAACGCAGGAGAAAAAAAATACTTTTTGATAACCTGAGAATGATAGAAGTACACCAGGCCTGGATTTGAACAGAAAACTAGGTCCAAAAAGTGGCTGATATTTCTCAGATTTCGGTGAGTTCTTTGTATGAGTGAGTTAGAACTGCATGGTTTTGCTTTACTATTTTAAGAAGCAGAGGTGGCTTGGTGGATGGAAATGAATTGCCATTGCAAACACAAGTTGCAGGCATCACACTGAATGCTGATGCTGTAAATCAAAGAGCAATCTGGCTTCATCCAGTATCCCAGGACTACAGTTTCTAAACTTCTCAGCAGTCTGGTAAACACATCCGTTGGGGTTTTTTAAATGGAGCTGTAGGAAGAATATAATCCTAGATAAATTCGTATATAAAGCTCCACCTCTGGTCTGACCTCACCAGTATCCTATCTGGAACTACAATAAGGTAAAAGCAAAAAGGAGTCACTGATTCCCACCTGCTCTTCAGACCTACAGTCCCGAGTGCGCAATTACCTCAGACCACCAGGAGCTTTCACCTCCAGCACCACAGGGATCAGCAATCCCTCCCTAACAGCCGTACTTCTGGCCTGCAAGGATTAACGCACTGACCTGAGTCAAAAACCATTTTATATGACCCTAAAGCAGAAGCTGGAATAACTTGCATTGTAACTACTGTTCTCTACTAGGATTTTCTGTTAAATGAGCTTTTTTATCAAGAGTTTCATCCCAACACTGGGAAAGGAAATGCAACTGAAGGTGGAAGAAGAAAAAGAGGGAGGGGAATTATATTCTCTTGGCTTCCACTCATCGCTTCTAAAACCGAGTGTGTTCATGCTTAGGATGGATTTATCTTCTGGTAGTCAAAACCCACAGCATCTTCTTGTCAGAGGAACAGCTGCTCAAATGCACGTTACACACTAGGACTTTGTGTCCCGAATTGCTTTGATCTTTAATTTCAGTTCCAGTATTGTCTGTAATTCTATTCATAAAGCTAAATTACGACTTGAACTGCAAAATTCATTCTAGCTCCTTCAGAATTTAAAACACCAAATCAGAATATGAAATTAGCCACTGACTCCAGCTGCAAGACATTTCTTATTTCTCATTTTCACCCACACTCATTGGAAATGCAGTTCAAATGACAACCTGAAAATTGGTTTTAATCACAACTAGTACATGGAGGTTCGCCTTGTAGTTCCTTACATCCCATAAGCACCCAAAGCAATGACATGTGGAGTGGCAGAAGATGAGCCAAATACCTCTCCAAGGTACTCCAAGGCATCACACATCTGAGCAACAGGTGTCGAGCTCTGAAAAACAAAACCAGATACCAAAAACCCAAAACACACTTCAATTTGATTTAATTCTTTGGGGCGTGCAGCCTCAGGCCTAACACTGCAGCCGGTCACAGCATCCCCTAACACTTCTGGGCCATTCCTAAGCCAGAGGACCAACATTTTCCCTTCCAGCCTCTTCAATGGGATGCAATGTGGTAGAAGCAGACAGAGCCCCACAAAAAGGGGAACAAGCACTGCACCACTCCAGAGAGCATGGCAAGAGCTTCCTAAGGGAAAAGTCCTGCTCATCAAACCTGATTTCCTTTTATTGACAGGGTAGCCCACCTGGCTGATCAAGGGAAGCCAGTTGATGTAATCTTTTGGGATTTCAGTAAAGATTTCCATAGTGCCTCTCAGAGTGACCTTGTGGACAAAGTGTCCAGCACAGAGCTGGATAAACACATCATGGGATGGGTGAGCAACTGGCTCACAGGTCGGGCACAAAGGGTGATGGAAAATGGGGTGGCACCAGCCTGGGAACCTGTCACTAATGGGGTTCTGCAGGGCCCCATCGCAGGCCCTGTGCTCTGCAACATCTGCACTGACTGGAAAGCGGGACTGGAAGGGATCCTGAGCAGGTTTGCAGAGGATACAAAAGGAGGAGCCTGCAGGGAGGCTCTGCACAGAGATCTCAGCAGATTGGAGGGCTGGGCAATCACCAGCCACAGGGAGTTCCAGACAGGAAAAGGCCGGATTCTGCACCTGGGATGGGGCAGCCCTGGCTGGGCAATCACCAGCCACAGGGAGTTCAGAAGGGAAAGTGCCGGATTCTGCAGCTGGGATGGGGCAGCCCTGGCTGGGCAATCACCAGCCACAGGGAGTTCCAGCAGGGAAAGTGCCGGATTCTGCAGCTGGGATGGGGCAGCCCTGGCTGCACGGACAGACTGGGGAATGAGGGGCTGGAAAGCGCTGCCGCGGAAAGGGACCTGGGGCTCCATGGCAGGCTGAATATGGGTCAGCAGTGCCCTGGGGCCAGGAGGGCCAGCCCTGTCCTGGGGGCATCGGGCACAGCCGGGCGAGGGAGGGATTGTCCCGCTCTGCTCTGAGCTGGAGAGGCCTCACCTCCAGCGCTGGGGCAGTTTGGCTGCCACAATGTAAAAAAGACACTCAGCCATTAGAGAGCGTCCAAAGGAGGCCACAAGGATTGGGAAGGGCCGGGAGGGGAAGCCTCGTGAGGGGAAGCCATGAGAGCAGCAGCTGAGGGCACTGGGTCTGCTCAGCCTGGAGGAGAGTGAGGAGAGACCTCACCACAGTCTGCAGCTTCCTCCTGAGGGGCAGAGGAGAGGCAGGCACTGACCTCTGCTCTCTGGTGACAGTGACAGGACTGAGGGAACGGCCTGAAGCTGTGTCAGGGAAGGTTTATGCTGGATATTAGAAAAGGTTCCTCACCCAGAGGGTGGTTGGGCCTGGAACAGCTCCCCAGGGCAGTGGTCACAGCACTGAGGCTGGCAGAGCTCAAGAGGCGTTTGGATGATACCCTTGAGCACATGGTTTGATTCTTGGGGTGTCCTGTGCAGGGCCAGGAGTTGTGCTCGATGATCCTTGCAGTCCCTTCCAACTCAGCATGGTCTGTGATTCTGTGGAACAGACTGCCAGGGAGGTCATGGAGTCTGCCCCTCTGGAAGTATTCAAAACCCACCTGGACACATTCCTGCGTAACCTGCTCTAGGTGACCCTGCCTCGGCAGGGCAGTTGGACTGGATGATCTCCAGAGGTCCCTTCCAACTTTAACTATTCTGTGATTCTGTGATAAAAAGACCACATAAGTCAGGCTTTGTTCTGTGTTCAAACTGGTAAAATTTGCAGAGCTAAATGCAAAGCCAACCTGCAGTAGCTCTAGATCTCTAGAAAAGAAGCTATTTTTAAACTGCAGTAGCAATGTGGGCTGCATAAATTAGCATAATCTTAGCCTTCACAGATAGTTCTCAGCTGTTTTACTTACTACAAATTAACACTCTGCAGATTCCTCGCTTCTACTAACGTGGTCAATCATGCAATTCATGGGGCTTAAAATCTCCTTTTTAGATTCTCCAAAATCTCAAGGCCTTTTTTCACACTCTTTTCCTTTTCAGAGCAGTACTATCACAGGTTCAGGTTCCATTACAAATCTCACAAGGTTTCATGTGTAACTGGTGGTTCTGTGGTTGCCTAAATGCAGGACATCCTCCTATTTTCTCAGCTGATGATTTTCTCCTCATGAGCAGATGGCATGGAAGTGGAGTGCAGATGGAAACCCACAGCCCACAAACTCCTCATTATAATTTGAAATAGCGTATGCAGCTCTTCGATTCTCATCTTCTCTTTAAATTATTTTCAGCAATGAAGGAGAAATTGCTGTTTTCAGAAGGCACAGCCAAAAGTAATGATATCTGTTTATAGCTGAGGACATTCTCCTAACAATGCGACTTCTATTTTCACAAGTTTTATTAAAATCCATAAACCATTACCGGAAAGGACTTTAAATCGAGTATCTCTTGCTTTGAGTCAAGTACTACCTTAAGAAGAAAGATCAATAAGGAAAAAAAAAACCAGATCACACATGCACGAAGGTTTAGAAGTCCCACAGTTAGCTATTTAAGGTAATTCATGGCTCCAGGTATCACTTTACCTGAGCTGCTTGGAATTATAATGGATTTATCTCTGCAGAACACCTGTTAGATAAGGAAGCTGCTGGTGATAAACTGCAGCAGGCAGCAAGGAGGTGACACTGATGCTGATGGCCTGTGGTTCACAGATTCACCCTGCATCCTCCCTGCCCTGTAGGACTGAAACCCCTCCTGGCAGAAAGGCAGGGCTCAGAATGAGGGTGCCATAAAAACTCGACTCATCACTTCTTCAAGCTTTTTCACAGCATGTCCAGTCTGGTGGAACTGGCTTTCCTAACCTTCTGACCAGTTGGAAAAGTCCTAAAAATAGCAAAATAAAAATACCTGTGGTGGAAAATAGCAAGGAAAGAAATAACAAGCATTAGAGGTCAAGCTTGGATCCCTGAAAAGTTTGTATTAACCAATGGAAAAGCATTAAAACAAATAAACATCTCCCTTAGCTATAAAAAGAAAACAAACAATACTTGAGACACCCAAGTGACGTGGCTGGTGAGGATTTACAAACTCACAGACAGCTCTCACATGCAGCATAAATGAAAAGTTGGCTACTTTGCTCCTGTTCCAGAAGCCTGGAGTCAGACTTGATAAACACAAACAGCCTCGGTTGTTCCAAGTTTTGAGCTGGTGCCTGACAACCAATCCCTAAACCACACTGCTCTACCTCAGCTAGAAAGGAACCTTCTGAACTGTCTCACAAAATGGTTTCTCCCTATTTAAAGGATGGATACATGTTCTTTAACTATATTTTCGGGCTGCAAGGGCAAAGGCTTTTTCTCAGATGGCTGAATTTATTTGCATATTATACATCAAAACCATTCAGATGTCCAACCTAGTTGTGGTATACATACACTACGACACAAATTATTTGCCTACAAAATGCAGGGCTGTAATCCTCCACAGCATGCAGGCATGCTAATGATCTTACACAGGGGGGCAACACAAGATGAAAGAATGAAGAATTTCATCACCAAGGACAATTTATCTTGCCTACACTCATGGAAGAAGATTATGGGAGGTCGTCTTCTTAGTGGTTTCCCTTTCACAGCACAAAAAAAGATGATCAGTTTTCACTAGGGAAGACTTGTCCTTTCTCCTGTACCACATGACCTTCCTGTCCCACCCACCAAACACTACACTGACATCAACTCCACGGTACTGTCTAACACAAAGGTTTGTAGAGGGTAATAGAAACGCTCAGATTGGAGATGCAACCCTTAAGGACTTCCCCGTGTCAAAAGAACCTAACACACCTTTGATCTCCAGCGTAATGGCTTGCACTGGAAACTGATCAGGGTCTTCAAAAGTGACCATCTGAAACTGTTGCTTCATGAGAAAACTCAGCTCAAACTCGACGGAATAAATAATTTCCAGAGCAGGAGAAAGCTCCATTGTAAGTGCCTCAAGGAAACCCTGATTCTCTGAAGTCCATCAATATCCCACAGTTCATCCACAGGCACGTTCAGAGCCTTTGGCATAAGCGCCTGATCACCCAGGGAAAGGCAAAGAGAATTTTGGCGGAGGATGAGATATGGTGCCAGCATTTCTGACACAGCAAGAGCAACTCTACCACACATCTGCTTCTCTGTGAGAGGCTGAATCTGCCTGTGACAAGGTCAGTTTTGAGAAGGGTTGGAATTAAAAGATTATGCTCCCTCCATCCTCTCACTGAGGTTATGCTAATTATTTCAGGGGAGCAAAGGAATTCTTTGATCCTCCAAGTCCTCCTTCCCTCACAAGGTGACTCCGGCTGCCGGCACAGCACCCAGAGGAACGGCAAAGCATATCCTAATTCCATAATTGCGGAATTAGCCGTTTTCAACCTTGAAATTTAACCCTAAGAAATTGAGTATGCAGTAATCCACATAATCCAGGCCTCTACACCTGTCCCTCTTCCAACTAATCTCACCACCCTTCACCATGACACATCTTAATTTAGAGTCCTATCTGCTGAGGTCAGTGTGTAAGTGGATGCTCAGGGGTGGCAACAACTATTTGTCACATGGTGGGACCACTTGCTTTGCGAAGCCTGCAAGATATAGAAATATCAGCAGCGAGCAGAGCCCTTCGCCAGCCGTGCACAGATGATCTTTAGGAACATTCTAGGAAGCGGCGAGGAGAAGGGACAGATAAATAAATAAATAAATACGTGTAGCGTAGCCCTGGATAATGCGATCTGCTGGTATTAAGATTTCTCCTGAAGGAGTTAAGTATATACCAGCTGCTCTGCATTAAACCGAGCTGGCATCTGAAATCATGCAAATTAGCTGAGCTCCCATCCATTTGAGCCCGGCGTTTAACAGCATTGCTGTAAATGATGCAAAGCACCGGCCAAACCAAGCCCTGCCATTTCAGCTGCTGGCAGCGAGGAGAGGAGGAGGCAGGGGGGGTAGTGACTCTGAGTGATGCTGCAGCTATGCACAAGATGGTTTGCAAGAGCCTCTTTCCACCACAGGTATTGTTTGCGTGACCCAAACGCGCCCATGTGGATTGGAAACCCCGGGGCTTTTATCTGTTGAAAATCCATTTATGTACGTGACTAAGAACCACTGAAAAATTATTTAAAATTCAACTATTTGCCAGTGGAACGCTGAGATCTCAAATCTCTCTTTGCTTAACGCTGCACAATAAACACTGAGTGGATCTGACGGGTCATCGGCTCAGAAACGCTGACACAGCAGCCAGGGGTGGCATCAGTCCCCTCCATCATGTCCAACACCAATGGACATTTCTCAGACTGTGGAGGGAACAGATGAAAATTTGTGTTTATTCAACACGAAGCCCTTTTTGGCTGAATCTGAGAGCACTTGGGAGGCAATAAAGAGGGCTAAATCTTCCTTAGTTCACACTGTTGTGGCCAAGAGATTGAGTTTCAGCACAAAGCTTAAACGGTGAAAGGAGAGTGAAGGATCTGCTGTTAAGAAGTCTAGGAGCTCCACAGACCTTTTTTTAATTATCATTTTAGGTTCCTTGTTGAGGGTAAGGTGGAATTGCGTTAAAGATAGGGTACAGCTGCCTTGCTATCCAACCTGACAAACCAACCCACCAGCGGTGGTGACCCACGAGCATGACATCCCCACACAATACTGCACCTTGGTGGTTGCACCACCGATCACTCCACGTGGTCCAAACCCTACCAGGGAAAGGCCAAAAGGCATCTTTCAGGCAGGGAAGGAAAATCTACATCACTGCAGTGTGGGAAGCTGGTATCTGACTGCTTGGAAACAGGATCCTAGGCAACCGCTGCTCTTTCCTCTCGAAAAGCAGAAAGCGCCTTGATTCAGTGAAATAGAGCAAATTCATCACAATTCCCCTGGAAAGGCTCTGTAGGGATGAACAGGATGCTGCTGCCTCCCCTTTCCAGCCCCATGCTAGAGGACCTGGCACCTTTTTGCCAGCTTTCTTTGGCAGTGCCCATCTGGCACATTACCATGGAGGATCAGACCCCTGTGAGCTCCAGAGCCCATCCCAGAGGAATAAGATGCAGCAATGCCAAAAATACTCCTTCCCAAAATAATCCGTCCCAGACAAGTCTGGAACACGTGTGGCTGTCCTGAGAAGCAGACTGGCCCCTGGTTATTGAGCAAGAAAAGCAAAACCCATTGCTAAGCTATTGCACCAAATGGTCAACGCACATTTGATCCTGAAACAACATGTGACATTTTCCGATCAGTTTTGAAGGCTTAAATATCCATAGGTCTCTGGCAAATGCAGGATAATTTAAAACGGAATCAAATTCGCCTTACTAGACTGACTGATCCATTAATTATTGTCTCCACCAGCTGCAATCAAAGCTGCACGTTGATCTTTGTGGATCAAAATGTCAGTACTGAAGTTACCTGCAGTTTCCAACAGCGGACATGGCTCTACAAAAACAGAATCTGTTCCTAAATATTTGTTTCAAGATACACAAGTGTAACAAAGCCTCAGTACCCATATTCACCATAAAGTGTCACACAAGCTAGAACAGCAACATGAAATCCCACCAGAGTGTTCATTTTGTTCTACCAATAGGCAAGTACACAGAATTAGTAGATGGCAGAAAATGACAACATGATAATTTTTGGTCAGCATTTCCAGCAGAAGACAAGCAATCCTATCAGGGAAGATCCCCTCATCGCGTGGAACACAAAGGTATTACTACAACAGTCTTCACGACTGAGAATGTCACTCCATGAGACATAAAATACACAAAATAACAATTCCATCCTGTCGCACAACTCTTCCACCTCTCCCAAGAACAAAGCATGGGTATCCTCAGACAGCTGTTCTAGAAGATGTTCTTCCTAAAGAACTATGAAAAATCTAGCTGCTCTGGCTAGAAGGCCTTCTCAGCTCCCACAGCGTTCTCTGGGAGATGGGGGACAACATGGAAATGATCAGGGGAGTTGGGTCAGTCCTTTTGTTTGGAGAAAGTGTAACGAGACCAACAAGACCGCAGCACTGAGAGGAGCTCCTGCTGCACCCAGTAAGTCAGCCTGTCAGGGGCTGGCTTAGGGCTTTTATTGGTTCATGGCTTACATATTTCATGTGAAAGCCTGGATATGTGTAACTGGCACACTTCGTTCAGCGGGAGAGACAAACATCTCGGGGTTTCTCCCAGGAGGCTCTCCAGCCCAGCAAAGCCAAGGCACTTTTGGATGACACCATGGCTGTCCTTACCTAAAGGACAAGACGGAAGAAATGGACCAATATTAGCGACAGGGCACGTCAAACGGACACAGCTCGGGAGCCTCCTCCCAGCTGGGAGAGAGAGGACATGGCAACTTGTAGCCACAGCTGTAGAGAACCAAAAAACCACACAAGGAAAAGGACTTCAGGAAACGCCCAAGACAACGGATGAACACAGGCAAAAAAATGCAAGTAAACAAGACGCTGTCAAAATATGATGATATGACAGTTCAAAACTCAACACACACAGGGGGAAAAGTCCTGGTAAAAGTGCATTTTCAAATACAGAATTGGGTATTTTTTCCTTTTAGGCATTGTTTTCCCACACATTGCTTCCAGCTCTAAAATAACCCAAAATTAAAATGAAAAGCAATCCAAGGATAACACACCTAAAAATACTTCCAAGAGGCAAAAAAGAGGTGGAATCAGAATAAAACTTCAGATCTCAGCCTGCTTAAAAATAATAAGTGACCTGTTTTCTCATTTATTTTAATAGGTGGTTTATTTGTTTTAAGTTTTAGCAGTTATTTCCATGCCTATGCCTTGCAAAACTGAAGAAACTGAGACTGTTTCCACAAACTCCTTCAGAAAAAACAATTTACAGATAAAATTAGAGGCATACAACCAAGTGCCAAGTGTTTGACTGAATTCCAGTTCTTGGTGAATGGAAAACCAGCAGCTTCCTGTTACAAAATGTACCAACAGTTCATGTCTAATAATACACATAATATCTAACCATGTATATACTTCAAATAGAGATGTTTCTAAAAATAATATAAAAGCAGGGTATTTTTAGCCAGGTGAATTTCTCAGGAGAATGACATTCTACAGTTTGCTGCAAGGAAAAAGTAGATTAATGGGTTAAAGTTTTAAGATCATATCTTGATTTATACCAAAATAAAAGTAGAAGGTTTGGTTCCAAAGCTTCAAGAAGCAAAAAAACAAATGGGAAAAAAGGTCAAGAGCAGAACACACATCCTTTCATTAAAGGCCCAGCTATTGCTTAATTCACAAATTTATCTTCTTAAACAGCACTTACAATATTTATTCTGTTGCAAATTTGTAAAGTTCAAGCAAAATAATTATTGATTTTAAGCATCTCCTTAATTTCTTCCACTTTGGTAAGAACAGGGAACTTGGAGGCTAGAAGCATTAAAATATTCTACAAATTATTCAGAGATTTAAATCTAGTGGTGAGGCAATCTGGAAAGTGAAATTACAGAGTAGACAATGTTTCTCAAAGGACTCCTAAAAGGAAATTAAAACCAGCCAATACCAACCCTTAATTTCCAAAACCCAGAACTTAATCCACGCTGTGTCAATAAATAAAGGCTTTCGTTTTTGATACCCTCTGGATAGGCAAAAAGAGCACAAATGGTATTGGTCTCGTAATTTTATTTCTTTTTGGTACTTCTCAGATACTTGAAACTTGGGAAAGGTCCATGATTTGTTTACCAGACTCCTTCACAATTTGATTTTTTTTCTTTCTGACAGCTAAAGCTCAGGTTCAGTGCCAGCAGATTTCAAAAGCAGGATCTGTTGTTCTCCTCTCCTGATATCCTTGTACCTCTTTCTGCTTGGGTGTCACCGTGCATCACATGTCTCAGCAGAAGGTGAGAAAAATCCCTCACTGAAACAGGGACAAAGACAGGGAGAGTGCTCACTTGAGAAATCCAACTTCATGGAGGAAACGAACAGTTTCCAGGACAGAAGGAGAACACATGGACACCATATGCATGAGCATTTTGAGCTGTTAACAAGTAGCAGCGAAGGAGAAAGATAATCTAGTATCAGGGGACTAGCCAGTAATTTTCTACAGAACTGAAGACTTTCTGACCTTGGCTAAATTTCTTTTTGCCTCAGCCATCCATTTAATAAATGTTCTCCATAAAATAAGAACAATATCCCTGACTCTAAGGGGTGCTCTTAGGTTAAGCATATTCAGATTTTCAAGCCACATAGACAGACTGTCACAAGTAAGAGGAAAAAAAAGAACATTTTCCAGTATGATAAAAAACCAAAGGAAACTCTGAGTCCAAGTAATCCTTTGCATATTCAAAATGAAAACCCAATGATTAAAGAACATCCTGAATCTATAGTGCAATGTTACACCTGTTGTTCAAATGCGGGGCTTTAGAAAAGGCAGCTCTTCATATGAAAAGACAAATCACTAAAAAATCCACGTTAATAATCACAATAAAACAACTTCAGAATTGTTCTCTTGTTTTCTATCTGGGAACATTTCACCTGGAGCAACCCCCCAACAATTAAATATTTTTCAGTATGTATCTATAAATATATCAAACCCACTGTAATCATAAATAGAAGAAGAATTTGGCTACTTAATAGCCTAAAATTACTTACAGTGTGTAAAAAAAAATCTGTCATAGAGGAAGATAAAGCACAGGCCTTTTTGTAAGAGTGTACTTACGTATGTAACTATAAGCATATGAACAAGCTCATTAGTACCAATTTCAAATTTATTTTGTGCTTATGTATTTTGACAGCCTGAATCTATAGTTTTCCTTAGCTTCTCCCAGCTTCAGTAAAATCTATCCTTTGTTTGCATCCTAAACACAACTCCACTTGGTTTCTTCCAACTGCAAAAAGTGATGTTTCGTGTTAAAGTTATCAGTATGATTGACCACATTTCTCGTCATTTCATTTACAATCAGCTCAGCAGTTGTGGCGAGACCGAATTTCACCCCACTGAGGCAGCTCACGCAATGGCACCAAAACCAATCGATGTTCATCTGACTCTCAACTGGGCCCAGATACAGGTTTGCTTGATCCCTGTCCCTTCTGCAAGCTGGTTCAGCAGCAGAACTGTGAAACCCAGTACCACACACAAAAATGGCTAATGCACGGGAGGAGGGGAGGCATCATTCCTCTGCAATATGCTCCATTAATCTTGCTCTCTGTGAAGCTTCACATCAGCGATACCGAGGTTTAAACGGCTCCCGGTAAAGTTAATTAAAATAGTGAAAAGTAATTACTAATATCTGAACTATGTGGCTTCACTTGCATTGCTAATGTCACGGGCACAAGGGGAGTGAGGCAGAGAAGGGAAACCGACAGCCAGCAGACCCTGGGTCACGTGTGGCTCATCACGCAGCTGATGTGAGCCTAAATTTGAAGTGTGGAAAAATACTGGAGGAACCCATTAAGTTAATCAGTTTGAGAGCAGGGCACACGTGAGTGAAGACATCCCTGGAGCGTGCCAGCAGTGTGCCACCAGCCTGGGAATGGCTGTCCACTCTGGATTTACAGGCAGGGAGTTGGAACGGAGCTTCTGTACCCTTGTCATTGATTGCACTACAGAATGGGCAACGAGGAAAAAACCAGGGATGTTTTTAACCTCAGCAGGTGTGGCAAATGCTTCTGGAGCACACCCCAGATGTAGGTGATCTTGACAAATTAGGAAAGAAGAACTAAATCACTAGAAGAAAAATCTAGTGTAAGATTAGAAAATAGAGACATGTAGAACACCTCAGAACTAGACTACTCCAGATCCAGGCTGCCCAGCTTAACAAGATCTTCACAAACTGGGAAAGCAATATGAAGAAAAATCTAGCTGAGCAAGGTAGCTTGATTTCAGACAATGACATCTAATCCCTTTTAAACTGAATGCTTTAAAAAAAGGGGGGTCTAGAGCAACTGAAAAGAGCTCAGTAGATAGCACAAAGAGTTGCAAGAGTTCCAGAAATCCTAGGCTTTGCCTTGTGCAGGGAAGGAGAAAAGTGAGGGAGAACACACACAGTGATCACCTGCCCACCATGTCTACCAGGAGAGGGCAACTGCCTGGTTTTCAGCACAGGAATATTGCAAAGCAGTCTGCCAAGAAATAACAATTCCTACCCCCACCCCTCGCAGCCAAACTAAGCCCAGTACAGGCAATGGCTGAACACACACACTTCAGGTGAAACAGATGGCTGCCAGCTCCAAGGGTTTCAGCGGAAGGGTGGCACCAATCATTTAGCAAGGTCCCGGTGCCTTTAGTGCTGCTTCAGCTGCTGAAGGTACAAACAGTGATCATGTTTTAGGTTCTCCAGAGAAAGAAAACCAAGAAGCTGGAGAATACAACATACCAGCAATAAACACAGGAATTAAAACCGTGCTCTCCTTCAGTGGCGTTCACAGTAACATGGCAGCAGACTGAATGCCTGCAATGGCATCTTCCTTCTTGCATCTGCACGGACAATTTCCCCATGCCCACAGACTCCTAACTGGCAATGACTTCTTTCTTAAATAACTAATGCAAATTTAGTAGCCAAACGCATCTGGCTTTTTCAGAATCACTGAGAAAAACCATTCTGTAGATGAGAGATCACAATCTTGCTATCTACTCGACGGAAGTTTCTCTGGTAACAAAGTTAAATATTTCCAAAACAATTCTCTCTAAATATGGGTACCGTTTATTGGCGGTGTTTTCAAATCAGACAAAATAAGCACCAGTGCAACGGTCAGATAGTGTTGTGCAGAACAGAGGGGATTTAATATGGAAAAATGGAGTGTGTATATCAGTAACAGTAAAATAGGAATGGTACTGCCATGATTCATCGAGCTAAGATTTCTGACTCGCATTTACAATGGGCTTGATGCTAAAACCCTCAGACCTTTCTCTGGAAAGTGCCTCTGAAATACTCTGAAGTATGCTTTTTATAAATTGCACAGCATTTTAAAAAACACTCTGCCCTTATAAGGCCTTAAGGCACAAAACTTCCAGTTACTATGAAGTCCAGCTTACACATGTAAAACCATATCAAGAGGAACAAAATTAGTAAAATATTTAGAAGTTTTAACTGATACCACAGTTATGAGTGGGATGGCTTGATTTTCAGCAGGTTTTAAAAAAAATGGTACTTCAATGAATACCACTTGCAGTGCTCATGTTCTCTTGAAGAATTAGGTTCAAGAAAGGTATCACCTGGCACCAAAAAAGCTCATGAAGCTCTGCAGTGGTGCGTAAGTAGCTTGAAACATGCTAACCCAGCCTGAGAACATGGTCTGGTATCCCCACATGGTGGCTTCTGGACTATGCACTAGACACGGCCTCTTCTCCAGAATAATCAGTCAAATAAGCCACTAAATTTGGTACGATGTAGTGCAAAAGGGACTGACTTCAATGGGATTAAGAACAACTCCCCGAAATACTCCCAGAACCAAGAGACCTGATCCAAGTGACACCATCTCTCTCTCATTCTCCTTCCACCCACACAGGAGGATATGATGTGCTTCCTTGTGGGGTGAAAATTCTGCACAGGGACCAAGATCTGCAGAAGACAGGTGCGAAAACACTCTGCATTGGCCCAGCTTGTGGATCCTGCCTCTAAATCCTACGGGAAGAATCTAACTTCCCTCCCTCCCAGGCGATGCCAGCTGCCTGCACAGTAAAATGGTGAGGGTCACACTGGTGCTTCAGATAAAGCACCCAGAGAAGCAAAGGGATCACCCTCAGATTCTCAGGATCCTCAGACCTGGTGCAGTGTTCAAGACTAAACCTTAACAGGCTTATTGTCAGAAAGCACTTCTACCCCTGAATGCAGCTGAAGGTCTTCCAAGATAAAAGTGCTTCCTTCAGCTGCAGACATATCACCTGGCAGCTACCCATCCATCCTGTTCCTCCTCCTGGGAGGGAGGAACAGGAGGAAAAGGAAAGAACAGCGCCCTTGATTCAACACATCTGGAAAAATCTCCCTCTAGATACAGACTGACGTTCCAAATGACCGCCTTGAATGGCAAAACCCCTGCACGCTTTTGTGGGCAGAAGGATCCAAGCTGGATCAATAAGAACAACAAAAAATGACTCCATTTATTCAAGATAACAGAGAGTGAAAAAAGCCTCACTCGTTCACACCTTAAAAGGTGTTGGTCATCTGCTCAGACTGCCAGCCAGAGGAGGGTACTGAGAATCCAAAGCTTAGGATTTCTCCTGCTGCTGAAGTAATTAAAAATGTAAAATTATCTGACATTTCTTGAGCCAAAGTCACTCCCTGTTCAAATATAACAAGTTAGCCTCAAGACCCTTTCATCATCAAGCTACAAAAAATGGGGTTTGCTCCACATCACTGTAAGGGTTAAAACCACCAATGCGTTGCCTTTACTGCTGCAAACGGCTCCCACTGGCAGGATCTCTGGGAGCATTATCTGTTACAAGACGGGAAAGTATTTCTGAATAGCAACCACTTTTGCAAAAACGTAGATTTCCATGCAGGAACCACGGCATGTGTGAGAGAAAGGGCAGCAGATAATGAGATTTTGCTGATGTTTCATAATCACAAGGACAGACTCAGGCACAAGTGAGACAGAGCCCTGGATTCTCTTGTAAGGGCAAGATGTAATGCACAGGTTGGGCTGTCTGCTGCCATCATCCTACATCGATGCTTGGCTGTCTCCTTTTCCTGCCTTCAGTCCCTCAGGAGCTGCCCCAGTCCTATCTGTCTGGCCTGAGCAGCCCAATACGTCACCCTGTCTACCAGCAACCGAAGTGCAGCACATCCTGAAATCAGGGCACGCGGTCAAACATGCCCAATCAGCAGGCACACTTGTCTGAAGGGAACAGGGTTACGAGGCCACAGATTTCAGAATCTAGGTGGTAGGGATGATCCACTATTCCTCGAAGAAGGAAAAAACCAGGTGAGTACCTGTCATCATCTCCCTCTCTCAGCATAATGGTATCACCTTCCAGCAGGCTCAGACACTGGCAGAAGCAGCATGGAATGTGCATGGCTGTTGCCAAAATACATCACAGGGCTGCACAGCCATCTCTGTGCGACAGCAATGAATTGTGCTCGCTGCAGCAGCCCATCTGCTCCGCTCGCTCCGCGGCACAGGGACACACACGCTGCGCCCACGCTGCTGCGGTGCTCACCGGGGCACAGCAGCGCAGGGCAGCCCCAGCCGTGCTGAAAAACTCCCCCTGCCCACAGGAGTTAAACCAGCTGAGGAACGGGCATTCCTCCTCCCTATACAGCAAGCAGCATACATAAAAATACATTAGGAGACTGACACGGATCGAAGGGAAACCTAAAATATGTGTATTGATGATGTGCCGCGTCTGCGATGTCGTGCACGTATAGCATTATACAGGCAGTTCCACTTAAGCATTCATTTCCTACATAATCTGTTTAATTTAGCTGCACTGAATGACATGCAGATTGTAATCTAGCATCAAGCACTGCCTCCCATTCACTCCTCACACAGCTACAAACACAGAACGTTCACACAACCAGTGCTCTGGTACAGGGCATGACAGAACACAAAACACATTCCTGATAACCAGCAATCTTCCCCCAGCCCAGGCACACAAGGCAGCCCTTCCACTTGGCACCTACAGAAAGCACACAAAGAACACACCCCACAAACAGCATCTCTGCCATCTCTCTCCTGTAAACCCCCCCAAGTTCAAGCAAAGGCGACGGAGAAGGCAGCGCAGGCAAGCAGCACACGCAGCCCCATCCCTCAGCACCCCAGCACCAGCCCCATCATGCTGGCAGAATTACACATGCCACTGTGTGGAATATGAAACATCCCACCACTGCAGACAGATGTTAGCACACACACACACATGCACGTCCCTTCCCGCACCGCTGTTTACCCCAGAAAACCTGCTGCACACTCTCAGCCCAGAAATAAATTCTCACATACACCTCCCCGGCATCTGGTGCCTGCTAACCTGTGTGTCAAATCCATTTTCTACCGAGCTACTCTTCCTTGCTGGGAGGCCATCTCCTGCGTTTTCTTGTCCATTGGAAGACTTGAGAGGAATCTGGCTGCAATACAATGGCTTCGTCACCTCCACCTTGTTCCCAAACTTCAGGTAACAGGGCTGTGGGATGGTCCTGGCCGTTGGGACATGCAGGATTGGAGCAGCGCTGTGTACGGGTTTAGGTAGTCCCGATTTCATTTTGGAGGCTACCAGGATGGCTGGCATTTTCTCTTTCTGCTTTCCTAACACGTTTCTGTCAGCAGCAGCAACAGCAGAGACAGCAGGCAGGGAGAGAGAAAAGGACACGCTGGGGAAGCTGTTCTGCTCTAAAGCAGCCTGGTTCCTGCAGAAATCTCCAAAATCAGCTTAGAATTTAAAATCCACAATAAAACCAATTTTAAAAAAATAAAAAACAACTTTACAAAAAAGGGAAAGGAAAAAAGAAAAAAAAAGAAAAAAAACCCACACCACTTTTAGCCTAAAATATCTCCCAGCTTTATGCCAGCCTTCCACCTGTTTCCTCTAATTTTATTTTCAGTTCTTTACCACTGTCCTCTTTCCTATTTCTGCTGGGAACTTGCTCCTTCCTTTCCCTGACTCCTGCAATTTTCTTGCCTGGAAATGAGAGACTTTCACTCCATTATCTTGTCACTGCATCTCCAAAGTGAGGCAGCCTTTGGAATAAAAAAAAAAAAAAA